>NKCK01000008.1:0-486920 GCA_003946995.1 Fusarium oligoseptatum | reverse complement strand
TTGATCACAACCACACATCTTCCGTAGTATAGTGGTCAGTATGCAAGCTTGTCACGCTTGAGACCCGGGTTCAATTCCCGGCGGGAGAGAGTCCAGCCACCTGTGATATACAGGAATTATCTTTTTTGTCTTTTTGCCCTCCGTGACAAGAACGTTGTAATGGTGTGTTTCCTCAACTTACCTGCCCAGAGCATGAGCCGACAACAGCAACAAATACCAGCCCAAATGACGTAACCAGCCAATGAGGACAATACAGCCAGGGGCGTGTTCCAGGGGCGTGTTCCAGGGGTTTGTTCTCAGGGCGTAGCAGTGGGGATGTGTAAAGTCAAAAATGACGGCTGCAAGGGACATGTCGAGCCCTTTGGAAGACGAGAGATTGACATGCTTGACATTGAACATGGCTGAGGGGGATGTGTCGTTGACAATGGAAGCGGCGCATGGAAAGATCCATGGATGGAAGCAAGCAGGCTCAGCTCTAGCGAAACAATAGAATCGGAGTTCCCTAGCGTAACAAGCGCTAGAAGGTGGCGGTTAACTAACTTAGTTTTTTTGCACATACTGTACCGTTGGTAGGTTGTATGCCCTTTTTTCATTCAACTCCCGCGAACGAAGGATGGATGGATGAGTGACTCAAGCCCAATTAATTTAGAGGGTGTAGGTACAGACAGGGGGAGAGGGCAGAGTTGAGAAAAAAACCGTCCATCGCAACAATGAGGGTACCCGATCTACCACCAGGCCCACGCGCGCAATCGATGTACTCACCTTGGATCGACTTTGCTAAAACCGGCGCGGGAATGGCGGGGGCAACAGGCGGCTCCCTCCAATCATGCGGGGCAGTTTGGCAACCATGGAGTGACTTTCTTTCGAGTTTTTGGAGCAATGGAAGCAGAGGGTGTGACACACCGACGCCGGCGTAAAGGGACTGGGGGGGTCACCTCAGGGTACGGAAATATAATTGTATACTTTTTTTTTCTCTTGTTGCTTGTAATTTTTCCTTCTTTTTCCGTCTTCATACCCTATCTCTTTCTATCTCTTCTCCTCTTGTCTGATTAGACTTGGACTTGATCTTTACCATTGACTTGTGTATCTCCCCCGTCTTCTACCCCGCCATCAACACAGTCACCATGTCTGTACGTCTACTCCTCCCAAGCTCCCTTTGTTCCTTTGGCGGGGTGACTCACGAGTAGCGCAGCAGTTCTTCATCCAGAACAAGAATGTCGGCAACCAAGCCGAGTCCGAGGATTGGAGAAGTGAGTAATAACTCCTGGCAATCTATATTTCCCCTCGGCGACCTCTAGATCTGCTGGCGCGCTTCATCTCGAGCCTTGCTGACCAGCTCTCAGTCCGCGGCTACAACCCTCTGACTCCCCCCGATCTGCTCCAGCACGAGATCCCCCAGACCGCCGAGTCCAAGAAGACGGTGCTCGAGGGTCGTAACGAGACCGTCGCCGTCGTCAATGGCACCGACGAGAAGCAGCGCCTGCTCGTCGTCATCGGACCCTGCTCCATCCACGACCCCGAGGCCGCCCTCGCCTACTGCGACCTCCTCCTCAAGGAGAAGGAGAAGCACAAGGATGAGCTCCTCATCGTCATGCGATCCTACCTCGAGAAGCCCCGCACCACCGTCGGCTGGAAGGGTCTGATCAACGACCCCGACATTGACGGTAGCTTCAAGATTAACAAGGGCCTGCGAATCTCGCGACAGCTCTTTGTCGACCTCACCTCCAAGGGCATGCCCATTGCCAGCGAGATGCTGGATACCATCTCTCCGCAGTTCCTTGCCGATCTGTTGTCAGTTGGTGCTATTGGCGCCCGTACCACCGAGAGCCAGCTTCACCGTGAGCTTGCCAGTGGTCTCAGTTTCCCCGTTGGCTTCAAGAACGGCACTGATGGCTCGTTGAACGTGGCCATTGACGCCATTGGTGCTGCTGAGCACCCCCATCACTTCCTTTCCGTCACCAAGCCCGGTGTCGTCGCTATTGTCGGCACTGAGGGTAACCATGATTGCTTCGTTATCCTCCGAGGTGGTTCCAAGGGCACAAACTACGACGCCGATAGCATTGCTGCTGCCAAGGAGGCGCTGGCCAAGAAGGGAGTGCGACAGCGACTTATGGTCGACTGCAGCCACGGCAACTCTCTCAAGAACCACAAGAACCAGCCCAAGGTGGCCGCCGATATCGCCAGCCAGATCTCCAAGGGTGAGGACGCTATTATGGGTGTCATGATTGAGAGCAACGTCAACGAGGGTAAGTTGCCAACAAGCCGTACTATTGGAACACAAACTAACAGAGTCAAGGCAACCAAAAAGTTCCTGCCGAGGGCAAATCTGGTCTCAAGTACGGCGTGAGCATCACGGATGCATGCATCAACTGGGAGGACACGATCACAACGCTAGAGACTCTGGCACAGGCTGTCAAGGAGCGCCGCAAGCTCGCCGGTGTCAACGGTGCCTAAGCTGTACGAGTTTGGAGAGTTTGGGTGCGCGCCGAACTTGGGCGACGAGGAAGATATGGTCGTGGTCATCACTGGATGTTTCAACAATGAGTCCTGGGCCTGGGATTGGGACTGCATCTTGTCGCAATAGGTCGCGCATTTCGTTTCGAGGCTTGGAGTTTATAAGGAAGGGTGTTGATTTTCGGGATAGATAAAAGCATCAAATATGATTGATGACTGAGGGCGCATTCAACAGAAGAAGGCGCCTACGTTGCGCTTCATGTTTGACTGAGCTAGAGAGAAAGGAATCAATCAAAAGCATTGAATGAAAGGAAGCGAGGCTGTTGATGATGTCTGTCTGTCTCTGCCTGCCTCGCTAGTACCCGTTACTGGGGCGCGCGAGCGACATCGCATACTGTTTGTGTTCATTCACATACACTGTACGACCAATGCTCATGTTTGCGTGGTTACACGCCACACAAAGCTTCACTATCCACACTGTGCTATCTAAGCTTCCAACTGGCGTTTTTTGAGCAAGCCCAATCCAACTGATATCTCCGTCATCTCGACCCTTCACCCACTCACGCCTAAAATCGCTCATCACGATCGCCCAATCCTAATCACCATCTCGCGATCCCTCTCGACGTCCATCACTACTCTCACTCCTCCAACTTCGACCACCGCTCCTGAAACCGTCAACGGGGTTTCCATCGACAAAAGGAGAGACGCGGTATCTAGTGTCTGGCGCGATTATGGCACGCGACTATTCACCCGCCGAGTCTCCCCTGTCCTCCATGGACGAGTCGGAGCCCTACGAGGAGGACGGCCATGAGCTGTACGAGACGAATTTGCGACCCTCCAAGCGCCAACGGCTCGATGCTGGCTCTACAACATCCTCCGCCGTCGTCCCCGACGCTGAGCCCGAGACTGTACCTGAGCCTGACCCTCTTGAGGGCATGTCGGACGTCTCATCCGACACGTCGGGCGACATTCCCAGCTCTCCCATCAATGCGCGTCTCGATGAGGAGGACTTCCAGGACCAAGTAACCGTTTGCGACTGGGACGGTTGCCCGGCTGGCGACCAGGGCAACATGGACAAGCTGGTCGAGCATATCCACAACTCGCACATTGAGAACCGACAAAAGAAGTATACTTGTGAATGGAGGAGCTGCAACAGAAAGGGTCTTCCCCACGCCAGTGGTTATGCCCTCAAGGCGCACATGCGCAGCCACACAAGAGAGAAGCCCTTCTACTGTTATCTGCCAGGTACGGCGCACCTTGACTTGTGATACGCGATAGCTTATACTGATAACTTTTTAGAGTGCGATAGGTCCTTCACTCGGTCAGATGCATTGGCAAAGCACATGAGGACAGTCCACGAGACTGAGGCCCTCCGTCCTTCTGATCCCGTCCCCAAGTCGATGCAGTCGGGGCCCCAGGGCAAGGGAGGCAAACTCAAGATCATCATCAAGACCAACCAGCAATCGCAAGGCGCACACGACGACATGGACGATGCTGCCAACGGCGACGACCACACCTCAGAGTTGTTTACGCCCCTGCCCGAGGAGGTTTTCGCGGCCGAGGAGCTCGCCTACCCAGTCGACAAGCTGTACCGAAAGTGCTACTGGGAGGCCAAGTGGGCCGAGGAGGTGGGCGAGTCGCTAAAGAAGGAGTGCAAGGAGTGGGAGGATGTCTACTATAAGGAGTGGCTTGAGAAGGAGGTGCTCCTCGCCCAGGTGATCAAGAGTGAGGTCAACTGGCACGAGCGACGACAGGCCATCCTTACTGGAGCTGCCGATGTACACATCCCAGGCACTGTAGAGAGCGTCGAGGGAGAGCGGGCAAACGGCGCACAAGAAGAGGTTGTGGCGTCCACCAACGGGACAAAGGCGGCAGGTGTTGCTGCATGATCGGGGCTTTTTGATGGCGTTTTTTTTTCTCTTTGTTCTTTCTCTTTTTTCCAGTCGGGGGCAATCGCAAACTGGGGAGCCAAAGCCACGTCTCCGATACGGTCGGGCGACCTTTGTATTATTATATCTAAACGGATGTGGAGTTGATGGAGTTGGCTACGTGACTTTTGGGGAGATCTCCAGCAGCACAGGTCGTCAGATGTCTCGGGACCGTACAATGAAATAATGATTCAGCTTTACATATATACACGGGATTATGTTGTTACAGAGCCTTCTTCTTGGCTCGGTAGGACTGCGAGTTCTTGAAGGGGAACCCGCTCGTGCTCTGGTCAAACTTGTGGTAGCGGCTGATCATGGCCTTGTCGCTGGCAAACATGATGCAGTATAGCGCAAAGGTGGCAAAGATGGCGCTGCCAACGCAGCCGAGTAGGTATCCTGTCTCGCGGGTCCAGGCAAACCAGCCGTAGCAGTAGAAGGCGCTCGAGGCGTGGTGGAGCATGGATATGAGGACGGCGGCCGAGGCGTAGGGGGAGGGGGTCGTTCCGTCGGAGGATGCTTCTGAAGATAGTGGTTAGCAAGGTCGTCAAGGGTTGAGGTAGGGTTGAGGTACCATCTGAGGAGCTATCGAGAGGGAGGGCGCCAGAGAGGACGACAACGATGAGGCCCAGAGCTAGAAGGGCGAAGCCGAGGGAGCGGGCAAAGTACGTCTCGAGGGCTGCACACGTTAGCCTCTCTTTCTTCACATCCACAGCTTGAGAGTATCTTACGAGTAGGGTCGCCGCCCCCAGAGCGAAGGATAGAGCCGACAAAGGACGGCCAGAGAATGAGTGGGAATGCCTGGGTGCTCAGCCAGGCGAGGTTTCCGAAGCTATATGTCGCGATGGCACTCATTGTGACGAATTGAGACCTCTATTAGATCAAATATCGAATAAAAATCTGCGAAAAAAAAAAAAAAAAAAAGGACACAGTTGTTGGTTTAGAAGCTATAGCTAAAGCTGAGCTCAAGATGGTTCCATCATGGGAAAGCTGTTCGACATGGGGGTAGGATCCTCTCTCTCTGTCGACGTCACCACGGCGCATTCGGCGACCCGACCCGCTTACGAACGGCCCATATCCCGATCCGTCCGTGGACAGTAACATTTTCCGTCCTTTGCCACAACACGCACATGAGAGGGCCGATCTCGCATCTCTAGTCCCGCAGACACAGACAAAAAAGAACCATTGCAAATCCTTACATTTTCATTGCCCGCTGTTCCCCTAAGAACGGAGCCTTCCCCTTGTCCTGTAATCGGGACTTCCGAGGAGTTACTAAAACAAGCCCTTGGTTCTAAGCCAGACGCCGCCCGTCTATCATCCTGCACTTCTTATCTTCGCCCTGACCTGTTGACTCACGGAGTTGTTTCTTTCTCTTGTCTGTCACAATCTTTCCAATCATAACGTCTTGATTTGGCACTTGAAGATTTGCAGAGGTTTATTTATTTGTCAGCCGCCTTTGCGCCGAGGGTCCGTCCCCAGTAAAAAAAAGCCCAAAGTCAACAACTCCCCGGCTTCCACTTAGGCGTATCCGCCACTCGACTCCGTACCAAACAACTTCCTGATACTCCTGTGTTGTCGTCGCCGTCCTCCTCCCTCCCTCTCTATATCGCGATTCAACACCCGGCGCCATGAGTGCCATTCTCTCCGCCGACGACCTCAACGACTTCATCTCCCCTGGTGTCGCGTGCATCAAACCCGTCGAGACCCTCCCCGCCGCCCCGCCCCCGCAATCGCAGTCCCTCGAGACTGAGGTCATCCTCGACGGCCAGCAGCCCGCGGCCAACCCCAATGCCCCCGCCCAAATCTCTCTCACAGACTGCCTTGCATGCTCTGGCTGCGTAACATCCGCCGAGGCTGTGCTCGTGAGTCTCCAGAGCCATGCCGAAGTCCTTACCACACTTGATGCGTCACCGGCCTTGAGGGTCGTCACCGATGATAGTGGCCGGTTCAGGGTCGAGGGCTTGGAGAATGAGAACGCGAAACTCTTTGTGGCCAGTGTGAGCCCTCAGACAAGGGCCAACCTTGCCGCGGCCTGCGGCGGGAGCGTCTCGGAGAAGGATGTCGGACACATGCTGAGCAACCTGCTGCGAGGGCCAGACGGTATTGCCAACGGCGGGCAATGGAAGAACGATTTCACATGGGTGGTCGACACCAATGTCGCGAGGGAGGCAACCCTTGTGCTCGGTGCTGAAGAAGTCCTCAACTCGGCGCGGGCTGGTATTGCCACCCCTGCGAAACCCATCCTGGCATCTTCATGCCCCGGCTGGGTTTGCTATGCCGAGAAAACACATCCCCATGTCCTCCCACATCTCTCAAAGGTCAAGTCACCGCAAGCTTTGATGGGCACTATTCTCAAGACAACCCTGAGCCGAACACTTGACATCCCCCCTAGCCGCATCTGGCACCTGGCCGTTATGCCATGCTTTGATAAGAAACTTGAAGCCAGCCGGGAAGAGTTGACGGAGGAGGTCTGGGCAGGAGGCGAATCTCGTGGTCGAGGAGTTCGGGATGTCGACTGTGTCATCACGAGCAAGGAGATTCTCATGCTTGCAGAGTCAAGGGGACTCAATTTCTTCGATATACCCAAGACGGCACCGCCTAGTCCGACCCTGACACCGTTCCCCGATCCCAAGATCCACGACTTCCTCTTCCCACGTCGACGGTCGAGAAACCCACCGCGCGAGGCCGGTACTTCGGGGGGGTTGTTGCATCACATCCTTCAGAGTCGAGCAGCACAGACACCAGGCGCGGAGATCGTCCACGCCCGTGGTCGCAATGTTGATGTTGCCGAGTACTCTGTGGTTGTGAATGGCGAGCCAGTCTTTCGTGCCGCCAGATATTATGGCTTCAGGAATATTCAGAACCTTGTTAGGCGACTGAAGCCAGCCAGGCCGTCCCGAATGCCTGGTGGAAAGCCCTTTGGGAGCGCTCGCAAGCCAGCAGGAAAGGCGGCATCGCTCGAACACAGCTATGTTGAGGTCATGGCATGCCCCGGAGGCTGTACCAATGGTGGCGGTCAGATCAAGGTTGACGACCCTGTCGTCATGGAGCGAAGGAATTATTCCGGAAAGCCAGGTCCACAGGAGCAAAAGGACTGGCTAGCAGAAGTTGACGAGGCCTACTTCTCGGGAGAAGAGGCCGGCATCGAGGTTGGCGAGGAAACATTCGAGCATGTCGTTGGCGGCATCTCCCACTCATACATAAATGATACCCTGGCGCATTGGGCGGAGATCACTGGCATAGGACTTGATAGACTGGCATTCACGAGCTATCGTGAGGTGATTAGCGATGTTGGCAAAGACACAGCCACAGATACCGAGAGGGTGGTACAGCTGGCGGGAAAGATTGGAGGCGGATGGTAAAGCTAGTCGATAGAAATAATCAACTGCCCTAGCCTCCTCTTCGAGCGAAGCCAAACCCTCCCCGTCCACTTCCGTCTGGTCCTCTTGGTGTTCGGATGGGAGCCTGCTGCTGCTGCTCGTCCTGGGGTGTCTGGTTTCTCCTAGGCGATGGCTGGTCAGGCTGTCGCCTTTGGTTGTTGGGTTCAGGCTTCGGGGTGTAGTTTGGATCGAACAGCTCACGGCCGGAGCCTGACATGTTCTGCCTCCTTGGGGCGTCAAACGAGCGGTTGTCGTACTGGCGATTGTCATACTGACGGTTCTCGCTGTTCCTATATCCGCCTCTTCCTCTACCCCGACCACGGCTACTGAAGTGTCCATCCGACCGCGGTGGGGTAACAGTGCCTGGAGATGAGGCTCCTGACGACGGGTTCGACTCGCCAAAGATCTTGGCTCGGGCCTCCTCGTACCGCCGCTGCTTCTCCTCTCGGTCTCGCTTTTGCTTGGCACGAATCTCTTCTGGGCTCATGGGCGCCTCCTTCTTGGCCTCCTCGTTGTCGTCGTCGACAGTCAGCTGGGACATGCCAGTCACGGGATCTCGCTTGGCGATGACGGGTTTCCGGCTGAGCACCTTGACCTGGGGCTTGAAGGGCGCTGTGAGGGGGACGCCTGAGTTGTTGGCTTCTATGTAGTGAAAGGTCTGGGGAGTGTCCCTGTCGCAAAGAGCGTCAGCAAAGAGCCGGGCTAGATTGTCAATCGCAACGCTGAGGGGACGTACGCAGACTCCCACAGCTTCCGATTCTGCTCAGCGTGCTGAGCAAGACGCTCGGCCTTGGTAAGAGGGGCCTGGGACGCCGATTGCTCAGGCTCGTTCAAGGCCTTGTCGGCCTGAGCCTCCCAGTCGTCTTCCCAAGCATCGGGAACAGGCGCCTTGTTCTTAGACATTGTCAATTCGGGAGGGCCTTCCAAAAGGTGACTGCGGTGATCTAGATATGTCAAGGCCTTCGTCTCCGTTTGTGTCTTGAAATCTGGTCCGGGATCGCAGGGTTGAGCATGGGGTGAGGTAAGAGCGTTTAGGTGGTTGCTGTTGGGAAGAAAATAGGCTGAATGGAGGCCCAAAAGCTGGGAGGAAACTCACGACGTATGGGGGACCTACCACGTTTTTTTCTTGTCCACTGCAGGAGCGCTTCAAGGAGGGTGGCCCGCTCAGGATTACGCCAACCTGGGGAAACGCGAGGGACCTGGGCGTAACCCGTCGGACGGCTAGATGACCGCCTGCCGCGCTTGTATCTCCGAAGTCGCTTCTGTCAAGCCCAGATCTTAAGCTGGGCAGTTCAGTTTGGGCTGGTCGTAGGTGGGCAGGTATGGAAGTTGCGGGGTGGCTGCTGGTTGGTGGGGCAGGCGAAGCTCAACCTTGGAGACGAGACGCAAGCATCAGCTCAATCACTACCTCTCCTCTCTGTGTTGATACATCGTCTTCTGCCGCAAGTTTCAACCCATCTCTGTTATTCCCGATTGTGTTCCACATCGTCTGTTGTTCTTCTCGTTTTCCATTACTTCATCTGCAGAATCCACCGCAAGAGTTCCATTGTTATTTCAACATGGCCGGTGGTCCACGTCTCTCGCCGATGATCCAGCGTGAAATGGCTGATAGAGCCGCTAATACCAGCGCTAGAAGAGTGGCTGAGGAGTACGAGGCAGCTAGGCTAAGACTTTCGGACCAGACTTTCAATATGTGTAAGTGCTGGGGATGTTGGGTTCTCATCATCAGTCGCTCAGGCTGACAACGTTATAGTGAGCTACCCAGACCCGCTCGTCCCTCGGAAGCAGTCAACCACATACCCCCCGGGAGTAACACCCGAGATGGAGAAGAAATGGCTTCAGGTTATCGAGCAGTCCAAGAAATGAGTTGAACTCTCAACACGAGTTCCGGGATAGCAAGGAGCGGTCAATATCATGGCTAGTGAACGTCCAGTAATGGGAACGTGGTTCTGCACGGAGACTATGGGCTTTGATGGGACCCAAGGAATTCTAAAACTAGCTCCATTGTGATCAAGGATAAACTCTACTGGCGGTTGTTAGGATAGCTGGCATTGTGGGTTGCCGCCTCAACTTGGAGTGACCTATACGTTGACTTGGAGGTGAAGTCGTCACATAGACTCCAACCCCTGTATCGCCTAGTCCAGTTATGTATGTAGGCTATGAACTACAGTCACATGTATCAAAGGCTTGTATTTATATATGCCCCAATGTGGAAGCGCAAGAAACCGCCCTATCTAATCCCCAGTCAAGAAGGACATCCAGTAACCTCGAAGACCCTCTATCATCTCTGTTAATTTCGTGTAGAATCTAAGTGTTGGGCTCGAAGAATTCATCACATTGATACTCAGATTTCAGCATTTTACCCGATGTTCTATGGTCTTCGTAACTCCTAACCTGTAAAATGACGAGCCGCAAAGCAATACGAACATTCTTGTTGTCGGAAAACTGGAAAGTGTACTGTTTTATCAAGTCTCCTTGGTATTCTCGAATGTTTAGAAATTACAGTCAAAAAGGCAAACCGTCTACTAGTCGTGTCCTCGTGAAATCAAGGAATCAAGGAAGAACTTCATCACGCGCACACTACTGCAGACTGGAACTGGTTCCTGCGTGAATGTAAGGCATATCAAAACTGGCACTGCGGACCATAGCCTCCCTTCACAGGCAATGGTGTCAGCTTAGCTGTAAGCTGATGTCGGCATGGCCACAGTATCGATCAACTGGACCCGAGGTTACCACTCAGGCGCTGTGATCTTCCAGGCATGCTCCTCGCCCATCCACCCGAAATGCAAGATATCCGAGCAGGGGGTGGATGAGAAGAAATGACTTGCGGGCGGCATCACACCTAGCCGGGTACAGGTCTGTATTCGAAGGTGTCTGGTCCGGGGTGTCACAGCTGGGGTGCAGCCCAATGAAGCCGTAGCAAGTTGACAGACATGCGGAGGTGCTGCAGAGGCAGGGAGTCGATCAGGTCGCGGGGTGACCATCCCATCGGGACCGAGCTCTTGATGGGATTTGCGAATGAACGATAGCCATTTGGCTGTGTTGCCCGAGGGGTGGCTTGGTCCGCCCACTCCTGTCGTGGTTGTAGGTGATTTCTGTACAACATATGACCTCAAGGCAACCGAGACAAGGTCAATGGGAGATGAACGGATTACAAGGTGTATATAGTCAGTAACAGTGTGTAAATATCATCCATTGCTTGAAGGCTGCCCGTATAACTAGGCGTTCCAATGCCAGCTAGTCTCGATGCAGCGTTTCCTGCAGTTTGTCATCCAGTCATATTGAGAGGGTCAAAACACGCACGGCAGATTCAACCACGGTTTACTAATTAATAAATACTGCATGTGGTTTTGCAGTTACATGTATTATGTAGCATTCTCGAATGACATTACAGTAGCGAAATGTTGAGGCGGGGATAGTGGCAAGACCCATGTTGTAGTCGACCCTGTCGGCCAAAGGGATGGAAACGGTAACCGACTCGTGTCGATCTCGGCTAGCCATGACACGTTTTGACAGACACAGATATCGGGCTTGACGTTCCAAAAAGGATCACACACATCAGCCTAGCAGCCTGGGGGTCTGGGGACGCAACCGGGTATTTGGAATTGGAGCACAACATGTGAGGGTGAGAGTGGTGTCTGTGTGTGTGTGCGATGGTGACGGCAGCAGAACTGGTTCCCCAAGTGATGGCCAATGGTTCAAGTTCGAGCTCTCGAGCTGGTCAGGGAGGGTCATGTTTGTGGCGATTGCTAGGATTCCCCAGCTTCCATGTGAGCAATCAAGCAGCGTTCAGCATACCAAGAGAGGGCTGGACCTCTCTCAAACATGACGGGTCGCGGGAGTCGCCCCGAGCCGAAGGAGCGTGGCTCGATAGAGTGACCCGCGTGATCATGAAGATGGATGAGGAGAAGCAATGAGTAAATGGTCTAGGAGACGCACATGTCGTCTTATTTTATTGTCGTGCCGTTGGGCCAGAGAGGTGCGGTGCAGATATCGGTCTGGTCTTGTCTTGGCACCAACGGACGTGTCTCGGGCTTCATGACTGGGCAAAGACGTCATCCATCAGGTTGACTGAGCCCCTCCAGGACCTGTATTGCTCCCCAGCAAAGATCCATAGGAACTCCAGGAACGTTCACCGTCGTCTCATCTTGAGTGGAATCCAGCTAGCTGCTGGACAAGCACGCACCAATCCAGCACGAACATTTTGCCAAGAGTGAGGTGCGGCGCCGGAAGCGTTTGTAGCTGATGATGGTGAGGGCTCAAGTGAGGGGAGCATGCAATCAGAAGCTTGGAGATCTCTTGTTGAACCCCGCCGAATCAAGTAAAAAAAAAACCAAGCCCCACCAAGATTGCAGCACCAAACGACCACCTACCAGACCGGCCAAGATCGCCTCCCGCCAACCTGAAGCCTGACCTGTGCAGATGGTGGGCAACACGCACTGTGCCCGGCCTGTTGTAGTAATCCGCAGCCAGCGAGCGAGCGTGTGCCTATCATGACCAACGGGACCTGATCCCAGACCAGCTGGAGCAGCTGTTGCTCGCATCTTCCAGAATGAGCCCGGACACCGCTGTTCTGTTCTGTTCCATCCCGTCAGCAAAGGTCAGCACTGAAACTCAGCTCAAGCTCATCCTTCCCGTATGCCGTGCAGACCTCCCGCTTGATAGCAAAAGGACCCGATAGATACATCATGTACCTGCCACCAGCCCTTTAAAGCACTCTCGCCCACGCTAACATTGCGAGTCTCATGGCGCCATCATTTCATTGAGAGGCGGGGTTGGGAGCGGGCCTGGCTGATCCTGTGTTTGTTTTTTGGTGCTGAGGCTTGCGCGGATGGCGCCGAGCCAGCTTGGACGCCATCTTGTAAACTGCAATGCAGAAACAGCCTGAAAATACCAAAGTCGAGAACCATAAGGCGGATGCAAGCAGAACAAGGCTGTAAGCCCAAAAACGCCTAGAAGAGAAGGTGATGTAAGCAGCCCAGACTATCCCACCTCGAAAAAAAAAAAGCTTGGATGAAAAAGTGAGGTACCAACAGGTGTGAGGAAGCAGGTGAGGACAAACCTCTAATAAGCTTCCCATCAGCATCAGGCAAACATCAACAATGCACAAACTCCACCTCTGATAAGCTCGCCCGTTTGAATCCATCCTAGCTCCGACTGTCCTGTCCTGTCCTGTCCTGAGCAGGAGCCTCGGCCAGGATAACGTTAGGTCTGTTGCAGCGGCATCCAATCCATATCCATTCTTTTATTGGGTTTTGCTGGGAATCCATCCAATCCATCCCCCTCCATCCATCCATCAATCAATCGCAGCTCCGTTGCATCGCACTGTACGGGCGCCTCTAAACTCCCCCAGCCCACACCCTCACTCACTTCGCCCCAAAGACGTCTAATTATCATATCCATCACTTCTCTCTGCCTGCCCGCGCCATCCTAATCTTTCCCCCTCTCTCAACATTAAACCATCGCATTCCCTGCTCACCGCGAGGGCCCTCGTCTCTCAACACGCCCTCGTCCTGCTCTCAACCCACCACGCAGTTATCCCGGGGCCAGCGACGCCCAACCCCGACGACATTCGACGACTCACCTTGCTCACACTACCTCCCTCGCCCCTCTCCTCCTCTTCCGCCGCCGCCGCAACAAGTCGGCCCTGTTTCTAAGCCGCGGCAGCTTCCCCCAGCTCTTTGCCGCCATGTCAGGCACTGAGAGCGCAGCTTCAAACCCCGGAGGCTTTGACCTCCTACGAAGGGCCACCCAGGCCATGATGTCAAGGTTCGTGCTTGCTTTCATTGTCCATGTCGAATTATAGTTTTGCACCCTTCTGTTCCGCCCTCCCTCCAAAATCTCTTGCCCATTTTCTGCATATCCGTTGGGATCTCGTTGCGGCCCCAAGCTGGGGTCCTACTCCCGACATCGAATATCCCGGCTTGATCCCAGCCCAGGGCAGTTGGCAAGCCCCTCACCAGGCCCAGGCGCCTTGGAGCTCGATGGTGGCAACGATGACGGGCCCTTCAGCACTCGAGCCCAGCAGCTTCAGCAGCGCCTCCTCGAGTCAGCGTCCTGTTCCGGCTAGTTCCAGTGGCCCCCCGGTCTTCGACACCGCCTGCCATGGAACCCACCATGGAAACCCTCCCGCTCAAGCCCTGTGCTCGATCAAGCATCAATCCCACGCTTGGGCAGCGCCCTGAGCATCTGCAATCTGCTGGGCTCAGCCCGTACAGCTGCCCTGCGCTGCAGGCACTCTACGAGGTCCAGGCACTGGAGGTCGCCGGCTGTAGGGCGTTGGCGGACTTGCGGCTAGGGCATGGAGTGCTACGGATCGTCCGCCAGTGGACCACCAGAGCTCTCGAATTCCTGACGGGACCCGTTGGCGGCACCCTTGGGCAGCACAACAAGCCTCGATCCCTGGATAAGAAAGCAAGAGCAGGCGGTTTCGATGCAAGGACGCAGAACCCAATCAAGGCCTTGTCGAACCCTCAACTTCGCCATCGCAGTGGAACCAAGCAGTCACCGTCGTCTCGGAGCCATTGGGTTCCAAAACCTGACCTGGCTCCGGCTCCAAAGAATGGCCCCGGCGGCATTCCCACATGCAAGAGACAGCTCCTCTGCTTCTGGCTTTGTCGCAAGGCCTGACTCGCCTCATCCGTGATTGGATCCAGTCGGCCGGCCTTGGAGTCAGTCAGTCCCTGCGTTTCCATCCCATCGCCTCCGACCCCGCCATCAGCTCTCGCTCCCACGTCCGCTCCGTGCCTCCCACGCCCGAGATACATACAAGTTCTGCTCCCCTCGGTCAGACAAGCCTTTGGACAAGCCCACCCCCGGCTGCATATCGAGTTTTCTTTTTCCGGAGCGAGGTGAAAAAAAATTGATCTCGTCATCCCCCTTTCCCTCGACTCGACTCGACTCGACATTGAGGTCCCAACCAAGCCAGCCTCCACTTGTCCCCTCGCTCGCGCTTCGTCTTACACGGCCGCTCTCGGCAAGGCCTCGCATTTTTTATTACTGCTGGTCCTGGCGCGTTGCCCGCATCCACACCAGAGCGAACACACCACTGGCCCTCTTGACCTTGAAAGGCCTTTTTCGATCCCGTGTTTTTCTCGTCATAGTCGCATCGTCAGAGCCCACCACTGCCGCTATTGCTCTTCGCCGCCGCCTGTTCCCTCACGACCTTTTGCCCTGTTTCCCCTCTAGTCGACGCGCTTGGCAGCCGTCATGAACTAGTGTTCCCACTTTGCCCTTCCCCGCGCTGCTGCATCGGCGCAAAAGCATTTATTCACTCACTGGAAATCTCTTACAAAATGCATGGGGTTAACCAAACCACCAGGTCCGCGGCCGCTGACGAGGATGGCGCCGATCACATCGGTTTGGATACTCCTCGATCTGGTGTAGCTACTCCTCAACCCGATCTACAGGACAAACGCTTGCCCGGCATCATGAGCTACTTCGGCCAGGTTCGTCAACGCCCTTCTAGTACAACCAGTCACAGTCACCGTCTGTCTTTGTCCAAGCCCAATCGTTCTGCTTCTCAGAGCGCTGTCACTCTAAACCGAAAGCAAAGCCAGCCCACTCCACCAACCGACCTGCAGTTGCAGGCGCACACCGAAAGCTCTTCTCGCGAGTGTGCCTCTTTGGCTTCAGATCGTTTGCTTCTTCAACATGAGCCTCTCGGTCTCGAGCCAAGAAGCAAGGAGCGGGATGAGCACAAACTTTCCAACCCCTACCCATCCCCACCCACTTCTCAGCCCTCATCTTCTGGGGGCTCTATTTCCCAGGATATGATTTTTGCAGCCCCAGATTCAGGGGCCAACGGCAAAGCCGCTGCCGCTGCAAAGTCTTTAACACAGTCGCAAACCAAGAAATCCGCAGCATCCCTCTTCACCACTACACATTATCAACCCTCCAATGACCCATTGCCCCCCAAGCTCGACTCCTCCAACCACGCAGTACCTCTCAAGGACTCTGATCCTCCCTCGCACCCTGAAGCACGTTCCACCACGAGTACTCGCCCTGCAGCCCCCGGCAAGTGGTACTCTCTTGATGGACTCAAGGAGCTAACTCGTATGACGTTCAAGAGCGGCCCCTCAACTCCTACTCGAGCAATGTCGGCTGCTCGACCGTCCGGTTCCGACAGCAGGGCCCTCTCCTCTGGGAGGACCAGCCACGATGGCGCTGAAGTCAGCGGCACTCAGACTCCCAGGAGCTCAGGCGGCACACAGGCGCCGGCTGCCAAGGGAAAGCTGACTATCAAGATCAACGAGGCTCGGGGACTTCGAAAGAGCCGAGATCCTTACGTCGTGGTTGTTTTTCAACGCAGTGAACTCATCTCAAGCGGCCCCAGGCACATTGAAGAAGATGACAACCTCAGTGTCGCCACACCCGGCATGGGAGGGATTGCCATCCAGCGACAGGGCAGCGATTCTGGCCGCGCAATGGCTATCCCCATGAGAAGCCGCCAGAGCAGCAACACCAGTATCAGTGACTACAACACTTTCCGAAATCGGTCGGCCCGGCTTTCCTTCACGAACCCAAAGTGGGATGCTGAAGCAGAATTGTAAGTTGCTAACCAAATCAGGTACCGGATTCAAGACACTGACCAGCCACAGCGATGTCGTGAGCTCCGAAATGCTGGTAGATATTTCGGTATATGACCATGCCGCCTCGGGTGAGGAGTTTCTCGGTCATGTCGATTTCCAGGCCAGTAGAGACCCCGATGCAGTTGTCCAAGGATGGTTCCAGCTCCAAGGTCATGCCGATACCATGGCAGAGAATGCACCCACCGGCGAGATCTATGTCCAGGCTGTCTATCACAGAGCCGAGAAGAAGCACTTTGGTCCAACCGATTTTGATATTCTCAAGTTGATTGGCAAGGGCACTTTCGGCCAGGTTTACCAAGTGCGAAAGAAGGATACGCAACGCATCTACGCCATGAAGGTTCTTCAGAAGAAGGTTATCGTGCAGAAGAAGGAAGTCGCCCACACCGTCGGAGAGCGTAACATTCTCGTTCGAACAGCCATGTCCGACTCACCGTTTATCGTCGGTCTCAAGTTCTCGTTCCAGACACCCTCAGAACTTTACCTTGTCACCGACTACATGTCTGGAGGAGAATTGTTCTGGCATCTCCAAAAGGAGGGACGATTCGACGAGAAGCGGGCCAAATTCTATATCGCCGAGTTGATCTTGGCCATTCAACACCTCCACAACAACGACATTGTGTACCGAGACCTGAAGCCCGAGAACATTCTCCTGGACGCCAACGGACACATTGCTCTGTGCGATTTCGGTCTATCCAAGGCCAATCTCACCAAGAATGACACGACCAACACGTTCTGCGGTACAACCGAGTACCTTGCCCCAGAGGTTCTTCTCGATGAGTCTGGCTATACGAAGATGGTGGACTTCTGGTCGCTCGGCGTCTTGGTGTTTGAGATGTGCTGCGGCTGGAGTCCTTTCTACGCCGAAGACACGCAGCAAATGTATAAGAATATTGCTTTCGGCAAGGTGCGGTTCCCCCGGGATACCCTGTCTCAAGAAGGCCGGAACTTTGTCAAGGGGCTCTTGAACCGTAACCCCAAGCACCGACTGGGCGCTACTCTCGACGCAGAGGAGTTGAAGAGACACTCCTTCTTTGGCGACATTGACTGGACGCTGCTTTCTAAGAAACTCATCACTCCTCCTTTCAAGCCCAAGTTGAAGTCTGAGACAGACGTGTCGTACTTTGACCCCGAGTTCACGACTGCGCTGGATCAGAACGGATCTCTCAACGAGCGTGCGGCGGCACTGGCCAGAGGCTACGCAGCTTCGACTCCCCTATCTCCCTCGGTGCAAGCCAACTTCCAGGGCTTCACCTTTGTGGACGAAAGCGCTCTGGACGATCACATGCGAGACCGAGCTCGAATGGACGACGAAGATATGGATGACGCTCACGGGCACCACGATAACGACGACTGGGACAACCTGGACGATATCGACCTCAGAAAGGCGAACCGGATGAGCGGCATTGTGAAGACTTCTACTCACGATGAGCACATGGTGGGAGGCTCGCACTTTGACGTATAACCCGGGCAGGTATTTGCATTTTACACCCAAATCAGCTTCACGGCGTTTCGACGATGATTAGGGGGGATTCTATCCATGTCATAAGAAGAAACAAAAAGTAATATTTCGCAAGCCAAAAAACCAACCCAACCCAAACCAGACCCGCCGCTATTCTGTTTGCATGTGGGCCATGGATGATTAATTGTGGAATTATTTGCATTGAGGTCGGATGGTATTGCATTGCATTGGTCATCGATCGTGCTGAACAGGATTCATGGCGTTTTTATGGTTGTGCAAACAAACAAAACAAAGGGGGGGTGAGAAAGAGGTTTCCCCCTCGAGTGTGTGCCTCACTCAACTGGAAGGGCCATAAGCAGTAATGAATGAGAATGCCAAAGAAAATGACGGGTTGCCAGGAACCCTAGAAGGGATCTAGTGCGCCTATTTGAGTTTTGCTGAGCTTTGCTTGTGCCTGAAATAGTCTAGTGATGATGTAGTGATGGTGGTTTGTGTGAGTGTGTGATGGATGACGTTGCTTGCCACCAGACGATACAGGACTGTACTGTAGTTGACGCGTGTAGAGGGCTATCAAGGCGCTTGCTAGTGATAGCTTGATCCCTCAGGAATGCAGTCAACTTGAGATGTCAGAAATCCACGTCGATATCAGAAATCACTGGTGACGTAGATGACTGGATCAACAGCTCTGCAGCGTTATCTGTGCCATGTCCGAGCGGATGACGTTGAACCATTGTTGAACCCAAGGGCAGACGCCATCATCAATACTCCAAGGTTAGTCAAAGTGTCACTGTCACGAGAATCCGGGCATCTTGTTGGTATCAGTTGCTTGTGCTTCATTTGGCATTCGCATTTCGCAATGAGTTCCTACAGGCAACCAAGAGGTTGGATTTTAGGAAAAAGTACACAGGATTATAATCCCCATTCCACTGCTTCTCGCAGCCCAACTCTCCTCCAAGGCTGAGTTGTTGTCAACCTCCCCCCTCTTTTTCTATCCCCATCTAGGGGCGCCTCGGGCGGCGGGAAGTGGCCCGAGGTGCCAAGTCCGGGTCAGCTAGGTATCCTCGCGAGGAAAGGCGCTTAGTGGTGAGCCTCATCCTCCTCCTCGGCCTCGAGCCAGTCAGCGACCTCGGGGGTGCCAGAGGCGGTCTGGGCAGAGGTGTCCTGGCCCTCAATCTCGACGGCCATGCTCTCGTACTCCTTCAGGCTGCCAGCGAGGTCGGTCTCCTCGGGGGAGGAGGGGGTCTTGGGGGCGCTGAAGGTCTGGACCTGGCCCTCAGAGTCGGTCTCCTTGACGGCGGGGATCTTGTAGGCCTTGAGCTCCTTGAGGTAGAGCTCCTGGACGAAGTCGGCTGTTGGAGGGGTGTCAAGTCAGCAATTGAGCAACCATCGGATGGATTCAGGCGTTTCTAGGGCGCATTGGGCGTTGGGATTGCGAATGGAGATGGTGGACGTTGTCCCGAGTATCATCGTTGAGGCTTTGGCGACGTCGGAGCTCGGGTGGAGCGCAGCTTCGGCTATAGGACAGATCCGACCGACGATAATCAAGAATCGACACAGGGCGAGAAGGAGTCGGAAATCGCAACGGCAGGGGATCAAGGTATCGACAGGGACAGGATCTTACCTCTCCGAGAGACGGTGGGAGCAATGAAGCCCCTCATCTGGACGGCATTGGGTCGGGCGACTCGAGAAACGGCCGCAACGGCAGAGCGAGCGCGCTATAAAAGAAGTTTCTCGTCAGCGCTTCTGGCTCTCTCGGGCAGACTTTGTATCGAGAATTCGAGGGATCAATCGCTTACCGAAACCCGGGACAGTTGGCTGAGCATTTTGGATGGCTGGTCGTGGCTCAATTGGGTACTCCGGGGAGATGGGGGAATTGAGGGTTTTGGGGAAAAATCGTGAGAGTGCAGGCAAGACAGGCGCTCGCCCTCCCCCCGGCTAGAGCGGTTCGGCCTTGCTATCCATCGCGGAACTTGATGCCTCAGGCCTCACGCACGGTTGCCCGGAGCTTTACGGGTGGTTGACCTCACGTGACTCTGGAGGGGAACCATTGGCCAGATCTGGGACCCAGATTGGCGATCTTGCTGCACAGCTTTCGGGTGCTGGGAATAAGCTTGCTTGATCCAACATCGACGACTTATACTGGGCGTCTTTTTGTCTGTATCTATTTTCTTCCCTTATCCAGTACTTCTCCAAGTTACCGATATCCCACAATGCTTATATCACGACTTCAGAATCCTCCCTCATCAACTACTGCATCAATTGGGCGAGTGCCCCCCACATAACCCTCATGACTTCATCGTCCGATGCTCTCTCACGTCATGAACCATGATGATTCGACTTGGATCCATGAAAGGAGCCCATTGCATAACACTATGTTCATCTGAGACACCCAAGCTATCGATCAAGAGTCTTTTGATCTACTAAAAAGAAATACACAAAAAAAGAATGATGCAGGAGCCGATCTGTTCTATCCGTCTCCCTCGGCTCATTTTCCCGACCTTCCCGTGGTATCACAACTTTGAGCTCCCAAATCCAATTCAACACCCAATCATTATAGTATCAGCCCTTCAAGCTTATCGCTGCTCCTCCTGGGACATTTGCGGAGAGATTTGCTTCACGCGAGCCGCCCTCCTCATGCTGCCAACAAAGATGCTACCAGTGTAGAGCAGAGCCGCAATGCCAGCAATGACTGAGTAGGCAACGATGTATCCGGTGGAAGAGCTTGCAAGCTGCAGGCCCAGGCCTCCGTTGACGATGCCGAGGATCATGAGGATTCGGCCGAACCAGATGTGGACGTGGCTGATGATTCCTCGCTTGCCATGGCTTCTAAAGTATCGGTGATGGGCGTATCCAAGAATGGGCTGGAGACCCATGAGCGCAACAACAATTGTGCCCATCTTCGTGTGGGTTTGCTGCCACCACTATGAATTATACGTTAGCATGGAGTCACGATGCGAGTGCATTCAAAAGGTTGACTTACATAGCCGCCATCGCGGGCGTAGACGTAACCAAGACCGAAGCCGGCCCACATACCCAGGAAGACAATGAATTGCCAACCGGCGTGGACCAACCACTTTCCAATGATGGGCATGAGGACAGCTCCCAGGGGATATCCAGCCAGGAAGACGATGGACATGATGATGCCGTGAGCCCTCAGCACAGTCTTGCTTGGGCCAGATGACACGACAACACCAGAGTTGGAATCGGAGCCGGAGCCGGAGCCATTATTTGAGTCCGAATCAGAATTCGAGTCGGAACCCGAGTCCGAATCGTCACTGCTGGAAGTGAAAGGGTTGCTGTCCGAGCTGATGGACGCCTGGGCAAAGTTGACACTGAAGCTGCTATGCTCGTCGTGCTCGCTGATCCTCTCCGAGACACTGGTCGAGTCTATGGAGTCGCCATTCTTCCAGGCCGCGATCCACGAGTTGGATCCCTCAAAGTCGAGACTATCGCAATCGCCGCACCGGATGTTGGCAATCAGCTTGCCGCCCGAGACTCCAGAGCCGGCGAGGAGCTCAACTGCTGTCCGTTCTGTGTATTGAGGCATGGAATGACCGGTGCCACTCCGTGTGCTGAGAGTCACGTTGCCGTCGCCGTTCTGGTAGATGAGGAACATCTCGGAGCCTGACATGCTGGAGCCGATGCCGAGGCCTGCCCATTGGACGCTGCTGGGAGCTTCCATCTGGAAGTAAATGTTGCCAGAGCCTGAGCTGGCGGACGCCTCTGGGACGCCCCAGCGGAAACAAACGTCTCCATCGTTGGGGCAGAAGGACGAGGTAACGGCTGATGCGCCGCGGGCGTCTAGAAAAATATCGTGTTAGTCGAAGTTTACATGATGGTATTGAAGACCACTCACACAATGCCACCGTGGAAGCTAATAATGTGCCAACTGTTGACTTCATTTTGGATAGAGATCTGTGGTGGATACTGGTTGCTGAGAAACAGTCAAGATGGAATATTCCACGAGGAGGGCATGTCGATGGTCATATATGTGCACAGATGGGGGCGCCTCTTGTAACACGGACAGGCCCATCTCGAAACGGTGATGGGTTGCGTGCACTACGTGGTAGCCGCGGACTGCAAGCCACGCCCGGCAACAGAGACATGCCCTCCACTGCCTTACGAATCCCATGCACGTTAGAGGCTCGGCAGATGAGCTCTAATTGGGGGTAGTTCCGTCATCAAAGGGAAGGGGGACGATCCAAGAGAAAGCGCCAAGCAGGGGGGCGTGCATTGGCAAGACAAGGTCTAATGGTCAAAGAAGAATGGGCACGGCACAGCACAGCACCAGCATGAGCTCGACTCTGTTGCTGTCGTCAGCTTCGGCTCCGCCCTTTGATGCCCAGCCCAAACCGTTTCTCCTCTGGGACCAGCGCGTAAATAGGGTTTCATGACACTGCCACGCTATCATGGTCTCAAACCGTTGCTGCGGATTCGGCAACTCGGCGAGGGCGTTGGAGATGAGAAGGTGAAGCGGTTTGCAAATTTTATGCGATTGGCTCAACTGAGCCACTTTGAATGGAAAACTGCGTACCGAGGCCTTCGTTATTGGTCCCTCGTTGAAAAAGGTGCTGACATTTTTAGGAATACCACAGCAAGCGCAGCGAGGTCCCAGTTACAGTCTGTTTTCTTCCTGGGTGGGTGCGTAAGGAAGGGCGGCCGACCCCTACCACGATAGCGTCGGTAGATCGAGCTTAAATCAACACAGCCCACCCGGGAATGGGACCCATCGGTATCGAGACCAGGGAATGCCAGACTCTACGATGCCTTCTACTGGGAAATCATGCCCCCGATAGAGAAGCAATCTATCTTGTTTCCCCCGGCGGAGGGTTTCTTGCTCCCGGCGCGGACCATCCCACATATCCTATCCCACGTGGTCGCCGAGACCACAATCTACGAAGGTTTGCGACGGGAGATGATGAACTTGGCGAAGCTTTCCCTCTAACGTTCTGCTTCGGGCGCGCACAAGCCAATGCCCTTCGTATCGCCTTATGAGCTGGGGCCGTTGGACATCAAAGTTGCATGGGGAAGAGGCCTCCACAAAGTGAAGACGACACGTCCAATGGCAGAGCCTGAATTTGCAAAATAGACCTGCGCCAAGGCCTAGAACTCGACGAGAGTACGTCAGCCAGGGCTTCCCCTTCTTCCCCAGACAAGACAAGGGTGTTACAAGAAGAAGGGGGGAAACAACAAAAAACTCTATGAAATTGGCTATACGCTACATCCATTCAACAGAACCCTGTGCACAAGAGAGGATCCTGGTCCTGGCGTATTCATGCTTAATTCCTCCCTACGCCTTGAGTTTTCTTGATGATTCATTCATGACAGAGCAGTCGATCCCGCCAAGACTGGAATTCTCGCGAAGCTGTGGCATGCAGGTATCGACGCCTCGCGCTTAGGGGGATTGCGTGGCCCTCCTTCTTGGCGTCCGGGGGGAAAACTCTAGTGCAGGATATCTCAGACAAGAGAGAAATCGGCAGAGAAAAAAGGCTTTCGTGATAGTATCAAGATCCTGTTTTTCGTCCGAAGCCTTTTTCTAATTCGGTATAGATAAGGAGATGAGGGGGGAAAGTTTACCTTTTGTTGGACGCGAATACGGTTATCAAACATCAAACACCAGCTGCAATGACATCTACACAACAGGATGAATGGACCTCGGTCGGCAATTGTCCAGCAACTCACCGGCTCTGACAAGTCCACAGCAGATGCCGGCGCTAGCAATCACTGAGCCTTCTCGGCTAGATTGGTTGCACTATACGACAAGAGCAGATAGACAGATGGACAGACAGACAGCTGTCTCATCCCTGCGCCGGATGTCGTGACCCGATTATGTGAGAGTCTGTTTGTGTCCAACTCTCTTCCCCTGTCATGTCCATCATGATGCTGCATCACACTTCGCTTGCGCTCAAGCTGCACTTCTCTCACCATCTTGCCAGCTCAGCCTCTGCTGACGTTGTCATTCGCACACAGATTGGCTCCTCTCTCTCGAGCATTACCAATCTCACAAGCAAGGACCGGTCTCACCCACTGCTGCTGCTGCTGCTGGCACATGCATCATCTTCATCATCACTCGCTGCGAAATGTGATGCTACACGGAGACGCGACATTCCGTGCAACATTCAAAGAGTCTATTGTACTGTAATATCTCTAGCCGACTCCAGGGCCGTTCCTTGTCAGACAGCCATCTCTAGCTGTGCGCGTGGATCTAAGAGCTCAAGAAAGAAGAAGAAAAAGAAGAAAGGCAAAAAAAAAAAAAAAGACACGCCGCCCGCAAATACGCCAAACTGCTCCATTGGCCCAACCTCAAACTCCTCGTCCCCTATGTTCTACTGCTCAATTCTTGCTAACCCACATCTCTCAGGTATGAGCAAAGGCCGCAAACGCATCGTTGTTGAGCAAGCTCGACGATGCCACAAAGCTGAACCCGCCAAAAAGGTCATCCTTAGGGGCGCTCCGGGGCCAGGCATCCTTGTTGGTCATTGTCGGGCTGATGGACAACTCCGTGAACTCGGGGGCAAAGTTCTCGGCCAGCTCGGGGTCCGTGATCATGGGCTGGATCGGCGGCTCAAGCTCCCTGGCCGCTAGCTTCTTCCAGTCGAGCTTGCGGAAGAATCGATGCTTCTTCATGGTCTGGAGGTCCTTGGGCATCACCGCGCCGAGTCGCTTCTTGGGGTCCTTGCGAAGAAGTCGGGTGAGGAGGTCCTTGGCATCTGGGCTCAAGAAGTATGGAAGCACTAGCTTCTGCTTGACGATGTTGTCCTGGATCTTAGCATGATTCTGTCCACGGAATGGCGGATTTCCGGTCATCAGGTCGTATCCGAGTGCGCCAAACGACCACCAGTCAACCGCCTTGCCGTACTTCTTGCCCAACACAACCTCAGGGGCCATGTACTCGACCGTTCCAAGCATCGAGTTGCAGCTCTCGTTCTGGTCGACAGCCACCTTGGACAGCCCAAAGTCGGTGAGAAGCAGGTGGCCATCCGCATCCAGGAGGCAGTTCTCTGGCTTGAGATCACGGTAGACGACGCCCAGGTCATTGTGGAGGTGCGAAATGGCCAGGAGCATCTCTGCCATGTAAAACGACGCCACATCCTCTGAAAACATCTTCTCCGTGTTCAGGTGGGTAAAGAGTTCGCCGCCCTGTCCATATTCGAGAATCAAATACAGTTGTTCCTGGTCCTGGAAGGCGTAGAACAGCTTGACAACAAAGGGGTGCCTGTTGACCGACTCAAGAATCTGTCGCTCGGTCTTGGTCTGCTCAACCAGTTTCTTGTGAACCACCAGTGAGGCCTTCTTGAACTGCTTCTGCGCGTAGAGACGTCCAGTCGCGCGCTGCTTGACGAGGAGTACGGTGCCGTAAGTGCCCTTCCCAAGGCACCGAAGCTGTTCAAAATCCTCCGAAGTCATCTTGCGGTTGGGGTTGAGGCCGCCCTCGAGGGTTTCAAAGTATCCACTACGTCCGCGCATACTCTCGCTAACAAAGTCGTTTTCGAGGTTGACTTCGTAACTAACGGAGCCCTCCGAGCCGCCCTCGCTACCGGCCTCGCTGCGGACATCCTCTCGGCTCTGGGTGCGACTGATGATCTGCTTTCGAAATTCCAGGCCTTGCTGACTTCCGGCGCGGCTCATGGAGTGGCAGGGGGAGCCGCCGTCAAGGCTCAGAGGCTCCATCTGCAGTCGCAACTTGGCGATGCCCGACATGGCAGGTGATGATGTGGCGCGGATGGTTGGGCTGCAGTTGGCGCTGACGACATCATTGATGAGAGTTCGTCCGCCACGGTTCTTGCGCCTCGGGGTCTCGCTGTGACCATGGTCGGAGTCCTCGTCGCCAGAGGCGACAGGTGTGGCCTGGAAGCCGCGGACGGTGGTGACCGCGGTGGGCGCCTGGCTTATCATGATGGGAAAGATGCGAAGTGGTAAAATGTCTCGAGGGTTCGGAACGACACGGTTATCCTCTGACCACCACTACACACAAGCACTCGTCCACTGTCAGTCAGGGACAAGTGCAAAGGGTTGCGAATTTCAGGCGAATCCGCGTCGACGCTCCGGATCTGCGCGGGGCTGGGATTCGAAGTGACGCTCGATCTCGTAGAAACTCGACGATACACGCATCTGGTATCGGAAGAAAGAAGTACGGAAGACGGCGGGCTTTGCTATATGCATTTGGCAGTGGTCGAGGGCTGGAGGATGTCGAAACAAGGGATCTTGTTCACCAAAAATGGTGTAAAGAGGAAGAGGAAGGGAGTCGAGCGAGACAAAGGACGGGCCGAGAATTAAAATGGAAAAAAAAAAAGTTGGTGGCCCTGGGCTGGACTGCCCGATCCATTCAGGCGGCACACCCGCTGCGGCATCCGACGCTACAGGGCACCTGGCCGGCTTTTTTTCAGGCGGGCTTGGACTGGTTGCAGGCCCGTGGACGCCCAAAAATGTGTCCTGCATCATTTGGAGCCACCAATGCAAACCCAGTCCACTACACCACGCCACGACAAAGAGTCCAGGCCATGCGCTGGCGGCCCCTGTCGCCTTGCCCATTTGGAACGCGGGGAGGAATTAAAGGGCCCAGGCTACCTAACAAGCGGCCTGCCAGTAACCATGTCGTACCTACTTTGTACGTAAAAATAGCCCCTGAAGTCAGGGGGACAGAGGCGCCGAAGGTGGCTGCTGGAATCTAGAAATTCAATATTAAAAACAAAAACCTACGTGTCATGGACCAACAGGAGCGACACCAAGATTAACATTCATCATATGATGCCCCCTTTTCTGACTTCTCGTGGCTGACGGCCTAGCACCGCCTTTTTTTTTGTCCCTCGTCTCGGGCAAACAAGCTCTGCCTCTGCAGACGCCTCCCTTTCGCCCCCTCTCGCCCCGTAAATACCTCTCGCCAGCGAAGAAGGCTCCATCCAATGCTGACCGCACGCATTAAGCGAGCCCCGACAATCTGGAGACCTGACATCACCAATAACCTGACAGGCTTGGAGCATGCGGCGATCAAGCGGGCAGCAACGGTCGGGTTCCGATTTACAGGGGGTCTATTTGCGCTAGAGTCTCCTAGGAGCGCTAAACCTCAAATAATCCGCCTTGAGCACAGGCTGTCGTCGGCCGTCGGCGAAACAAAGCCCCGTACAGACTTGAAGCTCTGGAAATTTCACGTCCGCCAATGTCGCGTACCTAGGCAGCTCCAGCCAGCAACTCGTCATCGACAAGAAAATTTCCGGCGTCACCAACGTCGCATCCCACTGATTCAGGCGCCAGACTCATCAAATCTGATTCACTCGTTTAAACACTCACTGGTCGATCCTATTCCTCACTTCTTCATCTTCTGGCAAGATGATGCATCCATCGCGACAGGCGTATGTGGAGGACGCCGAACCAAACCAAGGCATCGCCTTGGAGGACGTCCCCGATGATCACGACTACGACCTGCACATGGGAGGAACCGGTGTTGCTCCCGAAAAAGCTTCTGCCATTCTGAATCAGTTCAATCGAAAGCGACTCGCCGCCACGATCGCTGTACCAACCGACGATGGACGAGTTCGCGCAAAGCTCAGAGAGATGGGTGAGCCCATGACTCTCTTTGGAGAAGGAAACGTCGACCGCCGAGATCGATTGCGCGAGCTTCTCACGATCCAGGCCGAGATGGACGGCTTGGAAAGTGGTGACATCACCATGGAGGACGCCGCGGACGAAGCGCAAGAGGAACAGGAGGAAGAGTTCTACTCAAGAGGTGGCCCGGAGCTTCTCAAGGCCCGAATCAAGCTTGCCGAGTACTCTCTGCCCCGAGCAAAGAAGAGGGTTCAGTTCCAAAAAGCCGAGTCGACTATACCCCTACGCACTCATGTCAAGTTTCGAAAACAGGTCAAGGAAAGGTTGCAAGCTTTTGAGCTTCAGGGCAGTCAGACGGTTGGAGAACGACACGTCAGTATGACCAGGATATCACCAAACGGAGAGATGGTTGCTGTGGGCAACTGGGGTGGACAGGTCAAGTTGGTTGAGATACCAACCTTGACAGAAAAGATGACCTTCCGTGGTCATACCAACAAAATCAGTGGCCTATCCTGGTTTCCAGGTGCCACCCTTCCTGAAAAGAGCATTTCCCCCGATACTGTCAACCTGGCGTCAGGCGGTGCTGAGGGCCTCGTTCATCTCTGGTCACTGAATCAGGACACGCCCCTGTCAACTCTTCAGGGCCATTCACAGCGAGTTTGTCGCATCGAATTCCATCCTTCCGGACGTTATCTAGCTTCAGCATCTGAGGATACTTCATGGAGACTTTGGGATGTGGAGACTACGGCCGAGGTCCTCCTCCAGGAGGGTCACTCGAGAGGTGTTTATGCTGTCAGTTTCAACACGGATGGATCATTACTCGCAAGTGCCGGCCTGGACAGCATTGGGAGAATCTGGGATCTGCGAACCGGACGCACAATCATGATCCTAGATGGTCACCTAGACGGTCACGTCAAACCCATTCACGCTCTCGACTGGAGCTCCGACGGGCATCGGGTCTTGTCAGGATCTGCTGATGGTTGGATCAAGTGCTGGGATGTCCGAAAGGTGCAGCGAACCGGTGGAATCGGTGCACACACCAGCGCTGTGTCTGACATGCGCTGGTACAAGGGCCTTGATGACCCGTTGGACGGAATTCCCCCCGGCGTGGATGACAAGGGGGCACAGCTTCCCAAAAAGTCAAGTACATTCTTTGTTTCGAGTGGTTTCGACAAAAATGTCAAAATCTTCTCGGCCGATGACTGGACGCTGGTGCAGACGCTCAGCGGGCATACAGGACCGGTTGCCAGTGTAGATTACAGCAGGGATGGCAAATGGATTGTTAGCGGAGGACATGACCGTACAGTCAAGCTCTGGGGCCGCAACGATGGTGAGGGCATCTAATCTAGTGAGGTGGGTGGATAGATCTGGGTAAAACGGACTGCGCTTTTTGATACCCCAAAATTTTACTGCTTCTTTTGGTCGCAAACAGCTGAGCTGCCTGATGATTATTTTTCTTAAGTGGTTGCATTAACGAGATTTATACTTCCAAAAAGGGAATATTTCGTCCGAAGAAAGCAGAATCAATTATCCAGTTTGAGCTTCACTTTATCATTCTCAATAGGTGGAGTTGCATTGAAATGTTCCCTTTTGGTAGTTCCACGCCCCCCACCGGATCATGTGACGCCACCCTGTGCGATTTAGGTAGTTTACTTTAGTTTGCCGTGCCCCTGCCGCCAACCTCGTCGCCAGACCAGAGTCAGGTTTCTTTGACTTTCCTTGACACTTTTTTCTGTTGATCACCAACTTTGCCATCTCTGAGCAGTCGAGACTTCTTTACGAACCAACATCGTCGCTCTTTCCCGAGCATCGCGAATCCAAGCTCTCTGCTACAGCCATGGCGAGCATCGATCGCTACCGACCTCCCAGGGAAGGCTATCAGCCTCCGAGCCTGCCCGCGAATCCTCGACCCGAACGCGATTCCAGATCACGATCTCCCCGACGACGCGATGCAGTTCCCCCGGCAGTTCCTACTCCTCCACAGCACTCGACACGAACATCTCCCCCGAGACCCCAGCGGCGCCGGAGCCAGGCGTCGCCGGCGCAGTCTGGCGCACAAACACCAAGAGCCGGCCCGAACCAATGGTCTTTCACCTCCAACGAGGTGCGAAGCACGCCTAGCATCATCGAGGGCATCGCGCCGGCCGAGGAGAGAATGCGCAGAGCCAAGGGTGTGAACTTTATCTACCAAGCTGGAGTCATGCTTGACCTACCTCAGATAACACTCTGGGTGGCCGGCGTCTTCTTCCATCGCTTCTATATGCGCTGCCATATGCTCCCAGAGAAGGGCGGCATACATCACTACGTAAGTCATTTCGCCTTTCAACCCCTCCCGGCGTCACAGACACCATGAAAATGTGCCCCTCGATCTTTCATGCAGCTCACCGTAACACGTCACTGACACTTCTCCACCAGAACATCGCTGCTACAGCTCTCTTCTTGGCAAACAAGGTCGAGGAGAACTGTCGGAAGACAAAGGACATCATCATTGCGGTTGCCAAGGTTGCGCAGAAGAACGCCAAGCTCATTATCGATGAGCAAAGCAAGGAGTACTGGAGATGGAGAGACAGCATCCTGACGTACGAGGAGGTCATGCTTGAACAGCTGACATTCGACCTGATGATCGACAACCCTTACCAGCACTTGTTCAAGCTTCTAGGCAAGCTCGACATTGTCCACAACAAGCATCTGCGACAAGCCGCCTGGGCGTTCTGCAACGATGCCTGCTTGACGGCCATTCCACTCTTGATAGAAGCGCGAGACGTGGCCATCAGCGCCATCTTCTTCGCCAGCGTGCACACGAACCACCAGATCGACGATGTTGGCGGCGAACCCTGGTGGAAGCACTTGAAGGGTGATGAGGATCGGTGCTCCAGGGCTATTGAGGTGATGCGTGAGTTTTACACGGAGAATCCGCTTAGAAAGCAGAACCCGTCACTGCCATCCCCAGCCTTTCACCTTGAGAACACCCGACGACGAGGCGATACCCTCCTAAGCCAGCCCGACACAATGTCGTCAACAACAGGCACCCCCATGGAGGGCGACCGGGCTAGTCGAAGCCCTGGCGCCCCTTCCAGAGTTAACGGCGTCAACAAGGATAGCCGAGAAGGAGGATCGCAGTCCAAGTCGGAGGAGAACGACTATGCACCAAGATCGCCCCTAAAACGGAGAGAGCCTGATGATGGCGAACCTAAGAACGAACGGGCCGAGAAGCGGGCCAAGCACTCGGATGACGAAGAAGGCGAGCTGGTCGAGGAGTGAGGCGGCAAGGAACTGGCATTGTATTAGTATGAGACCAAGAGGCGTTCCGGTCTTTTCCAGTCAAGGTAGTTGCAAATCTGTGTCTATTTGAGGGGGTTAATCGGTATTTCGCAAGGCATCGTCTGAAGGGTTATGGACAGTACGGCACAAGGGAGGGCGCTCCCAGGGTTTTTTTGGCGTTTGGATGCAGGTGGTAGATGCACACCAGCGACGCAGGTATTTTCTGATGATCATTCAAGGCACCATAGATGAAATTGCTAAAAGACGGTTCTGAGAGCCGCGAATATAAATGTTTTATGATCTATGTTGGTGTTTCCGCTCTTCCAGCGTATGATCATGGGACACATGTTTGCCGGGTGAGCATCGTGGCTTTTGGACCTCCACTCTTGCTCGTTCAACACGGTCGGTGAAGCTATCATGCCCATACTACCCACCCCAACTTGTGGTGTTTAACAAACACCAACTTCTGTGGCACGAGACATGCTTCAATCATGCAGAACTTGTTGATTGTCTCAGCAACTCGTTCCTGAATATTCGTAATCCATAACGTTGGACGGGAGATCATCAAACTTTCTACCGGCATGAACGCAACCTTGATGCATGCCCGTATTACGTTCTCTCCTCTGTCATCCAGTCTCAAGTTTGCAAATCAGAGCCTCAAAATGGCGGTGATTCCAATGCCAATCTCCGACCAACCTCTTTTGAGTTACTCAAACCCACTGATAGCGGGTCACAGCCTCACCGCAATCTCAAAAAGCAGAGCCTCAGGCCGCACCGCCAAAATTCTGCCAATCAGCCCTCCCTCACCGCCCAGTCTGTCACAGGTATATAATCTCGCCTTCCCTCTGCACAATTTTACTTTTTCTTTTTCCTTTTTCTCCTTAGCTCTCTTTGCCTTTTGGCTTAGATCAAGTGTAGTATCTGTTCTTTTCAGTTTAATCTCTGAAAGGTCTCCAAGGAGACCAATCGTGATTATTCCTATTTTTGAACCTCGGGCTGGTTTCCTCTGTGCTTGCACATGATTCTGCCCACAGTGTCCCTGGTATTACACTGCCTCCAGGTGACGCGAATTCTTGACACTTGTTTGAGCTCGGTTTTCATTGCTCACTCGGGCTTGCCTGGGTAGTGAAGAAGACTAGTAGATGACAAGACCAGACCTTTGATTGGAAATATGGCGTGCGAAATTCATGCTCTTGTTTGTCCGCTGCCTGTTACATCGTGAGAGTTCTGGAGTGATTGCGTCGTTGCGGGACTTGCTAGCAATGCCGTCCCAGGTATCTGTCGGTGTTGTCTCGGCCCTAGACTGACTTCCATCTGATGCCATCGAAGCGACGCTTCCAACGGACCGATACTGTCGACGTAATCGCCATCTCTAGGGTAGTTAATCCATCATTGACGTCTCGTGGGGAATCTCTTCCACCAAGTCTTGCCCTGCTGTCCAGTCGCATCACGATGTCTCGTGAGGTTCTTTTTCGTGTATTTTCCACTCGGCTCGACGGATCTCCTCTGTGTGCAGGTTCCTCGCTTCCTGGTGGGCGTATGAGGCAGCATCACTGCTCCTACGCCCAATTCTCATCCTCCCCATTCGAGCTTCATAAGGAAGTAGTGATCTGTACCTTCCCGTTGTAAACCAGCTAGTCACGGGGAACAGCAGTGAATTGTGTGATCTCGCACTTAAGTACAGCACCGATTTGCATCCAAAAACCACAAATAACCTCTTGCTGCCTCGCGTGCGTCTTTGCCATTCTCCGGAAGCTTTGTTCTGTGTTGTTGTGCAACGGTGCCTAAAGTGGGTTAGCGCCGACCTCTCAGAAGCTCCTCCAAAAAGTCCATCCTGGCAGCCCTCTGTGAATATCGAAACAGCTTCACCTAATACCCAACCACGAACATCGCCGCTCCCTGCCGCCAATTTCATACGAGCGCATGCATACCACCCGAGACCCCGCCTGAAACCATATAAACTCCCACAGAGGCCCTCTGAAGGCATACATCGCCCCGTCGACACCATGGCTACTCTCGGCGGATACCTCAACAGTAAATCACCACCACAGAGCTCCGAGGACTTGACAACAGCTGACACGCACAATAGAGAAGGTCCTGATCGTCACAGCCGACTCGAGAATTCTCGTCGGAACCCTAGCAGCCTGCGACAACACAACAAACTTGGTGCGTGCCTTACCCCTCCTCTCTACTGGAGCCTCCGCTTACCGAATCCCCCCAGGTCTTGAACAATGCGATAGAGCGCATTATCCGAACACCCGACGACCCGGAACCCTCAGCCCAAGTGCCTCTGGGCCTCTACCTCGTGCGCGGCGACAATGTCTGCTCCATCGGCCTCGTGGATGAGGCGCTCGACGATAGCATCAACTGGACAGAAGTCAAGGGTTCAGCGATCGGAGGCATAAAACACATCTAGAGCATCACCGTCAACACAGAAGAAGAGGGGTCACCCACACCGAATTATTATTCCCACGTGTTTGTTTTTCTAGGGTACGGCATCTATGACGGGAAGACTGGAGTCACCTGTCTCGTGAAATTGGCAGGATCTGGCGTTCGAGTACAAGGAGTTTAGACAATTCATTCTGGCCATGAAGACGGCCACTTCGATTCATATACTTGGGTTCATCGACTATATAGAGCCGGCACATGGCCAGCAAGTGCCGGGACATTCTAGCCAAAGATCCTCTTCATTAGGACCTCCTTGAAGATATCGTGGCCGGGAGAGTCAATCACACGGTTGACGCGGTTGCCCCTGCGCACACTCAGCCAGAACATGTCGTCACCTGGAACCTGGTCGAGGGTTTGAATATGAGGGTCCTCGTCTGGGTTCGCCGAGAGGGCGATAGCAGCTTCGGCTGGCTTCACCCTCAGCCTGCGGTCAACAACATGCATTCCGCGTGTCCACTGACCGCTGGTCTCGACACGGATATCCTCCAGCTTCTCGGGCGTCTTCCACTTGGGGTCATCCCGAGTCAACATGTACCAGACAGTCAAGGGATCGTGCAAAGAAAGACCAGGCTCATTGCCATCTCCCTCCATGTCTTCGATCTTGTGGAATGCGCCAGTGACAAAATGGGACACCCACTGGGCAAGGGGGCTGCCAGAATCAATGTGGGCCTTGACATTTTCCGTGAAATAGTTCTTGTGAATTAGATGGGGAGTTGTAATGTCAAGTGGGCAGAGTGTCAGCTTGAGCTGTCGAGAGAGCTTGGCTGGGTACGGTGGCAGTGTAGAGAGCTCCTGGGGCACCGCCGGCATCGTGAAGCGCGGGTTAAACGACGTCAAGGCGTATACCCGCGCGGCGGCCACAGCATCGGCATAGCAGTTAAACTCGGCGACAGGAGTCACATTGCCCTCGCAGTCCACGGCTCCACCCATGACAACCAGCTCCTTCACGCGGAGGAATGTCTCAGGGTCTTCAGCCGCTGCCATAGCCACATTGGTCAGAGGACCAACAGCCAAGATCGAGATGGTGTCAACGGGGTTCTCCTTAAGCAGACGCAGGATCTCCTTGTGGGCTGGAGCCTTGGAGGGAGTGAAGAAGGGAGAGTAGTCTTGAGCACCCTCTGCACCCTCCTTGAAAAGCTCTTTCCAAGTCTCTGAAGGAGTGAGGTCGGGATGAGCCTCATGAACGTTATGCAAGCCATCGGCTCCGTCTAAGTCAACCCTGTTAGTGCGATCGAACAGAGCCAGCAAGGATCAGTTGGAGCTCACGGAAGTAGTCTGCCATAAGCTCCTCATCGCAGAGAGCATGTTCCGGACCAACAGCAACAATAGGCTTGCTTGCCTTCATGGCTTCGTAGCCTTCAGTCTTGCCAGTGGACTTTCTCCACTCGAGCTCCTTTCCAAGAACATGGAAGAGAGACACGACGTTTCGGAGACAGCTACCATAGTATTAGCAGGGCACTGTGGATAAACTCGAGCTGTGGTATCACCTTTGGAGAGGAACATTGCCGTATGTGACGGATACCATGAGAACATCAAGTTCTTCAGGACTGGCACTTAGAGCCAGAAGCAGAGCCAGGACGTCATCGACACCTTGAGCTTGTCAGAAGACAGCACTGGAAAGAGAGAAGCTGACTCCATACCTGGGTCCGTATCGATAATAATCTTTTGCTTAGGAGACATTCTGATAGTTATGGGACTGAGTGATTTCTAGAATTCGTCAAAATGTTCAGTGTTGTAGGTAATAAAGGACCCCAGAGTGAGGCGAGAGACGGTGAAAATAAGGCGGAGAGATATGCGCAAGTTCCAAAAGGGAAGGAGCGGTAGGCTCGAATAAGAATGTCCAATAGAGCCAAGTTAACTAGACCAAAAAGATAAGGAAGGCTACTTGAAGCTAACGGTTGATAGAGATGAAGCAACTTGATTCACTTGTTCTGCTCGCGGTTTTACATGGAACTTGGGGTTTCCCCTCCTTGTCAGTTTTGGGCAGGTGGGGTGACAACCGCTGAGATAAGCCTGGAGGGTCCAGTTCACAGTTCGTGAGACATGTCGTTCTCCGGTTGTAGAGAGGTAGTTTTGTCTGCTACGTGATATGAAGCTGGGAGTGGCAGTTCTGAGGAAGCTTTACACGAGCACATGTCACTCCGTCAGGCAGCCCCGAGAGGTCATACAGTTCCAGGACGTCACGGAGCTTGTGAGACCTGTGCAACTTGGGGTGGTCTTGGCTCCAGGAGTGAGTTCACAAGGGCATCCAATCGGGTGCCGCAGAAGCTTGCGTATTGTTCGCTGAGTAACACAAAGTCGACCACCTCATGCGCACGTGACCATACCATTGTCATTTGGGTTTACTGGAGGACTCGCTGAATCCTCCACTGGAGCAGGTGCTTCAGCGTCATGGCCAGGGTGCCGGAAATGCCCCAAAATTCCATTCTCCGGGGGTCTTCCTCCCTGGCCAGCCGTCCCCTGAGCGCCCCTGGCTTCGTATTTGTCCCGTCCCGTCGTCAATAAAGTCCACCTGTCCATTTTGCTCGAGTCTGTCCAGTCGCTGAAAAAGCAGTTGAGATCTCAACGGCAGGAGACGGAATTACCTCGTCCTCCTCTCATCATCATCATAACCTTCTCCTCACCAAACTCTACACTCTTATTTCCATCCGCCAACACTCATTTGCCCCACGACTCAGCTTCATCTGAACATCAACTATCGAAAGCCTCGCAGTGAAATTGCCTGCGCCTGTCCTCAATCAAACCGACACGTGTACCACTTCACCCATCTTTGGCTGTCGAGGTACCTCTCCCTGCGACGGTCCCCACTCAACCTCACCCAACTTCAAGCCACCTGGTGTCTTCTTCTCGTTTTGCGCCAAGCTCTTGACTTGTTCTCTCGACCGACTTCCGACTACCCTCCCCCTTTCTCCCTCTTCTTCATCGTCGACTCTTTTCTCTTCCTTTTCATCCGTCATCTCCCACGCCGTCGACGCTTCCTCTGCGTGGGCATCCGATCTGCTGTTGAAGACAATCTGGCCTCATGATTGCGACAGCTTAGCGGTCACTCTAGGTGCAACTCCAATTCGCGCCTGCGCATAGGCTCTCGTCTTTGCTCCCCAATCTTGAATCATCAACCTTTGCATCAGTCTTTGGTTCTTCTTCTCGGTCGTTGACCAATTCGCTTGTCACTCTTACGCTCCTGCGTCACGTCCTTCCCGTTCATCCCCTGAACCCCAAGCTCGACCTCGACTCGATCCCTCCCTCGTCCGAAGCTCGAGTCAAACCCGAATTACCAACAATCACATTTCTACCCATCTACAATTTACAATGTCTGACGATATGAGTATGCTCTACACAATTGCCGGCTATATCGCCATCTTTGGCGTTGGCTATATGGCCTACCACTACTCCTCGCAGAAGAATCAGGCCAAGGCCGCCCCTGTGAGAACGGCCAAGAGCCAGCAGGCTGAGCCTCGCAAGGAGGCAAGCAAGAAGAAGCAGCGCATGGAAACCTTTGCTTCGGAGGCCCAGGAAGCCTCCAAGAAGGCATCCAAGGCCAAGGAAGAGGTCAAAGCACCCGAACCAAGCGCCCGGCAGAGCAATTCCAAGGAAAAGGATGACGAAGTCGATAACCGCGAATTCGCCAGACAACTCGCCAAGGCCAAGGAGGGCACCAAGTTTGCGGCCAAGGCGGACTCTAAGCAGCGAGAGAAGTCTGTCAAGCAGTCCCCGCGCCAACAAGATGGTTGGTGCGACCGAGGACAAGGAATCGGCGCCGTCTTCTACCACCGGCGCTGACGCCGATGACGACCAGTCTCCCGTCACCTCCCCCGAGCTCACCCCCGCCGTTGCTGTTGCCGGTGATGTTTCCGACATGCTCGAGGCCGCCCCGGCCCGCCCCAGCATTCTGCGCTTGACCGATACTGAGGAGAAGAAGAAGAACAAGAAGGCTGCCAAGCCCGCCGCTCCTGTTGAGACCAAGAAGCAGCGCCAGAACCGCAAGAAGGCTGAGGCCGCCAAGGCTGCCCGCGAGGAGGCTGAGAAGGAGCGCAAGGTCCTCGAGGAGAAGCAGCGCCGTACTGCTCGCGTTGCTGAGGGCCGTGCTGCTAAGGATGGTTCTCAGTTCATGGCTGCTCAGGCTGCCAAGTCTGTCTGGAAGGAGGGCGCCCCCAAGGCCCCCGAAGCTCCCCAGACGAACGGTTTCCACCAGCCTCTCGACACCTATGAGGAGGCCCCTGCCAACGCCGTCAACGCCCCCAAGCCTGCTGGTAACAACTGGACTGAGTCCCTCCCCTCGGAGGAGGAGCAGATTGAGATGCTCAAGGACAACGATGACGAGTGGAGCACCGTCAAGACCAAGTCCAAGAAGGCTTCCAAGAAGGCTCCTTCGGTTGAATCGAGCGATGAGCCCTCCGCTCGTCCCGCCGCTCAGCCCCAGCAGCCCATTGGCAACAAGGCTTCCAAGCCCACCCAGTCCTTTGGATCGTTCTCGGCTCTGACCAACAAGAACGATGTTGCCGATGAGGAGGAAGAGGAGGAGGAGTGGGATGTTTGAAGATGACAGACACCTTCCCTCTAATGGCATCCTCGCCCAATTCTGTACACAACGTGTTTCGGGACACGTTTATTTTTCTTTCCCTTTCATTGTTTTTTAGTTGGCAATTTTTCCTTTCTTCAGTTTTTTCCCCCTTCCTGCGAAAAATTGGATCCTGAGACGATGTCCAAGACAGGCATTGTCAGGACCATGGTCGGGTGCGGTAGCACAAGCGTTTGTGGTTGGGAGTTCAGGTTTCATGGTCGAGATTTATTCTATCGAAGCGAGACACTACGTCGAAGATGACGAATCCGATGGAATACATCACGGACACAGTTCACATCTACGGTCTAAAAGCGAGAGGCACATGCCAGCCGTGGGATCGAGGGAAGCCTACGGTCGAGATATAGGCTGAAAGAGGGATGATGGATACGAGGAAGCTGGGTCATGCATGTATGTATTGGTAGCTCATAAGCACGCGACAATGATCGCCAAGAGGAAGAGAACAAAATGAGATAATTTGCTGCGAATCAAGTATTGAAATGATGTCCTGTGTTGCTGTCTGAGTGGTGTGCAGTGAGAGGGGGGATACTCTTGGCTTGGTTTGACTTGACTTGGGACAGGACTCGAAAGACCAACTGCCTACCTCGGCCATTGAATTTGAACACCTTACCTGGAGCTGGCGGTCAAGGCAAGGTTGGTGTACACGTCTTGAAGGCAGGGCACGGGCAAGGGCAAGGGCTCGCAAGGGGCGTATTACTGTAATTATGTAGGTACCAATGGCTGGAGGAGGCCAAGGTCGGATAGGCATCTGTGGCGTGAGGAGTGCAGAAGCCACGGCGTTTTTGGAGGGGGTTTTTGAGGCTTACACGAACTGAGGGAGGCGGTTACTGCACAGTAATAGGTAAGTGCAGGGCGGGTTAGGGAAGTTGCGGTATGATGAGATGGACGACGGGAGAGTCATGGATTCATCATGGGTACCCAGGGAGGTCAATTGGGGGTGGCATGCAATAACCCTAGAAGCGAGGAAACGATTGGATCTTGGCGAAGGCCGATACCGATTTGCCAGTTGTCTCGTCTCGTCAAAAGTTGCTGTGGTTTTAATGCCTACGGAGAGTTCATGGGTAAGATCCATAGCTCGGACTCCATCATGACGCCCCGGCTTAACCGTCTGGCTCACATGCATGAGACTACATACAGTCGAAAGTGGCGGGAGGGGGAAAAAACAGCTCAGATGCAGACTAACTTTCATGATGAACAAGAAGCGGTGCTGCTGGAGCCTCTCGAAAAAGAAAAGAGGAGGCCCTTGCATTGGTGATAGTGGAGCGAATAGGATGAGGTGATGCGGGCTCATGTATGCATGCCATGCTCTGGCGATGCAACGGAGACGAGGAGAGGGAAAAGGATGGGTTGGGGAGACAGACACTCGCACCGCACACACGTTGGCTGGGCCAACTTTGGCCGCGCCAAGCCGGATGATGAGGAAACGAGTTGGACCGAAAGAGGGGAGTGGATTGGTGTGTTGCCGGAGCTGGTATCCAATGGGCGCAGGGCAGACACGGCACCGAAGGCCGAGCCGGGGATTACGGGATGCGGGACGCCGGTGGGCGGGATGGATCGCGGGTGACGAAAGACAAGAGGCAAACCGGAATGAACAGTACTGCAAAAAAGTATGAGATCGGCAGAGCCGGGGAGAGGGGGGCAGTACTGCTATTACGGAGACAAGATCTGATCTTGATGATTTTAGATCGAAGCGAGAGAGGATAGACAAAAATTATTTGGCAAAAAAGACAATCGAGATGCGCGGTGAAGAGCCAAAGACGTCACTGGGCGGATGGAGGCTGGAAGAGGCGGCGGCACAGAGTTTGGTGCCTCGTGTAGGACAAGCCCGCCCCGAGGTTTGGAACAACCGGCTAACAAACATTAAAACTTACCGCTCTGTCAACAGCACATGGCGAGGGGTTGTTTGTTTACGAGAGGTTGTTGTAAGGGTATGGATCCATGGCCAGTTTTTCCCCCTCCCTAGGTTCATGCGTGCGATAGATGTTCAATGCAACGTTGAGGTTGGGTGCGCAATGACAATTTTGTTTGTTGTGTTGCATCTTTTGAAAAGCTGAGACTTGGATGAGACGTCCAGTGATAGATAATGACATCGATTATCGAGTTGATGGTCTGATTCGGGCCTGTAAGCTATTAGTCTGGTCCAAGGAGGCGAAGGACCAAGCATCTAAATATGGAATATGGAATCAAGGATTGTAGACACAAATAATTGTCTATTGCAAGCCTAGCAACATCATCAACTGTTTGACTTATTCCAACGTGCTCTCCCTCCTAATGACGCGTGTTTCCTGACGGGACCCTCTACGGATTTGCAAGAGGTCTCAGAAGGTCTAGGCCAAGCCGCAGCACCCGACCCCACCCAGCGACTAAAGACGACGGCGGGGGGGTTACAGTAGCTAGACGCTAGGTACCTGGGTTATTGGTGGACTGGCGCCCTTGTTGGAAGGTCCCTGGTGTCCATGCTTCCCTCCCCCTCCCCGGGGGCTCCCCTCCACCCCCGGTCAGAGAGGATGGAAGGAGGATCCATGGGGTCATGGACATGCAGATGAGAGTTGATGATACGCCTCGCCATTACCCTTTCGGTGAGAAGGCAATCCTCTTTGTCGGGGCTTGCGTGTCTTGAGTCGATTGAGTTTGACATACCACCGTGTCATTGCAGATAAATGAATTGTCTGCGTCGTCTTCTTGTCATCCCATTTGTTTGTCTGTCGACTATTGCAACTCAGTCTCCCCAGGTACGGACGGTCGGGCCCCTCGCCCTGAATGCATTGCATCGTTGGATTAGCCCGCAGATAGGTCGAGGCCTGTCAAAGCCAACCTCTCGAGTGCTACAGTAGCGCCCTGCAACTCCAACCGCACAGCAGCTAGGTTTGCTTGCAGAAGCGCAACAGCAGCTCCAGCTCGCCTCTGTTTGCCCAGCCTGCGCTATTTGTCTTGACTGACGAGGTTGACTGCCTTGCCTGTCTGTGTGATTCGCGTCGCCGCAGCAGCGCATCGCATCGCATCGCATCGCAGAGCGGGCACCATTTCATCACCGCCACCTCCTCCGCTCCTCCTCTCTGATGCCCCATTCGGGAACGGAGCTACGTATATAACGACGGGTCAGACCCTTGTCCGCATCCCGACACCGACGACACACGACGACCGAAGACCATCAAATCTCCCATGATTGCCCATCAATTGCGACCGACTGCGCAACACAAATCAATCGTCTCACAGCCTAGCCAGCCCATCAGCTCTACCCTGACCGTTCGGTGCTCAGTGCCACTGGAAAAAGCCCCTCACCGTCCCGTTTTTCCCAGCTCTCACTCGGCTAGTGCCCGCCGCACCTGGCTGTGAAACGTCGCCGCCCCTTTATTACCTCCCAGGAACGGTACGAGACACGTTCATCAGTTATTGCACTACGCATTTGCTGCTGGGTCTCTTCCAATCTCCCCACACGAGGAGACGGGCCTACGCAGTGATACAGCATTCCGAACCGAGGGACGAAAGGGGCATTACCCAAGACCGAAAGTTTGAGAAAAGAAGGAAAGGGAAAAAAACGGGCAGCTTTATTCAATTTCAATCCTGACGGACTGGACTGGACTGAACCCTACTCCTTCTTACTCCTCCTTTCGGTTTCAGCCCATCCTTCGTTTTCCCCATTACGGACCGTTCTGGCCACTGCTGGCGTTGGCCCAAACTCCCACTTTGAACTTGCAGAGGCGCCACGCCTTGTCCACCGAAACAAGACCATTTCATTTACACTCATCAATCCCCGTTTTCCGCCTCTTTTTTACCTACCTACGGTATTCCTCCGGGTTCCCTCAGTCTGTCCTGCCTGCCTGCCTGAGTTTGGTGGTTTCCACAGTTGCGCACACCCCAGCAAGGCCCTCGACAATCAATCTGCGCTCTGCTGGTCTGGGCCCCTTTCTCGTTCCATATCTCTCTCTCATGTTTGTGTGCCTTGTGGTGTAAAGACGACACTGTCAGCCTCTTTTTATTGCACTTTTCTTTTTCCCGTTTACTTCGTGCCGTTTCAATTATTACAAGACCCAAGTCAAACAACTCATTTATGCCGGGTGCCGCCCGATAAAGGCGACGACTGACGACGACCATGTCTCTCCCCGTCGCAATCCAATCCGCCGTCTTCTACATCCTCGCCTGCACACCATGCGCCCAGGTACGGCATCGACAAAAAGCCCGCGAGCAGGCCAAGAAGGAGCGCCAGGAAAAGGCAAGGCAAAAGCTTGAGGGCGAGCAACCGACAGCATACCAGCATCCTCAACCGTTCAACACCAACCCCTACTGGCAGGAGGAGATTAGCATGGGACCCAGCTTACCCAAGAAATCGGCCAGCAAGAATTCGAGTCAGCGCGGTCTCACCAGCTCCGGCGGCGACAGCAGCGTTGCCAGTATATCCGACCAGACGAATCCCGTATTAAGCCGGACGAATGTGGGCGCCAGCACATCAGTCATCGCAGAGGACGAGGAGCTGTCAGACGACTGGAACCGGAGGCGAGGCTACCAACGCGAGGATGAGGAGCTATGGGGACAATGGCCGGGCCAGAAGTTGATGGATGCCATTTCCAAGGCGCGCGACTCTGCTGGCAGGTTGATCGAGTCCACACTCGGTCTCGAGAAGGAGGTGACGGAGCAGCAACGCCACGACTTTTATTTCCCCAAGAACCCTCCCATCAACGAGTACCACCCACCCGTCGTCAGCAGCAAGATCCCTTCTCGGAACGCCCACCAATGGATGTTGCAACCACCACCCCCAGCCAAGATCATGGAGGGCAAGATTCCCGTGAGCCGCGCAGGTAGCTCAGGGAGCAAGTCAAGTGGCAGGACTTTGATCGGCGAGGATGTTCAGCTCGGCCGCCTTGTTCAGGAGAAGCTTGTTATGGAGAAGCTCAAGAGGGAGAACACCAACCCCACCGAAACCGAACTCATTGAATCCCTCTTCCTCACTCGAACGAACCGGTCTCTCAGCATCCACCGCACACGAAGCCTCTCGTTCGACGCATCCGACGACTCGATGGATAACGGTTTCACAAAGAGGCGGTCACGACTACGACCCGTCATCGCACCACCTGGACTCGATTCTTCAGACGATTCAGACTCTGACGCCCCGATTCCCTTTTCGCAAAGCGCCATGAGCTTGGGCACACGCCGCGCGCCCTCAGCCGCTAGCCACGCCGCTCAACGGCCAAAGCTTGAGACCATCATGAGCACGAGGTCGGCAAACAATAGTCGATTGGCCTCAAAGCGATCCAAGCGACGGAGGTCAACTCGATCAAAGAGGCTCTCGGGAGCCGCATCTCCCGTTGGCGACGACAGCGACTAGACTTGACTAGTAGTCTGCGTGGAACTGAATCAACCCTCCAAGCCATGGTTCCAAAGCCATGGCAACCCCCCACACGACTTTCTTCAACACCGTCTCTCCCTGCTGGGCAATAATCCCTGGCATTCCCTCCTCCTCAGACACAATGTCTCACATTACTCACTACGTCTCCTTTCTTCCTCACCCCCTCTGATTTTTCTCTGTACGTTTTCCCTTTTGGATTAGGCCACTGTTGATATTGTTTCTTCCCTCTTTTTTTTTTTTGTCTATAAGCATTTTTTCTATGGGAATGGTCTGGAGTGGGATTGGGTCGCATAGCAAACAGGCGTTGGTATAGGCCTTGGTTTATTTTTATTTTTCTTGCAAAAAAAGGGAGGCGATACATGGTTTTTAATCGCCAACGGCGCAATCATCAATCAACTTGACTCCTCGCGTCTGATAGTACCGAGGGCATTCCTCAGCAGTTTTTTTTTATAGCTGAGATGATGAAAAAAAATAACAAAATTGGATTCAAACCTCAAAGTGTCCTGGCCTGTCTTCGCTGTGACCGTGATACATGCAAACCCTTGATTACGATACTATTATCGTTTTTGTAAATGTCGGCTTCCTTTTTGGGTATTTACCGCCATGATGCTCCTCATCTCCTGAACGCCGTTCACATGGTGTTTTTCGTCATTTTCCAAGTCCTAGTCCAGTCCTTTACAGATGCATTCCTCCCTCGTCGTCATCCGTCTCGAGGTTCCTCATTCGTTCCTCCAGTGCTCTTTGTAGCTCCTCGTCACTCAAGCTCCCACCCTCAGGCCGGCCGGCTTCTCGGTCCATATGAATCTCGCCATTCCGAATCGTGCCCGTTTGAAATGTGCCGTCGCTCCACGCCTCATGACGGCTCTCAGCGGGTGCTGAGGTTGCGGCAGCGGTTTCGCTGGGCTGTGTATCTCCGTTGACCTCGACACTGGCCTTTTGGCCGTCGTCGCCCTCCCCTCGTGAAGCCACCTCATCACGGCTCTGGAACTCTGTCCAGCTCATCCCGCGCTCCTCAACCTCTGCACGGATGAGGGCGATGCGCTCTGCCATACGGTCGATGACAACCTCGTTCTCCTTGATGGCGTCTATGCAGTCCTGGTCGGGTTCCGAGGCGGCGGCGGCAGGGGTCGACGAGTCGGAGAGTGCGGTGGATGTACCCTCGGCAAAGGGCTTGAGCTGGTCGTTCGAGTATTCTAGGTGTGCGATCGAGTTGCGAATCTCGAGGACCTTGAGGTGGAGCATCCCAACGGAGAGGTCCTTGAGGGCGGCGGCGAAGCGCTCGGGAGCGATGGGGCGTGTATCGGCGGAGGTTGACATGATGGCGACTGTGTGTGTGCCGCAGGTGAGATGGTCGTTATGTCTCGAGAGGAATCAACAAGCTTAGATGTTGGGTGGAAGCTTAGATATTGGAAGCTCCAAGTTCAAGATGCAAAAGAGAACCGCGGGGCAGCTTAATCATGGTGGGGGTTTCCCAGGCTTCCGTGTGTCGGTACGTACCCCTCCCCTCCGTCCCGGACGATCCCTGCCGGTCCGTCCGTCGAATTGTTCGAAAATCCTCGGCCTCATGGGATCCCAAAAATTAATTCATGCACTAAATGCCCCCCCATCATACCATCATTGCTCCTCACCCCGCGTCTGGCTCTTCTGGCCTCCCTCTTTTCCTGAGCCATCGGCTCCCGTGAGCGCATTCTGCGCATCAATTTTTCTTCACAATGAGTCTCTTTGTCTGCTCCAATTCCTCCCGAGTCCTGCTGAGGTCCGCCCTCCGCGGCTTGGCCTCCAAGGTTTCGTCTTCAGCACCACAGCCGTTTGCGCCTACACGATGGATTTCTGGATGTGCGTCTCGGAGTCGACAGGGTCTGTGCCTCTCTTCTTCGGATGCTAGGAGTCACAATGCGGCTTTTGTGACACAATATCCCTCCTACGAGACTCGACGAACGCTCTTCTCCGATAGAACGATCCGGAAATATGAGGACCTACCCAAGGACTACAGAGACCAGATCGGCCTACCGTTTAGAAATATAGATCTCAAGGATGGAGAGGTGCTCGGGGTCTTTGGAAAGGGCATCAATTCTAAGAGGGCCAACCATCTACTTCGCATTCTCCATGGCCGTCGGGTCGCTGGCACCCTCGACGACCCGGCCTTTGCTATCCACACGGCATCGTTTACCAAGGATCAAATCGAAAAGGCGCTGAAATACCTACGAGAATCGGTTCCCGTGAATGAGGTGATCAATGCGGGTCTGCGGGCTGAGGACGAGCTTGCGCAGTTGGAACAAGAGATGGAGGCCGCAGAGAACGAGAAGCTTGCAAAGGAAGCCGCCAAGAAGGAAGAGACAAAGGCTCCCGCTTCGTCATATACGCCCGACCCCGTCTACGGCCACAGCAAGTTTGACGAGATACGAGCGCGAAATGTCGCCAAGCGCAAGGCGCAGGAGGCTGCTGAGGAGGAGGAGCGCAAGGCTGCTGAAGCTAGGGGAGAAGTGGCTTCTGGCCCTCTGGCCAAGGCCGGCGAGCAGAAGGAGCGCCAGATCTCGAACCCCCGCATCGCCGAGTACCACCGAAAGGCCCAGTCCGACCTGGAGGCGCCCCCGGAGCTCAAGGCCTGGGAGCGCATCCTGCCCTCTGCCACCATCGTTGCTCTCGTCATTGGTTTCCTTGCCGCCGTTGCCACAGTCTATGAGGAGCCCGATGCTAGATACCGTGTGTTCCCTGACATCTCGACGGCCCATGCGACACTGGGCGCCATCATTGCGATCAATGTGCTTGTATGGGCGGCTGGAGGTTCCCTCCTCTCTGGTCCATGTTCAACAAGTACATGATCTTTGTCGTGGCAACCGTCAAGCCCGTGACCATGTTCACCTCACCTTTCTCCCATCAGAAGCTCAGCCATCTGTTCATCAACATGGTACCCCTTTGGCTCATCGGCAGTCTCGTCCATGACGAAGTCGGCCGTGCCAATTTCCTGGCCCTTTACGTCGGTTGTGGTGCCGTTGGCTTCCTTGGTAGCTTGGTGACATATGCGCTTCGCGGTTGGTTGAGCATCACGTCACTGGGTGCCTCGGGTGCCACTCTGGGCCTGTGCTCAGCATACTTCTGGGAGCATCGTGATGATGGTTTCAGGTTCTTTGGTCTTCCGGAAAACGGTGTGCACGGAATCGTGTTCCTGGCTCTCCTATTCGTGCCTCAGCTTGCGGCCTTTGGCAAGACGGCTAAGTTCAAGGTTGACATTGCGTCGCATATTGTTGGCATGTTTGCGGGTATCTTGGGCATCGAATACCTCAATCACTCTAAGGAGAAGCGCGAGCGCAAGGTGATTGACATGTCTGCTGGACAAGATCAGACTGCAACCCCGTCGCAGTAAAAAAGGGGAATGTTTCTCGGGTTGCCGAGTAGACGGGATGAAAGTAGACGGAGCTGTGTTTGAATCAATGTATTATACAGACCTTTTTGGCATACCCTAGAATTACGTGTACGACTGGAATAACGCACTACTCTGACGAAGATACTTTGAAGAAGATAATGATCTTGTAACATCTTGTAACTCTTCCCCTGGGTTTGACACTCTGATGGCGCGAAGTTGGCGCGAGGGACGCGCGCCTATCGCGCTAGATCTCGCGTGGGGCCTGCAAGAGATTCACGGTGGGGTCTGTGGGTCCACAAGGAAGTTTAGACCCCGGACGATGATGCCAAAGTGTGGCGCGTCTCTCTGGCAACCAAGACATTTGACCGGATCACGACGGTCGATGCTTGCCGAGAATTGCGGGCTAGAGACGGTGTGTTTGTGGGCATGGGTTATTGTTGACAGGATGGTTTCATGCTGTCACGGAGTCGGTGTGGGCCACTAGTGTATGGGCTTGTCATGTTGGTTTGTCCTGGGTTGGTTGTTTACACAGTTCATCAAGACTGTTTGTCTCGTGGGTAGAGGCAGTTTCTTTGCCGTTGCTTGAGTTGATATTAATGAGTTGATTAGTAGATACACACTCGAGGAGTTGACGAGATTCCATTAACTTCTAGATAGACTCAAAGGTGCTTCAGGTTGCTCTGGTTACTGAGGGTGTAGAGTTTCAACGGTGGGCTAACTCTGGTAACGGATGTGCAGTGCAGTACATCTTTTTCAGGCAGTCCGTTTCTCGCTAAGTACCCATGCGTGAATATGCCTCTCGTTTGGATTAAAGGGGAAAAGCACAACTTCCGAAATGAGGTCGAGGAGATCAAGCAAGTGAGTTATTTGCCCAGGAACTAATGCAGCTTGCTCTGGTGATCAGGCACGTGATGTGGGACAACCACTTCCATGTTCTGGAACCAAAAGAACTTGAAGAAGGGAGTACAAGGCACCTGCAATGTGAGATAACGAGGCCGGTTAGATGCATCCATATTAAATGCCGAACGACTTTGTATCTACATAATAGTAAATAAAGAACAAAGGAATTTCTTCGACTGAACCTGGCTGTTCGTTGGCGTGGAAGGCTTGGGTGACGTGTCAAAGGATAATGGCTGGGCTTTGTGGGCATGGAAGATGGGGGGGATGATGGAAGACGAGACGAGCCAATTAGCGGGGACTGTGTCAGACAGAAGTACCAGCCACGATGCATGCAGGAGATGTGAATCATTGCCATGCCAGTCTCTCGGTAGGGAGGGACGGGATGGGCGTTTGCTAGACTCGGCGGTGTCTTCATGTTGCATGAAGTGAGTATTTGGACGAATTCACGCCGGTTTAACTCAGTGAGCACTGCGGGATTAATTGTTGACGCACAAAGATGGCGCAAATCGGTAATAGACAGTTTTTTTTTTCGTCATCTGGATTCTTTCATCCCTAATCTTGATGCAGGTCGTGTGCCTGCGTCATGTCCCAGACTTGTCAACCTCGACATCAAGCGCTAGCGTGTGTATGTATGTATCTGAATACATGGCGGCTCAGCTCAAATCTGCCTACCTACTTACAGTCAGCACAACTGTGGCATTGACGAGCACCGCCGAATCTGACTTGTTGGCTTGTCCTCTCTTCCTGACCACACAACAAGGCCACACACCCAACGACGTAAACATCAACAAACCAACCAGAACCGGTTCTTCAGCCACATTCACACACAACCTGGCACGCACCCCCCCCGGACCGACCCAAAGAGTCGGCCCACCTAAAACCCGCCGGTTCCTTTTTTCCCAGGGGCGACCTACGGCCCAACTTTTAAGATTCCCCACCACCACCAACAGAGAAACCTGAAAGTCCTTTGCCGCGATCCTGCGCTCTTTGGGCGCTGTGGCTGGTGGGTAGCGAAAACGCTAATCAACACACTCTTTTTACCTACTCTCTTTCGCTCCCCCAGGGCCCCCGGGCTGTTTTCCCTACGTAGCGTACCTTGCTTGTTGTTTCCGTTCGACTGGTCAAGGCCCTGCAGACACTGCTACAAGCTACTCCCCCCCGAACCCCGCTCTGCCGATCTGGAGCCGCCTCCGTTTACTCGCCTTCTCTCAGTCATTCATTACCTTTACTTTCCCCCCCGAGATTTGCCTCTTCTCCCTCTCTTCTCTCTCAACTTTTTGAAACAACACTCGCTCCTATTGTTTCCATTTTCTTTATTCCTCGGTTCTCTCTCTCACTCTCCCACCCCCCAGATACTCGACTTGTTCAGCTCCAGTTCAACCCGCACACACAAAGGCACTTAACCCACGACCCTCTTGCGACTTTTCCCTTTCTCTGCGCCATGAGGTAGAGTTGGAGCAAGCACGCACCTCCTTCGCGCCTTCTCCTTTAAACCTCGGCCTTGGCCCACGCTCCTCGTTTTCTTCACTTCTACACCAATTCTCACAAGGAGCATCTCGGCTCGTCATGAGCACCTCAAGCCCGTTAACAGCACTTTCCGACTCGGAGCAGTCGACACTCTCGTCGCCGCTCTCAAACCTCTCAAAAACGCCATCCCTGCCCTCCTCGCCCGATATGCCCGTCGACCCGGCTAAGCGCTACCCTTCACCGACGTCCACCACCGTCTCAGGCATTCAGTCCCCCGTCAAGCTAGGGGAGCCCATCTTCGACCACGAGATCGTCAGCAAAGCCCTCGATGACTCCGCCGATGGTCCTCCGCCCGCCAAGAAGCGACGAATTTCGCCCCCGAAAGAGCGCACCACCGAGTACCTGGACCTGATGAAGCCCGACGAGGAGTTTACGCCTGAGGACAGTCGGCAAATGGAGAGGCTGGTTACTGCGCTGCGCAAAAAGAAGAAGATTGTCGTCATTGCTGGTGCTGGTATTTCTGTTTCTGCTGGGATTCCCGACTTCCGTTCCGCCACGGGATTGTTCGCTACCGCCAAAAGCCAGCATAAACTCGCAGGATCCGGCAAGCACCTTTTCGATGCGTCAGTATACAAGCATGATGCGACCACGCGGTCTTTTCACAAGATGGTCCGGGAAATGGCCCAGATGACGCAGAGCGCGAAACCCACCCCCTTTCACCACCTACTAGCGTCATTGGCTCAGGAAGGACGTCTGCTGCGCCTTTATTCGCAAAACATTGACTGTATTGACACGTCGATGAAACCTCTGGCTACAAATATTCCTCTCAATCCCAAAGGACCATGGCCGGCTACGATCCAGCTGCACGGCAGCCTCGAAAAGATGGTCTGTACCAAGTGTGGCCAACTTCAGCCCTTCAATGGCGAGGTTTTTGATGGTGCAGAGGCCCCACTTTGCGGCGCCTGTGTGGTTGATGACGAGGTGCGAACTGCCCATGCTGGAAAGCGAAGCCACGGAATCGGCAGACTACGACCGCGATTTGTGCTCTACAATGAGTTTAACCCGGATGAGGAGGCTATCGGAAACGTTTCTCGCGCCGACCTCAAGGCACGACCTGACGCTGTATTGGTCGTTGGCACAACATTGAAGATTCCCGGAACTCGCAGGCTTGTCAAGGAATTGTGCCAAGTCGCCCGGGGTCGTCGAGATGGCATCACTGCTTGGATTAATCTGGATAGCGAACCGAAGGGTGTTGATTTGAAGAACTGCTGGGACATCGTGGTACGGTCTAAGTGCGACAATGTTGCTCGGCTAGCCGCCCTCCCCCCCTGGGATTGTCCTGTTGGAGATGACTACGAGGTCTCTCAGGAAGAACACCGCGAAAGCCAGGAGCGTCGTAGCAAGACGACATTCGCAGTCAACATTCCTGTTAGTCCCGACATCGAGACAGAAGAACTTTCAGGCAAGCCGAAGCAGGTTGAGCAGGTGCAAGGAATTCCGACACCCAACGCGAGCCCCAAGATCTCAGCGGCCAAGAAGCCTACAAAGACCAAGCAGAGCAAAAATTCCATTCGGCGGCAAAAACATCAATAAACGACAAGCCGAACAAGGTCACCAAGCCTCGCGGTCGTAAGCCGGGTAGACGACCCCTCCCATCCGATCCACCCAAGAAATCAGCCATGCAGAGCTTCAAGGCGGTCAAAAATGTCGCAGGTCAGGCAAAGACGACAAAAACTGGACCGAACGGACCGTCGAAACGGGATGTCCCGGTCAAGGAAGTGTCCGATGCCACCACCCTCCCCCCTCTACGCCCCGCGCGCAGGGTATCCCAAGAAAAACTTTTTGTACAAGCACGAGTCGAGCGAGGGGGCAGACGATTCCAGCTGTGGTCCTCCTTCATCACCCACTATGGCGCAGTCGAGACGGGAGCCTGATACGATCTCTCCCAAGTCGGTTCCTGCGAGTCTGCGCAGACTTATTGATTAATTTTTCACCCCCTGGTTTTTATGGAAAAGAAAAAAAAGGAATGGAGCAATGTCTTTTTTTTTGTTCTTTGAACAATAGAATAGGGCCCTTACAATATGGCTCACGTCATGTAACGTGGATTCTTTTGGCATTGGCGGCGTATGGGGGAGGGTTGGTTGGTTGGTCGGTTGGTTGCAGATTTTTGAAGCACTCATCGCTGGCCACGGCGGCGGCTTGGAGCGAGCAAACTTGGGAGGCGGCGCATCTTATGTATTACTAGGAGATACATCATTCGTCACGCGGCTGGTTATTTTTGTTTTTGTTATGATCAAGGCCATGGAATAACCACACCCGGTTTGGCCTTGGAAGGGAATAGAGGCGTTGGGGGGAATCTGTCCATGCCACGAGCAAGACTCGGCAGACAGTGGTTATCATTTTAAGCCAAATACATAATAACTGTATCATACAATTCATAACATGAATGAACCTCAATGAGCAATAATCAAAGCTTCCATGCCAAGTGAGACTCGCTGTGAGAGTATCTGTTCGCAACTAACGACTAGAAATCGTATTCCTGGGTATCATCATCATCATGTGTAGGTAGGTATCCATCCTTCAGCGCCATGTCCCCCTTCGAAGCCAAAGATGTCGTCCTCGTCTCGCGATAATCCAGTTCCTCCAAATCCACCTGCTGCTACTGCCTTCCTAATCACTTGAATGCAAACATCATGGGTATCCCATATCCTCCCAAATCACTCACTGGATGTACACCTCGAGCGTGTCCATGTCCTCAATTTCTGCCTCCTCCATCGTGACATGCTCCTCAAGGCGGTCGCCGTCCCACCATAGACCGATCTGCTTGTTCGGATCGACCTTGCGCTGGGCGCGGAAGCAGGTGATGAGCGTCTCAACTGTCGTCTCGGGCCGTATCGTCAATCCCAGATCTTCGAGGTCCCGCGACTTGAGCATCACCTTGAGCTTGACATCCTCGGTCGGCTCCTCCTCTTGATCCTCCTCCTCCTCCGAGATGTCCCCAGCTTCTCGTCTCCGGCGAAGCTCCTCGTTGCGCTCCATTTCCTGAAACAGCTCAGGTGTCCACGCCTCTACATGCACGAGGGAACGGTTATCCTCGAAGCCTTCTGACCCCTGACCCTCTGCGATAACACGCCCGTCGCCCTGGGGTCTAATACCCAGACTGAGCAGAGTCGAAGTGTTGTAAATCTTCTTCTTGCGCCACGTCAAGATCACATCGTCGACGGGGATGGACAAGCCCGACTTGTTCTGGTAGCTTGACCAAGTCTCACGGGTGAGGCGGAAAGGCTTGTCAAACAGGTACTTTAGTTTGAGCGGCCTGGTGCCCGGGACCTGGCTCGTTATGAGAATGTCGACGTATTCCTTCTTTGGCTTGCCGTCTAGGCTCGTCTGGAGAAGTGCTTGATCCCTGTCGCGCCGCTCCTTGGCCTTGCGGACGTACTCTGCGAATTCATCATCCTCGGGTGGCGGCGACGGTTCCCTTGGTGATTGTCTTGAAGAGGTGCGGTCCACGAGTTCCACGATGCTGGTACTGCGACGGGACGCTGGTACGGAGGAGGGCTTGAGAGACACAACATCCGAATCAGAGTCGGAATCTATCGAGATGACATTGGTAGGCGGCGGCGGGGGTCGAGCCATCCTTGGCGCTCGACTCGGGGTGCTCGGTTTCCTCTGAAAGGGAGTTGGCGAAGCGTCTGGGAATGGTTCGTCGTCGCAGTCGTCGTCGAGTTCCAGGGCGGGTATTGGTTTCTTGGAGGAAGAGCTGGAGCTGAGCCTTGATCGCTTCGAGGGTGGAGGGGTTACAAGTTCACTGCGAGGCTGTCAGTTGAAGGCGCGCGATAACGTAGATAGCATCTCTAACCTTGCGCGATCAGTTGTATCCTGAGTCGCAGGTGGTTGTTCAGCAACATGGCTGCTCCTGGGACGAACAGGCGAAGACTGGGAACCAGCAACTTCGGGACCTATCTCGTCACTGACAATAGGTTCGTCCTGATTCACAACCTCCTCCCTCGGACGTTTCTCCCGCGCAGCCTCTCTAGTGCGACGCTCGACGTCCATCTGGTGCTTCTGATGTCTCTTGAGGCGCCTCTCGCGATCTGCGGCGACGATGGGCGCCATCTCCTTTGAGCGCCGGAAGAGGGCCAGCCCATCATCGTCGCTGTCCTTGATATCCTCCTCCTTCTCATCATGCTGCGTAGGCGTCGGCGTGGGTTTTGGCGCAGCGAGGCGACGCAGCGCGGTTGGTTTGAAAGGTAGCTTCTTCTTGACTATCGGCGGCGACGCCGCGCCTTTGTCCGCCATGACGGTTGAGTTGAGTGTTGTGTTAGTTTAGTAGGTTGGTTGATAATAGGTAGCAAAAAATAGACCCCGAGCTCTCTTCTTATAGTGCATCAGGCAACGTTATCGAAGGGGGGACTCAGGTAATTTGTCTGTTTCTTTGTGTGGTCGCGCAAACACGGATAGTAGCACTTAACGCGCCTTGAAGTGGCGTAGGTCCCATCAAAGAGAAATCGTTTTTGTGAGGTTGGCCCAGAGAAATAGCGAGCGAGCGGCGGGGGGCCCGCTGAAATACCCCTCCAGGGAGGCCCTCTGTAACGGGGCGTTAGGGGACCTCACGGCAGAGAGGGTGCGCCACAGTGCGAGAAGGAGGCGCACTCTTCGACAACCTTAACAGCACGACGAGGCATCAATTCTGAGCCTGCCCTGTGGTTCCTCCCAAAACCAAACTCCACCAATATCAACCCCCCCAAACATCCATCATCTCCAACCTCCCACTCGACACCATGGAGAACGGCAACATTTCGCAGGGCGAGGGCAAGGACCCTTCCAGCTTCCTGAGTGACATCATCGGCAATCCCGTCACTGTCAAGCTCAACTCGGGCGTCGTCTACAAGGGTGAGAGTGCCTGCATCCATCACATCGACTCCCGCAACATAACTAGGGCACATAGCTGACGAGTAGAGAACAGGCGAGCTCCAGTCGGTGGATGGATACATGAACATTGCTTTGGAAAAGACTACCGAGTTTGTCAACGGACAGAAGCGTAGAGAGTACGGTGACGCCTTTGTTAGAGGAAACAACGGTGAGTTTTTCATTCTCTCGCTTTCATCTAGACCACCAAACTGACCAGACCTATAGTCATGTACATTTCGGCAGACTCATGAACGCTTAATGCATAATGAAAACCTGATTGATCTTCACCCCCCAAAAAAACGTTGTTCCTGTTCCTCTTCAAGAACCCTCCAGACGTGTGGTCCATGCAAAGAACGTGCACCCATGAACCTCGACCTCACCCTTCTCATTGAAAGTTCCATCACCTTCCTTGACGATCTTGTCAAACTTTTCTCTGAAAACCCGCCTCTCCTCCCCCTCACGGATCGCATTCCAGCTAAGCGTGTTCACCCGGTCCCAGAGAGCCTCCGGAGTCAGCCACACCGACCACTTGATCTTTTGAGTCTCAATGGGTGTCTTGAAGAACGGCGAGTCTGCTTGAGCCTGGCGCTCCCATACCTGCTTCCAGAGCAAGTGCCGGAAGCGGGGCTCATTGTCGGCCTTTTCGTTAAAGTTGAGCTCGCTTAGCTCGTGCTCCCACTGAGTGGAAGGGGGCCAGCTCTCTGGGCGGTTGTCTTGAGGTCATCTGTCAGTCTTGGGAACTAATCCGGGAGCAAGATGTATCTTACAGTCTTCGGCATTCCAGATCAGACCGAGCTTGGTGCCGGGCTTGAGGACTCGATGAATCTCTCTAAGAGATTCTTCCTTTGCGAACCTGGGACTTGTTTAGAGCCACCACCTGGATATCTGTTGTTGCTATCTTACCAGTGAAATGCCTATGATGGTATTAGTTCAACTCTGGCTAACCCTCAAAGGATAGCTAGGAAACTGCCAACGATATAGCTTACCTGAGCCACGATACATCCGTCCGCCCACGCATCCTCCACATCCTTCATCTCGGCCGCCGTCCCACCTCGGACGTCCACATTGGGGAGCTTCTTTGCCGCCAGGTTGTCCCGCATAGAGTCAAGAGGCTCTACGGCCACAATCTCGTACCCCTCGGGTCTCGCAGCCAGCAGCTCAGTGAACTTGCCGGTACCGGCCGCAAGGTCAAGGATCTTGCTACCAGGCTTACCCTCGAGCCCCAGGTGCCCGAGGAGACTACTGACAGACTCAGGAGGGTAAGAGGGCCGGTGCGTGTCATAAGACTGCGCATCGTTGAAGCCCTTGGTAGCAACATCATTAACAACTTGGGAAGTCATTTTTGTGTGGAGATTTCTGTCTACAAATCACGCAATTTCAGTTCTAGCTTTTTATTGGTTACTCTTCTGCTTGTCTGTAAAGGAGTCAGTACTTCAGAGAAGAGTGAAGAAGGAAAGAAAAAGAGAAACGACGTTGAACGGGGTCGTCGTCGCCTTTTTATACCCTGAGCAGGTCGTTCGCTTCCCCGCGATGCGGACCCCTCGCCAAGGGACAGCCTGAATGGTGCAATGGCACTTAGATCTAGTCTCCGACTGTGTCATCAGATCCGGAGCCTGAAACGGCCCGACGGATTTGCAGCGGACGACGATCCTTGTTGGAGATCAAGTGAGGAAAAAAGAGACCTCACGTTTTTGAACCGTTGTCAGTTCTACAATGCCAAGTGAGGGGACACATCACGAAGAACCAAGCATAGATTTGCTAACTTGTTGATGATCTGGAAAGTAACCGTTTCTCTGACCTCTCAGCTTTTTGTAACCTTGTCCGGCCTGGGTTTGCCTTGTTTGGGGCAGGCCGATGTTCGACCTGCTGGTGAAGCCTGTCGGTCTGGTAATGTGTAACATCTTGTGCGCGTTCTGCTACATCCAGCCTGAATCCCGTGGGGAGGGCGACTCTTCCCCGTGTCGCTCTGGTTACGCCATGCCGAAGGCTCGCCTGCTCCGTGACACTGAGTGCCAATTCGGACACTGAGTAATCCAGCTCTGAGCCGACAGCGGATACTTGACTCAAGGACCAAGTCGTTGGTGTTTGCGCGGGAGTGCCAAAAGGATCGCGGAGGCTCGTCGAGGTCGAAGTGTCGCTCCTTCGCCAGTTTCTTTGGCGTCCTGAGCAGAGATGTTGATGGGGTGGTGTAGAAATGGACTGAACTGGTTCAGACTGACCCAGCTGTGTGTGGTAGTTGAAGGGCTCGACGGGCGAAATGGTGTCGTCTTGTTGGGGTCGATGAGTCGGGATACTCTGAGATTCGATACTCGGATTCGAACATGCTTTGCCAAGTTCAATCATCCTACCCTTCCCCTTTGACATCTCTACTCGATGGCCGACGAGCGTGGCCCCTGGGGTCTTATTCCTGGATTCGGGGGTATCAGGGCGCGAGATCCAGATACCTTCCACCTGTACGCCGTTCTGAATAGCACGAATGCCAAAGGGGATCTCGGGAGGTCGCAGGTTTTCGATGCCGCAGTGCGACATGAGAGAAACACGAGCGCGCTTCTCCTCGTCGATGATTTCCAGGCGGCGCATAGCGCGGTTCGTCCACCAAAGCTTGATAAGACCGATGGCAAAGACAAGGACGATACAACAACCGAGGACCTGGGGAAGAAGTCGACGGTTAGCGACAGTTCTTTTTGAATGGTTTGCCAACAAAGAGGCGGCGGCATGTTACTTGCAAAGGTCATTTCTTGCCAAAGGTCCCAGTCGACAAAGAAGACACTCATGATGATGCAGTAAGAGAAGGACCGTTGAGAAAGAGTGTGAAAGAAAGAAAGAAAGATTGAATATTGTTTTCAAGACATCGAGTGGTGGTGGTTCCAAAATGGCGACAATCAGGTTCAAAAAAGCGACGGTGAAGGACAACAAGGTGCCTGATAGAAGGACGAGGGAGACCTAAGGTAACGAGGAGATGAGCTCCTAGGGTAGACGGAGCGTCGTTTAGGGATGGGCACGTGGTATCTCGATCGCCTTGATAAAGGGAAGGAAGGAACCGCGGGAGAGATGAGGCAGATAGGCTTGAGTTGGCAGGACGGTCCTCCCGTTCTTTCCCCGCGCAGTGTCACTGCAAAGCTACGACCCATGGATCATGGCGGACGGACATGTTCATGGACTGGTCGAACCGGTTTGTGGCTGACCAAACAGAGTCCCTATGCGGTTGACGATGAATATAAACAGAGGCTGTTGGGGGTGTACATGTTGAATACGAGACGAAGGCGCAAACCTGCATATGAGGAGGGATCTGATATTGGATCCAATGGAACCGTTGGATCGGTTTGAGGACCAGGACAGGGAGTGCGGGAACTAGCAAGTTTGCTTATTTAGTTGGAAACAGGACGTTTCTGAGACAGGGAGTATGTATGCGTTTGGGTATTAGACTGATTGATTGGTCTTGCATAGTCGATGTTACTGTTGAATGCCTTGACTACAAGTTGGGACTCAGGTAGTATCAATGGATGCATAGGTGCATACACTCTATGTGCCGAGCTAACTATTTTCAACACTCGAGCCAGTAAAGATAATTATTTGGATTAGAGTAAGTAGTATTATACTGGAACTTAGACCATGGCCATAGTTCGCTTCTTCTTGAACACGGGCCAACGTCCACATTGAAACATGTTTCGGGTACTGGCATATATATACAGAGCTACAGTCGCAAAAAGCCACAACAGTAAGAAGCGAACAGCAATCAAATCCGCCGCCGTGCATCTGATGAGTCCTGTCAGTGACCGGAAATTCACATCGGCCGACGTTGCTCCTCTTAGCAAACAAGCCCCGATGCAAGAACGGATCGGGGGGCTGCTGCGGGTCGGACCCTGTGAGGCGAGTTCAATGGACGGATGGAGGATGGGGGAATGGATCGATCCACCAGCTCGGATGGACCGGACTTTTCTTCTTTCGATGGAACATTTCTTGTCCTTCCAAGGTGATAAGACAGACTACCTCCCAAATGTTGATCTAACCCCATCTTGCCCTCTAACAAGTCGTCATCGACCAAGTTATGCCAAGGATATTCGGACCCAAACGTTGATGATAACCCAATACGGCACGGATGCGGCGCCGGATTAATTGAGGGGTGGGTGACGAAAGAATGGAGGGCACAGTCGGGGCATCGGTGTCGATCAGATGCCGTCGATGGACGGCCGCCCCGAGGCTTGACCAGACAGAGAACTGCGTAGAGTTTCCAAGCTTGGCAGGTTTGGGGGTAAATCAAGTAGTCCCTGAACCTGGACCTGGGACCTGGCCCTAGTGTTGCAGTTTGATCTGCTGTGCTGCTGCTTCGCTGGCGAGATGCTGGCCCGCGATGGATGGATGGATGCTTGCTGATGCTCGGCTGACATGCGTTTTTCTGGGCCATGGCTGTGCAAATGCTTGTCGAAGCTTTTTTACTCTGTTTGGCACAACCAGCACCTGTGCTATACTGCCGCTCTTGTTGCCGCCGTCTCCTGATTTGTTGGGCGTATTTCCTCCCTACATGCGCAATCGGTCCATTCTGCCTCTTGACTCGATGAAGCCATGCTATTCTGCATCGTTTCACACCCTCAGCAGAGACAAGTGCCACATCTGATCCCTCTCGGGGCGGTTTTCTTCTTGTCCGTGCTCCCCGTCCCCGTCCCCGTCCCCGGTCCCAGGTCAACTCGAATCAATTAAACGTGCCCCGACCCTCCCGTGCTCTCTCTCCCTTGCCTTAATTCTTCTTGTTCCTGTTCCTGTTCCTGCCCCCGTTCCATCCTCCGTCTCATTCGTCGTCTCCTTCCCACTCGGAATCGGCGTATTCTTATTCTTGTCCCGCCTCCGACTCCCTTTTTTAAGCTTTTTATCCTCCTCCAAACTCAACCTTTTGTATACATCAAAAGCGAGCAAAAAAAGCAAGCATCTCTTTCCAGCAGAGATCATCTTCCCCATCTATCCATCCATCAACCATGCCTATCCGTAACCCCTTCGCCCGCCGCCCTGGCAGCATCGTCGTCCAGGATGAGAATCAGCGCCCTGATACCGCCCCCGGCTTTGAAAAGGTCGACACTGTCGGTTCCAAGGCCACATCGGTCCTCAGCATCCGAACTACCAAGAACCAAGATACCGGCGAGTACAAGATGAGTGGTATGTCTTGACTGTCCGCTGCCCGATCATCCATCATGCCCCTCACCGCAGAGAGGGGGAGACTGAGACAGGCGGCGCAATCCGGCATTCAGTCACAAGACCAAGTTGGCTAATTCAAGTCTCGCGCAATAGTCGTCAATGACAGTGGCGTCTATCTTCCTGTAAGTTGATATTTCACTCGCTTTTTTCTCACCAACTAAGCTGACCGCACATAGCCATCCCCGACCGAGGACAAGGGCCAGTGGCCGCGCAAGTACCTTTCAACTCGTAACTCGACAGACACCCGCAGCAGCTTCGGCGATATTGAGCACTTCTCCATTTCCCGAGAGTCTTTTGATTCCTACCGCAGATCATTTGTACGTGCTCTCCTCCCTTCCCTGTTCCTTGCTTCGGGCACGGTCGCCCCCAATTGACCCTCGGTCCATTGCGCGACCGTTGCCGCTTGGCATTCACCCCAACCCCAACGTACGACTGACACGATGACATTAGGACATTTCCGCGCGATCACCAGTGCCCAACGCAGACTTTCCCCCGCGCCAGAGCCTCGATTCTGCCCGCCTTCCTCGTCTCCCCAGATCCGCAGTCGAGCGATCTTTCCAGCAACCGCCCACCGCCGAGGAGCGCTTCGAAGATGTTGGTCTAGATGACCACAAGCAATCTCAGGCTCAGCCCCAAAAGCGCAGCTTCTTTTCCAAATTCTCCGAGTCCCGCGAAAAGGACGCCTCGACCCAACCCGCCGTTTCCCGTTTCCTCATGCATGGCCGCAAGAGAGCTCAGAGCGGCCAGGGTTCAGAACTTGGCTCCATGGACAACGCAAACGGACCGCCCAAGGTGACAGTCTCGTCCGAAGGCCAGGAGATGCAATGAGAAGCACGACCAAAGTTTCGCCCTTGTATGAATGTATTAGAGATACCTGGAGTTTTTCGTTTTCTTTACCCCGGCGTTCACGGTAACCGGGTCAGGGTCAGGCTAAGGCTAGAAACGCATTCGTTACGGATCCATTGGGTACAACTCGGTTAGAAACCCGAGGACTCTCGCTCTGTTTGACTGGAAGGGGCTTTGCGACTGTTGCGGCATTATGAACTGCCCGAGATGAATGGTACCTATGTGGCAAGGGCTATGTCCCAAAGAGAAGGAGGAAAATATGAGCTACTTAATGGTAATGACAAGATTTATCCTCTACAAAGCATCCGAAGCTATGCGTTTCTGTGGTGTTTAAAGTATAATCAAAGTCATTGACCTGTCTGTATATACGATATCAGCAGACCTTGACTAAAGTCTTTTAGTTTCGCCAATCAAACACAACCGCAGCTGACAGTCTCATTCCTGTACCTGACAGCATCTCGCATCAATCTTGTCACAAAACAAGAGCAGATCCGATTCAAACCGCGGCCGATAACGGAAAGATAGAGCCCATTACCCACCCTCCCATCCAGCTGATGGCAGGCAGACTCATCCACTGGTAATGGCGTGCTGTAATCGTTGGATAAGAGCCCCGCTCATGCTCCTCGGAGGGCGCGCGGTTGACCAATGTCGAATTTGCGAGTCATCGTCACGAATTGTCGGGAACAAAGGAAGGCTTCTTTTTTCTCCTCTCTTTTTAAACCTTTAAAATCAACCTCTTTTCCTCGTTGGTTCAAGTCATTTGAGACGGCGTATCTTGTCAAGTCAAGTACAGCCTCTTCTTCCTCCTCTACACCACAAAGGTTGCCCCTCACCTCCACACCCACTCACTCACGTCGGCCATCAATCGGCTGCATCACCTGCTTGTTCACTTGAACTTTGCAGAAGAAGAGAGACAGTTGTCTCAAAAACGAAAAAGAAGAAAGAAAAAGGAAGCAAGGAAAGGAAAAGATGGCTCCTGAAAAGACTGCTAACGGCACGGACTCGGTCCCCGCTCCGGACGGCACCACTGACGCCCGGGCCCGGCTCGAGAGCTCCGTCGCCGGACTGTCGCTCTCCTCCCGCGCCGTCCACGCCGACGACGGAATTCAGGCTCACAGGGCTGTTGCGCCGGCGATGCACGTCAGCACCACCTTTCGCTATAGTGATGACCCAGAGCAGCTCAAGTCTTGGGATAACATCGACGTGAGTGCTTTCACCTTGTCGATCCGTTGATCTCACTGGTTTACTTGGTTGATGAGTCAACTCAAACCAAAGACCACAACAACAATCATGGGGTCGAATGGCCAATGCTGACTCACGCAGCCCAATGCTCCCCTAGACTCTCACGTCTACTCCAGGGCCACCGGCCCCAACACGACCCGTCTCGAGGCCGTCCTCACCTCGCTGCTCGGTGCTCCCACCGTTACTTACTCTTCGGGTCTCTCGGCCTTCCACGCCATGCTCGTACACCTCAACCCGAAGCGCATCGCTATTGGCGACGGCTACCACGGTTGCCACGGTGTCATCCGCATCCTCAACCGCCTCACAGGCCTTCAGCAACTGCCTCTGGACTGTCCCATTGAGGACCTTCAGCCCGGCGATGTCATCCACGTCGAGACACCTCTCAACCCTACCGGAGAGGCTCGCAACCTGGCTGCCTATGCTGAAAAGGCCAAGAAGGCTGGCGCCTATCTCACTGTCGATGCGACCTTTGCGCCACCGCCCCTGCAGGACCCTTTCAAGTATGATGTTGATGTAGCCATGCACAGCGGCACAAAGTACTTTGGCGGTCACTCCGATCTGTTGTGCGGTACCCTTTCAGTCAACCCCAAACACAAGGACTGGGCCAAGGCTCTCATCGACGATCGTCTCCTTCTCGGTTCTGTTATGGGTAGCCTGGAGGGTTGGTTGGGTATTCGCTCCTTGCGTACTCTCGAGCTGCGAGTCCTCCGCCAGAGCGAGACGGCAACCGCACTGGTCGCCTGGCTCGCTGAGCAGAAGAAGGATACTTCATCCGCAGTGGGCGCCCTCGTAGAGCGCATCCAGCACGCGAGTCTTCAGCCTGAGGCGGCTGTTGAAGGCAGCTGGCTACGAGAGCAGATGCCCAACGGCTATGGTCCCGTCTTTTCGCTGTACTTGAGCGATGGCGAGGTTGCCAAGCGACTCCCCAACAAGCTGAGGCTATTCCATCACGCTACCAGCCTGGGCGGTGTCGAGAGTTTGATCGAGTGGCGAGCCATGACAGATCCCAACGTTGACAAGCGACTGTTGCGGGTTAGCATCGGTGTTGAGGGTCTGGAGGACCTGAAACAGGATCTTCTCCAAGGTCTGGAAGCCTTAAAGAAGGAAAGGGGAGGCCAGTAGAGGAAGCAAAGTATGGATGGAGCAGGTTACTAGAGTGATTCAGAGACGTTAGAAATGAAATGAGACATCGGCCAGACACAGATGGAGAAAGAATTGATCTTTGAATAACAAAAAGGAAAAAAGAGAAAAAAGACCAATGACAAAGATCCCCCTCTAATCTATGATGGAAGCCGACAGAACGAATGGCCGGAGAATGAAGCGAATGTAGAAAAAGGGTCAAGAGTTCTCGAGAACTGAGAACTCGTGACAAGATGAGAAGAGAGAAAGAAAAATGACCCAAGAAATCTATACCAATGAAAGCCAGACCAGAAAGAAAAACACTCAAGACACTGGTCTTCCAAGCGAGTGTGAAGCAGCTTTTTCGCCAAAAATGAACGCCGAAACCCATGGTCATCATCCGTAACCCCCCAAGTCCACCACGGCCCCCAAAGTGAAAAGTGGGTAGCGAGAGAAGAGAAGAAGAAGAAAAAGTAGAGAGAAGAAGAGAAAAAAAGGAAAAAAAGTCGTAAAGTCTTGACAGAAGAAATGCGCCATACCCGTGTATCTGTGTGTGTTTTTTTGTTTTGTTTTTTTTTTGGTTGTTGATAGATTGGTGCTTTGAAGTGAAGTGACGTAACGTCAAGAGTGAATCTTTAAGTGGGTATGTGACGATCACTCGGGAGGAGGGAGCCAGAGGCCATGCCAGCTGCTTAGAGGCTTGTACTTGACTTTCCGTCTGGAGTTCGTGTTAGTGCTGACTTGTGATATCCCATGTTTCAAACATACCGAGAGCTGTCTGTGCTTGCAAATGCCCCAATGCCGCGAAGGTCTTGGTCTTCAGACTGCTGGTAGTCAGTCTGGCGGTAGTCGACGGTGCGGTAATCCATAGTCCGGGGTGCCGGGTCTCGAGATGAAGAGGGAGCACCGTTGTCGTAAGGTCGATAAGGTACCGAGTTTCTTGAAGGTGGAGCCAGGTAGTCGTTTGTTGTAGTATGCATCTGATAGTGAGATGTAAAGGTCGCAGAGTCGCTTATGGCAGGAGAAGTTGTGGGAGTTGTAAAGTCTGAAGCGGCGTCCATGGCCGTGGTGGGCTCCTGAGGGTGCTGCTGATATTGCTGCTGGCCGAGCCACTGGTTGACCATATTTTGCCGTCTATCGTACGAATTTGGGCTTATCCTTCTCCTAGACGAGGTCTGGTCTGGCGGTGATGATACTGCAGAGGCCCGCTGGAAGCTTGAATCCCAGCTGCCTCGGACGGCCTCGTCGCTCCATTGCCGGGAGCTCTCCGAAGAGCGGTGGTAGTTATTGTAGTCTTGTCGGCGATCCATGACTGCCGTCAAGGAATGCGTTATCTGATTGGATGATGTAGGCGAGAGTTCGTGGGTTGATTGCTGTGATGATCTGGAAGTTGCTGGTAGTGAGTCGTCGCAGATGATATACGAAACAATGTGTAGATGTAAACACACGATGACACGAATGATGATGCATCTTCAACACCACGCCTGGGATCGTCATATTTATCAAGTCCATGACTGCATGCTGTTTGTCTGTCCCTGGCATGTCTAGCGAGAGTATCCATCTCCCAGTCCAAGCTCGCGCCCCATCAGCGCCTGTGGCTGGGAGCTACTATTCCCTGCGGGGATTCCGGGAGGCCTTTGAACGCGTCCAATCAGAAGCCGGGGCCTGGCAAGGAAAGTGTGGCCGTGCTATGCTCTGCAATGTAGCGACTGGGATCGACCCCGGCACCATGCCGAGGCGCCTGTCAGCTTTGTTTCCAGAATAGGCATAGAAGCATGTCTTTTTTGGTTGCGAGAGGAGACAGGGCAAGGGTCCGATGAAGGGTCATTCCCCGCAGGCCGCCCATCAGAACCTAACAACGTCTGAGACGTCAAGAGATGGTCCGCAGCATCTGCGTATGAACCGCTTGTATCATAGGGCAGACCAATAGGAGATTAATTATCGCCTGCCATCGTCTTAATCGAGCATCGCTTGAGCAAAAGCTTGGCCTCTATTCCACTATTCCATCCCAAGCCTAGTCTGAGGGAGCCCATCGATTCAAACATGCAGATCACCGTCACGATGCAGATGGGATGAAAATTTTTGACAACACGCCGGCTTTCTCGGAGGTTAAGCTCCCCACGAGGATTAAACTTGAGTAAATCGGACATGTTTGCGAAAGTAGAGGCTTTGGAATCAGATCGTGCTACTAAGCATGACAACATCTTATCCATCCGATGCAAGACATTCTCTGTTTCACCATAAGCTGATAATTATGAATGCCCATAGAGTTTCAGAGGCAAAACATCTTCTGACTCTATGAACTATGTCCTAGGTAAACAATCACGCTCAGTGACATCCCAAAACCTGCCATCCATCCATGCTGTCTCCAGATCTCGATGCCCACATGCAAGAGGTAGGTAACTCCACCTCGCGCAAAAATGATTCCCAAACAAGCGCCCCTGACGGGAACCAACATTAGCCCAGCCCATCCCGAGCACCAAACACCAGCCACGGCGCGCGGCAGATCGAAGCCAAAATTCACCAGCACACACACACGATCGCCTAACGTCCCAATAATCTGCCTTGCAAGGTGTGGCTTAAGCGCGGATGCCCCACCTGCCGATCGCACCTCGCACTCGAGGAGCCGAGCTAGCCGGGGTTCGGTTTGTGCCATTTTTGGGCCGTCGCGCCTCAATTACTCGCCAATCTGGCAGGGGTGGCAGGTGGGTTTAGTGGCGCCTCCCTGTGCCACTGGGCACTGCGCGTCTCAGCCCGGTGCGTGCACGGGCCTGATTCGGAGCCCTCCTGAGCATGGAAACATTGTTTCCTGGAGAAGTTGATGAAAGTACTATCAGATAAACACTTATAAAGTAATTAAAATAAACAGTGTTGTTTCTTTGAGTATAAGATTTTGCTAAGAATTATATTATCAAATTAATAAAAACAGATATTTTTATGCTAGAACGATTTTCAAAGATCTTCCTCAGGTGCCCAGTGAGCAAACGAAACATGACAGCGGAAAATGAATCCAAATGTGCCATGTATTTTTGGTCCCACAGGGAAGCCACTTTTTCGCGCTTGACCGCACAGACCCAGGGGGAGGGAGGCCCCCGCCACATCTCATTGCCTTACTGGTCAGGACAGACGCGGTGCATAAGCGCAAGCAGGTACAAGCGACGTGCATTGCGGCTCCACTTACCTGACACATCCGCAGCCAACATGGCGCATCCCTTTTCACTCACCTCTTTTTCGATCTTCCCCTCCACTACACCACGACTCGAGGCTCAACTTGCATCTCCAACAACTACAGCCTCTCCCTCCCTATACCAAACGCCTCAGGGAGGAGCATGCTCGGACTACACATTCACGTGTGTGGGTCCTCCGGCTGCCGCAAATCTTGGTAGATGTCCCAATGGTCCGACTCTCCCTCTTCCGCCTGCCCACCAAGCTCCGGCGAAGGGTCAGGCGCAACCGCATGGCGACTCTCATCGCCCTCGTCGTCCTCGTAGGCCTCCTGGTCTTCCCCTTCTACTCGGCATACTGCATCTACAAGCCTCCGCGCTTCCTCATCGGCTGGCTGCGCAGGAAGTACCCTGATGTTCTCTTCGAGGAGACGACCGACCAAAAGATTATCGCCCTATCTATCGACGATGCGCCCTCCGCACACACGGACGAGATTATGCAGGTTCTGCAGGAGAATGATGCACACGCCACATTCTTTGTCATAGGGTCCCAGGTCGAAGGACGCAAGGATAAACTGGTCAAGCTGGTCAAGAACGGTCACGAGCTGGGCAACCATGCCATGCATGATGAGCCTTCGAGGTCGCTCAGCAATGAACAGTTGTTGAAGGAGGTTCACCAAGTCAAGGCGATGTTAACAGAGGCGTACGCGGCCAATGGAAAGATCCTCGACAACAATTACTTCCGTCCAGGCTCGGGGCTGTTCAACTGGCGGATGCGTGATGTGCTGGGAAACCAAGGCTTTCGCATAACGCTGGGGAGTGTTTACCCACACGACCCCCAGATACCTTACCCAGATACGAACGCCAAACATATCTTGAGCATGGCTCATCCAGGTGCTATCATCATCTGCCATGATAGAAGGTCGTGGACACTGCCAATGTTGCGCATCGTTCTTCCCGAGCTTAAGAGACAGGGGTACAAGATTGTCACCATCACAGAGCTCGTAAAATCTGTGTCGTCACAGAACCTGAGACAATGAGATGTTGGCTACCGAGAGGCGTGTCAGACTTTGAATAAAACATAATGATGTGGGGATTCAGTATATAGAAGGCTGTGGGGAAGATTACGGCGATTTGCATAGAACATCCGGAGTTGTTAATGGAGGAGGCAGCATTTCCTGGATTTTGTTTGTATATGGACGATGGGATTATGGCGTACTCATAGAATAATCTCTAATGACCCATCTTGTTGGACAAGTTTGGCAATCTTGTATCTGGGGGACGTCAACCTAGAGATTGTTAGCTAATCTACTTCAGGATTCGGTGAGGAACACATACGTAAACTCCAATGTGCCCGTGACAGTTGTCCGACACCCATCAATATATCTCCTGACCAGGCCTCTCAAGTCATCATCAGGTCCTGCCATTTGAAGCAATCTTTCTGCTGCCTCATCAAACTCCTTCACTGCCATCCTCATCCTCTGCTCCAGCTGTGCCACAACTTCATCCAAGCTTACCCCCGGCTCTATGAGCGCCGAAACAGCATTGATGGCACAGTCGGTTCGCAACTCCTTCTTGAGGGACAACATATCGTTCAAGAGGCTGAGGAGGATGCACACCTGTAGCCACATCCGGCCTATCTCGGGTGCCGAGGTCAGGGCTGCCGGCAGTGATTCCTCTGTGGCATATGGGACGAGGCTGCAGAGCATTGTACCGCCGACTGTGGCCAGCCGCAGGTCCATGTAGGAATTGAAATCGGGTATACGGTGTTCCAAGCGAAGCTTTTGTTCTGTAGCGCATGCAGTGATATAGGTCCGGATCTCGTAGTGCAAGCGGCGACGCTGATCGATTGGCGCTGTCTCGCAGAAGCGTGACCCAAACTCTTGGAATACACGGTTGATGGGATCATCTTCAAATGTTAACTCTCCAACAGTTGTATTCGTCTCGTCAACGTCCAAAGCCTTCCGGACCATCTTCAGCGTCTGACTTCTCCAGCGTTCAGCCCGAGCAAAGTCAGCAGCCAAGCCCCCCTCGTTAGCATCCACTGCATCGTCCCAGCACACCAGCCAAGCCGTGTACAGCGCCAGAGTCTCGAGCTGCGGTCTGCGAGCCTGAGGGTACCACAAGGCCGCTAGGTTGGCGATACCGTCCCGTTTCCGGCTGGCGATATGCGGGTACGTCACTACCATGTGGTCGATGGCGTTATCAACAATGGGCGTAATGTGCGCGTGGTGGCGGTTGAGATGGGCACGCGGCCATGAACGGAATAGGGCTCTGAGGTCCGGTATTCTGAGGGTCTGGCCGCGGAGGGCGGCCACTATGGCTGCTTGGCTGAGGCGGCTTGACTTCATCGTGGGAGCTGCAAGCTGGCTTGTCGAGGTGGTTTGGAGGAGGGAAATGGGCCGTGTTCCAGCCCTACGTTTAAGATGGCCAAGTTTGCGAATTGCACCAGGAATTGAAGGTGATGTTGAGTTCAATATTCTACGCCATTGAATTACATTCGCCTCTATTCAAAAGAGCGGTTTATCCCGTAAACCATGATCAGGCTCTTGGCTGCAATTACGCCTCCTTCTCGTCTCCTTCGAGAACATCATCCATCATTCCCCAACAGCACCGCCCCGGGTTGTCGGGACTCATTCCTCTGTTCAAGCCCCTAGTCCCAAATAAACTCGTTTCGAATTTTCCATAAAGACGAAAAAAAAAAAAGTCTAAACGCAAAAAAAGGAGGCGTCTTCTTTTTTCGAAGAATTCAAACGCCATGGCTAACGAAAAAAAATCCACAAGTAAAATTCCAGTTCCATGACCCTTTTTTTTTCGCCAACGGCGATGATGACGACTCATTGAAACCGCTTAATAGCACAGCCTGCATATTAGTGTAATTTGAGTGCCGGTTTCTAGTAAACGAGACGTGTTTCCGATCCTGCAGTGTTCCTTGCGGGATTGACAAGGGTGGGTTTAGGGGCGGACGATGGATCTATTTGCAGATTGCACCGCATAACATCTCCTGACTGATAGGCCGTTTCAAGGTGTTTCATGGCACAAATGCATGCAGGTTGGCAAAGTAATCAATGGATGGGAATGGATCATGAGCAGTCCTGCACAAATTCGGGAAAGAAAGTAAAGTGAAAGAAGTCAAGTGAAATGAAATGCTGCCGTGTATGGCGTGAGAGAGTGATAGAGAGCGGTACTGTATCCACATCATAAGATACACATCATGAACAAAGTCGATCGATCAAAAAAAGAAAAAAGGTATTCCCATTCCCGTTTCAACGCCCATCGCCGACTCCAGCCAGGGAATATTGCCTAGCCAGGCGTCGGTCACAATCAATGGTATTCCATCCATCGTTCCCAAGTCCTTCCCTTCCCTTCCTTTCCTTTCCTCCAAAAAGCCCAACACATCAAAGGTAGACCAGACATAAAAAAAGAGAAAAAGGAAATTTTTCAAGGGAGAGAGTAAATGTCGCTGTATACAGCGCCCGAGTTATGTACCTTGGCTCATCCATCCACCGTCGTCCTGTCTTGGACTTTTTTGTTGTTGCGCCCCGCACCCACTTCGTGGTCGTAAGATGTCTATCAAATATATACAGCCGAATCGAGAAACCGGCATGCCGGTGGTGAATCATAGGGTTGTCTAGATCCATAGCGGTGTTGTTGGCTTGGCGTGTGACACCTCTGGGAAGAAGCTTGACAGGAGACTTTGAACATCGCCCAGGTAGTCTTCGGCGGTGAATTTGTGAAGGCCATTGGACTTGATGTACTTCAGATCTTCTTCGTCGTCCTTGTTGTTTGATGTCTTGGCGCTGTACTCCTCGGCAAGCTCAGTCACCTGTGCTAGCTCTTGACCGAACGGGTGTGAGTCCTTGAGGGGAGTTCGCTGCTGGAAGGAGGGCGGAGGTGCGGGGGCGGCCACTGGTAGGGGAGCGGGCTTTGCTGCAGGCTTCTGGGTCTGGCCTGCAGAGACGTATGAGGCTGATGATGCCCGGGTTGAGGTGGAGGATGATCGTGAGAAGCTGAAGCTGGCCTTGGTCGACACGGAATGCTCGGAATCCTTGGACATGCGCGAGACGGATCGTTGGCGGGCGATCGCCTCGTACGAGTTCTGCTTGGTGTGAGAGGGCGATCGCTTAGGAATAGCGGGAGCTTCAGCGATCTTGGGCAGGGCCACAACAGGCTTGTCTGAGACCATGAAGTAGGTTGACAGGTGGTTCGGCTCGGGGCCAGGGCAATCCTCCACGGGTGAGACATCGGGGCTTGTCGGCGGTGTCGATTCGGCAGTAGAGGGCGCCTCGGAGTCTTCAGATCGGAGAGAAGACTTGCTGCGGAGGGCTTGCGGGATGTCGGGGGCGTTGTATGAGAGCATGTTGGTGGTGTGAATGAGCTGAATGGGACCTGAGATCTTGTGGCGCAGAATCGGGAGGTGGTGTCGGTCGCGGGCCGAGTTGCTGCGCTGAGGCGACTTGCCCATCATGTCGACAAGATCATGATGCCCGCTGAGCTTGTTCTTGCGGGTGGTGAAGGCGCGAGAAAGCGACATTTTTGAAAAATTTCGACGGTTATTCCTTGAGTTGTCTGTTGCGAAATTTGGCGGTTTGGCGGGCTATATGCAACTTGGAAGAGTTGTCGGTGAGGCGAGTTGCATCCAATCCAATGGTGAATGAACTAGTTTCGAGGCGTCTCGTGATGGAGGGATGCTCGAGCGTCGTTGCACTGACTCAAGACAGCAGAGACAAGCTACAATATTTTGCAGTAAATCTTTGCCAGCAGGTGCCAGTTGAGTTGAGATTTGCGAATGTGTCGTGCGAGGGTGTATTTGGTTTGGTTTTGTTGGATATGTAGTGAGACAAGGAGTCCAGTCCTTGAGCGTAGGAGTTCCAACTTCTAGAGCAGGATTGCGACCGTCTTGTTGCGGGTTGCGTGGTTGTTTTCCGAAAAAGGGAGAGTGGTTTTTGCTTTGACACTGTCTTGGCAGTGATAACAGTTTGCTGGTTGTAAATGAACGTTCAACGTCGAAACGGTGGTGTATCGGTCGGTATCCGGGAGGTTCGATCGATCCTGCGACGGGGCAATATACCGAGGGCTGAAAAAAGGTGGGCGAAGCAGTCGTCCCAATTGGGTGTGTGATAATGAGAGAATGATATAAAATCAAGCGCACTGAGAGGCAGACACGACCGGAGGGAGCGGCGATCGTGAATCGGCGGACGCTTTCAAAGGGGAAGAATCGAAGATACAACAAACAAGGCCTTTCGACGCAGCAAGGAGAGGCGATGCGTTTGGAGGATGGAAGGGAGAAAAAGAGAGGATCGAGTGTGGGCGCGGGGACGGGGGGACGAAACAAAAGATATGGATCCTTTGCACCATTTCCTTTTTCAGTGTCGACGGAGGGTAACTGCTCAGTCGACTCAAGGCTTGACTCTCTCTCTCTCCCAACTTGCAACGGCCAGGCCGCCCCTTGTAGGCTTTTAAACAAGGGGCCCTTGTCCCTGTCCCTGTCCCCCTGCCCGCATTGGATGCGCTGCCCTCGTTGGCCGAAGGGCTTCCCACCCATGCCGGCGCCCCTGGCTAAGGCTCCGAGAAAGCAACACATCCTGGCACCGCGCCAACGTGGGTTTTCCCAAGGCGAGTGGAACAGATGCAGGCTTCTATCCAATGGCATGTTATCTCTCGTACACCTCCCCTGGTCTTTTCTCCACTGAAGTGGCTTTCCGCCGGCTCCTCTTCCTCTTCCTCTTCCTAGGGCGAGGAAGAGGGAGAAAAAGCCCGCGGCCGGCGCCAACAGAAAAACCAGCCGATGTCTGTTCCCAGCTGTGAATGGCAAGATTGGTGGCCCGACTGGATTATTCAGTGCAACGGTATCTCTTTGTTTCTTTGTGCCATCCTCGGCAATGCGTCAGCTGTAGATCGTTACAAAACAATGCATGTGTGTGTGTGTGTTTGTGTGTGTATCTACTAAGTAATCTATTGCCTGTAGTAGACGCGCTTCAACTTGCAGACTCAAAGACGGAAAGGAAGCACAAGAACATGCACCATGCGGCCCATCATGGTCCCACCGCGTCTTTTTCGTCCTTCTTTCCAATTTTCTTCTTTTTGCCTCCCTCGTTGGGCTTTGCTTTGTCCCCCCCTCTCGCCATTTTGGGTCCGGTCCGTTCTCCCTAGGCTGGCTTTGTGCTGGGTTGTGCTGTGCAGATTAGCTGCGGCCTTTTGTTCAACCCTCCATCAACAACAGACAGTCACGTTTTTTAGACGTTGGGGACGTTGTCTCCCCCACCAGGAACCCTACTCTCCCATTCACCGTTCAATACAACCCTCCAGCATCACGCACCAACTCTTGCACACAAATCCCATCCCACCACTCACTGACTTGCACCGACCCGCGCGCTACGCCAATCCAACCAGTCGCCAACGTTGGAGCGGGCCAGAAAGAAGGAACAAGAGTCCATCTACCGAGTCACATCTGTTGGCCCAAATTCACAAGGGATGGATGCAACCTGCAAGCACTCAACTGCAGTCGACGCCCAACTCTCTTTGACAGCTTGGCTCACCGGACGCAAGATGCACTGCACTGTAGGTTGACGCGGACGGGCGGTGATGTGTTGTCCTTGCTCTAGCTGGCCAGCGCACAAACAACCCTTCGCTCCAGTCCGGTTCTGTCTTTCCACCGCGTCCTGATTTCTGCTTCCAGCAACCCCACTAGCTGGCTTCTGGCCTGATCAAGCCCGCAACTCAATCACTGGCTAGAGATTTGAGCATGCCATCCCATCGTCTCCGGATGGGATGAACCGTCTGGGCTGTGCTACCGAGTATGTGCGCGGGCGCGTCTCCCGCCACGAAGCCACGCCGCGCCCCGATCATCTAGGATACCCCGTTCATTAAGGAACTCGCGCCCCAAGAAGCAAGACCACTGAAGCAAGACGAACTGTGACATGGCCTCGTCGGGGAGAGATTGAGGCGTCCCTCAGGGCCGCGACGGCACAGGGCCTCTCCAGGCCGTGGTTGGCCCTTTCTCCAGCTGCTCGTCCACGTTCTCTCCACACTCGCTCAAAGGCCCAGGTTTGCTGCCATCGGGGTCATGGCTGATCCCGCTCGAGAAACAGCCGTCCCTCGCTGATTGGGTCCTTGTCTCGACGCCTCGAGCGCCCTTACCGTCCCTCCTGTTTCAGGCCCCTGGACACGTCCCCTTGTGCCTGCGCAAGCGGCCCCGGCTAGGCGACAGCTGGAGACCTGGGAAGCGATCCGGACGTGACGAGATGCAAGAACACGCACGACTAAAGAGCGTGATAGACCAGTTCATCATCACTCATCACTCATTAGACCTTGACGCCAACGCCTACGCGCTACTCGATGAACAACACAAGGTCACATTACAGTTCAGTTCCTCCCAAACCCCTGCTTCGCATCCGTCTCCTTTAGGCAAGGATGCCTTAATATGAGAGGAGACAAGAGACCATGAGCCGGAGGAGGCCCCTGCTCATCCAGCTCGTGGTATTTTTGGCTTGGACGATCCTCCGCCGTCGATTAACGAACGTCAAGAAGGGTCACAGCTTCAACCGCCAAATTCAGTGTCTTGGAACCCATCCATCATGCACCTGCACCACCGTCATCCCAGCACGACCATGCCATGCAGGTACCAGACCTTGGCACAAGCTCTCTCACTCTCATGATCTTGTGATGCAGCGCACAAGGACTCATTTGCAAGGCAAATTACACACGACCTACTTTTGATAGTACAAGTGTCTGTGAGCGTACGATGCGTTGCGCCAAGTGCCACCGGCCTATTTTGTGCGCCTCCGACGCAATCGGGTCCGATCTTTAATGAGTCGACCCATCCACAAGAGCATCATGATCAATTGCTCAATCACGGCACGGGACAGTTTGGTACGGCTTCTCAGCTCAGTCATGTCTGCTTGCATAGGTTCACTTGATTCAGCCTTGTCCTGCAGGGGCAAATCCTATGCTATGCGCTTCGCCCCGTTGACCCAAAACGGGCTGTGATGTTTGAGGATGTTGCTTTTCCGTTCCCGTTTGCCTAATCTATCTAGTCCATGTTGTATTCATCCAGTCCTCCCGCTGTGAAACAGTCCTTGTACGCCGGTGTGTTTCCTCCAAGCTCGTTGTTTATGGGAGCCCCCAATTGAGCAAGACATGGCTTCGATATGGGCCAGAGACATTGCTCACTAGGGTCGCCATAAGGGTCGAGTGAGACATGATTTCAATCCAGATCGGGGATATCGGTTTCTTTTTCTTCCTGATTCACCTCTTCGGCATGGCCGGATTCTTGATTAATCCTCATCCATCGAATCATCATCATCCTTTTCATCCCCCTCATCGTCACTTGAGCTGTCATCGTCCTTGTTCACACCAACTAGGCGGTCCTCAGACTTGCCGCTCTGCTCCGGCACACGCTGAGCAAAGGCCTTGCGCACCGACGCGTTGGTGCTGGTATCCCACACGTGCATTGTGCCCTTGCTGCCGGCGACGGCGAGACGGAACGCAACCTCCGGATCGGGAGCGAACGTGGTGGAAAAGACCTTTCCGACGTCGAGGTTGCGCGAGACCACGACCGACGGCCCCGTCGGCTGGATGTTCCACAACTTGACTGTCTTGTCGGTCGAGCCGGTGGCCATGTACCCGGGGACCACGGGGTTGATGTCGAACGACGACACCGACTCATCGTGGGCCTGTAGCGTCCAGACCGCCTTGGTGGCCGTCGGGTTGGACGGCGCATTTCGGATGTCGTGGTAGTGGATGACACCGTTCTCGGTCGAGACGAAGAAGAAGTTGGGGTCGTGGGGATCCCACCGCACGTTCTCGACGTCGCTCTCGACTCCCCATCGGGGTGCCTTTGCGTCCGGCGCACGCATGTCGGCTGCCACCACGGTGCGATCGTAGCTACCACTCAGCAAAACGGTCGCCTCTTTCGCGTGCCACGCCAGAGAGCACACCTTGTCAGTGTGGTAGGTGTACGACTTGGCGCACTTTGTCGTGTTGAGATCCCACAGCTTGACCGTCTTGTCAGCCGAGGCAGAGGCCAGGAGGTTGCGGTGCTGTCGGTTTGCGGCCAGTGAGAGGACCGCGTCGACGTGGAACTCATCATTGGCCTTCTTGGACTTCTTCTTCTTCTTCTTGAGCTTCTTCTCCTCCTCGGGGTTGGCCCCCTGGCCAAGGATGGCGTTGGGGTACATGCAATCGATGGTATCGAGATCCCAGATCTCAATATCCGGGTCCATGGTACCGACCGCCACAAAGTTACCTGTCGCATCCTTCTCCACGTCGGGCTTGTTAACGGGCATGTCAAACCACTCGACGCACAATGGGATAGCGGGGAGCATGATGTCGTGGTGCACGTAGAGGTTGTCGGCGGCATCCTCGTAGACATAAACCTCGAGGTGAGCCATCTCATCTTCCACCTTGGCCGAAATAATCAGGTTGTCCGTAGCCAGGATCTGGAGGTCTTCCCGATCCTCGTCCTCGTCCAACTTGTCGGCGTCGATTGTGATGTAAGGATCCTCCTTATTCGACTCGTAGTAGGCAAGCGACTTGATGTTGCCAAACATGCTCATGCCCTCGCCTTGGCCGGGCGCCTCTTCGTCGTCATCGTCGTCATAGTGTTCCAGGTCATACTCCTTCAAGTCGTCGTCGTTAATGTCAATCCTGAACGCCTCTGTTAGTCTGCGGTATCGCCAGCCGTTTCTTGAGCTACATACTTTGTCTTCTCAGCAGGCTTGTCGTCATCATCCTTCATATCTGCATCCTCCTGCTTCTCCTTGGCACCATCTTTGGCAGCGCTCTCCTGCGCCTCCTCCAGATCCTCTTGGGCGTCGTCGAGCTGAAGCTTTGCGAGCTCCGCTATCCGCTCAAACTCGGCCTCGTCGAGTGTGTACTTCTTGGGGAAGGGCGCAGCGAAGCCCCTAGGAACCCATTGCGAGGCTGTGATCATGGACGACATTGTGACTGTCGGGGTATCTCTGATGGTCTTGTCGAAGCCCAGTTTGCGGTGCAAAGGTGGGCGCTCCAGATAAATTTCCTCCCAAAAATTTCTTGGTGGGGTTTATCGATAAGGATTTTGAAAATCCGCTTGCGCTGGCTGGTCTGGAGGTTGAGTTACATTGGTCGAATACCTCCCAACTCGCAACCCGGCAGTTGATGGATTTCATGAAGTGCGATCCGGGTGGCTTTAAGGGCTCGATATTTACTTTGCTGTTCACGTCTCTCAGTAATGACAGTACGGGCTTTGAATTTCTTGCACTGGATATGCCAATGTGATCAGGCATGACACTTTTCGAGGTTGGCAGGATTTCAACGACGAAGAGTACCATATGGGATTTCACCATTAAATAGAACCAAAACTATTCAAAAATTTATCTCAATTCCTATGGAATTATATCAATCGTCCGTATTGCTCCAGCACCAACTGTTGTGTGGCGCTGGTTATCCCGCATCCATTTGGTGTACTTCGCGTGAAGGTACAGGGTATTTAGATCTCATTTCTTAGTCGCTGTCAGATTTGCAGTACAGCTGTTTTGGAGGACTAGTACACGAATATTCATAATTTAAATAAGGCTAGGTGGGCGACTATGTATAAACATCCATTACGTGGTGTCGATATCTACCCATGAAGGAAGGGAGCCAAATACTCTGGTCGAGGAGTGGACGAGACGCTAACGGTAGAGAGCATCTAGGTCCTCTGAAGTATCATAATTGTAGTCACTAACACGATAAAAATAGTTATATGATGAAAGACAATACTCCAAATATTCCTAATTTACCATCTGATTATTTTATGACATCTCATTAGTTACCATTCGGAGAGAATACATAACCAACCTCATAACCTCGTTCTGATGTCTCCAGGATCTCTCATGGGTTGCACGTGATACGTATCTTATCTTATCTCCATAGGCAGGGGATTGTTTTCTGGTTACGAGATGCATCTTCTGGGCTGTCTGGTCAACAACGCAAAACTTCACAACAGCTAAAATGGCCGACGATCGAGAATACGACGGGTATAATCCCAATCCAAAGAGGCGCCGGCTGGATTCCGCGCGCCCAAACCCACATCAAAGGTTTCAAAATGGATCGTCGCGCGGCTCAACACCTCGAGCGCAGTCGCGGTACGCGCCTACACCCCCTCGGGAGCCTGAAGGACCAGCACCAACCGAAGAAGAATCGAGAATCCTAGATCGTGACTGGTACGGAGGTGATGAATTCGGAGGTCACACGTTTGGAGATGATACACATAACCCCTTCGGTTCATACGAATCAACATGGGAGACTCAACGGCAAGAATCAGCACAGCACGAAAAGATGTCGATCCGGTTCGACGCCCGACGGGAACAGAGACAGCGGGAAAACGATGCGTGGGAGACGAATCGAATGCTCCAGTCAGGTGTTGCGCAACGACGAGATGTGGCTGCCGATTTTGACGACGACGAGACAACCCGAGTCCATCTGTTGGTGCACGATCTGCGACCCCCGTTCTTAGACGGCAGGACGATTTTCACCAAGCAGCTCGAACCAATCCCTGCGGTAAAGGACCCCCAGAGTCACATGGCTGTATTCAGTCGAAAGGGTAGCAAGGTAGTTAAGGAGGCACGGCAACAACGAGAGCGACAGCGACAGGCCAAGGAAGCCACAAGCATGACCGGCACGACACTGGGAAACATCATGGGGGCGAAGGATGAGGATGGCGACTCCGCGTTGCCGGTACCGGCTGAGGACGATATCGAGCACACTGAGCGCAAGGGCAACAAGTTCAGCGAGCACATGAAGAAATCAGACGGCGCAAGTAACTTCAGCCAGAGCAAGACATTACGGGAGCAGCGGGAATATCTTCCTGCTTTTGCCGTTCGCGAGGATCTCCTCCGGGTTATTAGGGAGAACCAGGTGGTCATCTGCGTGGGTGAAACGGGTTCAGGCAAGACGACGCAGTTGACCCAGTTTCTCCACGAGGACGGATATGGAAACACTGGCATGATCGGATGCACACAACCACGTCGAGTTGCGGCAATGAGTGTGGCGAAACGAGTTGCTGAAGAGATGGAAGTGAAGCTTGGAAGCACCGTTGGTTATGCGATTCGTTTCGAAGACTGCACTAGCAAGGAGACGGTCATCAAGTACATGACAGACGGTGTTCTTCTTCGAGAGTCCCTCAACGAGCCCGACCTTGATAGATACTCGTGTGTCATCATGGACGAGGCGCACGAGCGTGCCCTGAACACGGATATCCTGATGGGTCTGTTCAAGAAGATTCTCCAGCGGCGTCGCGATTTGAAGCTCATCGTTACCTCTGCCACGATGAACTCGAAGCGTTTCTCGGACTTTTTCGGGGGTGCCCCTGAGTTTATCATCCCCGGCCGAACGTTCCCTGTTGATGTCATGTTCCATCGGTCTCCGGTGGAGGATTACGTCGACCAAGCTGTCCACCAGGTACTATCGATTCACGTCTCCATGGGCCCAGGCGACATTTTGGTTTTCATGACGGGTCAGGAAGATATTGAAATTACCTGCGAGTTGATCCAGAAACGACTGGATGCGCTCAATGATCCGCCCAAGCTCAGCATCCTGCCAATTTACAGTCAGATGCCAGCAGACCTACAGGCCAAGATTTTCGACAAGGCTGCGCCCGGCGTACGCAAGTGTATCGTTGCCACCAATATTGCTGAGACAAGTCTGACGGTTGATGGTATCAAGTACGTGGTGGATGCTGGATACTCCAAGATGAAGGTCTATAACCCTAAGATTGGTATGGACACCCTCCAGATCACACCAATCTCGCAGGCGAATGCCTCGCAACGTTCGGGTCGTGCTGGTCGAACTGGGCCTGGAAAGGCGTTCCGTTTATTCACGGAGAAGGAGTTCAAGGAAGACCTCTACTTGCAAACGATCCCCGAAATCCAGCGCACCAATCTTGCCAACACAGTCCTGATGCTCAAGTCACTTGGCGTCAAGGATCTTTTGGACTTTGACTTTATGGACCCCCCTCCCCAGGATACCATCACGACCTCGATGTTTGACCTATGGGCCCTCGGGGCCTTGGACAATCTTGGCGAGCTTACAGAACTAGGGAGGAAGATGAGCGCTTTCCCTATGGATCCATCTCTGTCCAAGTTGCTTATTACGGCAGAAGAGTATGGCTGCAGTGAAGAGATGATCACGATCGTGTCCATGCTCTCAGTCCCCAACGTCTTCTATCGACCCAAGGAGAGACAGGATGAGGCTGACGCTGCCCGTGAAAAGTTTTGGGTACATGAGTCTGATCATTTGACGTACCTCCAAGTGTACACAAATTGGAAGGCCAATGGCTATTCAGATGGCTGGTGTGTCAAGCACTTTTTGCATCCCAAGTCGTTGAGGCGAGCCAAGGAGATTCGCGAACAGCTCTTGGATATCATTCGAATGCAGAAGATGGAACTGACAAGCTGCGGAATGGACTGGGACATTGTCCGGAAGTGTATCTGCTCCGGATACTATCACCAGGCCGCCAAGTACAAGGGCTCAGGGGAATACATCAACCTCCGGACGAACCTTGGAGTACAGCTACATCCTACGAGTGCCCTCTACGCCGGCCACCCACCAGATTACGTCGTGTATCACGAGTTGATCCTCACATCCAAGGTGTATGTGTCAACGGTTACGGCGGTGGACCCGCACTGGCTGGCTGACCTGGGCGGTGTCTTCTACTCGGTCAAAGAGAAGGGATACTCGGTGAGGGAGAAGCGAATCACCGAGGTCGAGTTCAACCGGAAGATGGAGATTGAGGCCAAGATGGCTGACGATAAGCGCAAAGAGGAGGACCGGAAGCAGGCAGAGGAGGAGCGGTCTCAGAAGAAGACGAAGAAGATTGGCTCAGATGGGAAGAAGTTTGTGACGCAGGGAGCTGTGAAGAAGCCCGTCATCAAGAGGCGGGGAAGAGGGTTCTAGCGATGGGTATCATATAGCCTTAGAATATAATTGAACATGAGCCAGCTTTCTGGATTAGGTGAGCTTGATTGATATACCTATGTATCAACCTGCTTTAAGGACCACTCTGCTTGTTCCTAGTCCCCGTCTCTTTTAGGATCGTGTTGCTCCTGCTTTTAGGTATCATGTATTGCTTCCTCAGCGTGTAACATCAAAGCTGTCTTCCCCCTCCACGATTTCTCGATCTTCTTTTACGACTTTGGTAACTCTGGCGTGTCTGGGTCCATAATCCACATCCTTTAGGAACTTGGTCAGGATATCTTCGGTGGCCTGGGCCTCGCCCTCAACCTGCTCGAGTAGTCAGTTCTGCCGCATTCAAACGAACGCAGTGTCTAGAATCACCGTATTATCCCGCGTGTTTCGACACCATCCCGTGACTCCATACTCCTGAGCCTTCTTCCTCGTAAAGTATCTGCACTTGGTTAGATATATTTCCGCACTCGGAACATCTCTCAGCAAGGACAAGAGCTTCAGTACCGGAAGCCGACACCTAGGTGACGTCAGTTGAGAGCTCTGGAATGACACGGGACAAAACATGCCTTGGACAGTTCCGTGAACGACAAAGTATACCTTGAGGCAATGTCAGTAATGGGCATGTATAGCTGAGAAATGAAGTCGCATACCCGCTTCGTCATGGTTGCGGTTTTGGTGTATAAGGCAAGTTGCTCACGTTTGATAGGAGCTGCAGGTGAGAGAGATGTATGGAGGGGCAGGTAGGTGTGTTACACAGCAACTACGTGCATTAGAGCGATCCTGCATAAATAATAGCTACACTTTGTAGGGCATCTAGGCTTCGAACTGTTGTGGCTTTTAATGTCATCTAATCTTGCGCAACCCAAGGCAGCTGTTTGTCTTAGACACTGTAGCGGGTAATTTGCGGGCCCCTTGATAAGATAAGGTTTTGCCTAGGCGATTGATGTCACCAGCCGAATGTCACCCAGAGCAGATCAATCCATCCCCCAGCTCCTCTGAACCACGAGCAAACAAACCATTCACACACACCCTCACACGCAAACCAACAGCCGTCCATGAATCCTGCTTCGATTGCGGAAGCCGCGCCGGAGCCTATACGGTTCCGCGCCGGCAAGAAACGAAAGGCTTACCGCCAGCGCACCGATGACCAAGATCAAGACTCTGCAGACACACCCAAGTCTCCCGCCAGCGCGACCGCTACAGCAGCACCAGAAGATACGGCAGCGCAGAAGGCTACAGAAGGCGACGATGGTGATGATGCCTCTGTCACCGCGGCGCTGAGGCTGCGCAATGCGCGGAGAGGACGACTCGGCGGCGTCGCCTTTCGCAATTCGAACCGACCCGACGAGGAGATCAACGACGAGCGCGCTCTCGTCCCCCGAGAATCAGACGAAGCATCGAACGACACCGTGCTAAACAGCGTCGCGAATCGATTCACACACCAGACTGGAATGCTGGCCGACCTCAACGACAAGCACATGTACGTCTGACCCCAGGCACCGGCACCTCCCACCACGCACAACTAATCATTCAAGGATGGAGTACATAGAATCCCGGCTGTCTAATCGCGCGAGTGGGAACACATCCCAAAGAAAATCATCCTCCGCACCTAGATCCGACACCGCACCGCAAACGGCATCTGCGCCACCAAAGGAGAGCAGTGGCCGTGAGGTCATGCAGGGTCACCTGATGGAGATTGACCTCGGCGACGACGTGCGGGATCGAAACGTGGCTAGGACGGAGCGCATAACGCAGGGCGGCCACGAGGACGTTCCGCAGGGGCGCCGCGCGAAGAAGCCCAGACTTGGGAGGGACGGTAAGCCGTGGCGCCCGCGGAATCGTCGTGGCAGCGACGCCGTAAAGCGAGATCAGCTCGTTGAAGAAGTCCTCCGTGAAACTCGGCGTACGTTTATATCCTTTGAACTCAGATATGAAAGATGGGCTAATAATTCACCAGTGGACGTGTATGAAATGCCCGACCAGGCCAACAAGGCCTCTGCAGCTGAAGAAGACGGCGCGGCCGATGATCGCCTCGCTGAAGAGTTCCGCCAACAGTTCCTTGAGGACGTGGCTCAAAGACAGCTGCGGAAAAAGAAACCCACCAACCAACCTGCAAGACCTGGGTCCGAGGATGTCCTCAAGGGCCCCAAGCTGGGTGGTAGTCGCAATGTCCGGGCACAAATGCGGGATCTACTACTCAAGAAGGAGAAGGAGGGCAAGAAGTAATGCCAATGGGCCGTTCTCATCCTTCCTCTATAGGTGTTTTTGGTTCTTCACATGGGTACACACATTGGGTCGGCTTGGGTAGGTAACTATTATATACACACTATCATGCATCAATAGAAAGATATACGAATGTTCACAACTTAGTTCGACACGGGGACTTGAATAGTATGAGTTCACTTGTTCCTATTGACTGTTTAGTCTGTAATGATCGATGTTATATCCTTCTGTCGACCCAGAAACCTAACCAAAGGGTGAATCATGGAGACATTTCCAATATCCATCCATGTTCCCCGAGTTGAAACCAAAAACTCCTTTACCCAATCCGTTGTAGCAAAAAAAGAAGTATCCCAGGCGGGCAGAAGCAGCGCCCTATATAGAAATGAATGAATGGAAAGTCATTTGGCACAGGCAGTGCCAGGGGAGACCATGATTCGCCGTCTTGCTCGTGTGCAGGTCCATCTGCTCCCATCATATGCCCTAACGCCGCATCAATGTGAGAGAAACATCATGAATCCCCTAAATGGTAACTTAACGAAGATGAAGAAGAAGAAAAGGAAGAGGTAGAAAAAGAAACCGTGATTCTCAACGAATCACTCATCTGATGTCGAGCTGAAAAGGCTTGAACCGTCCGCCGATTGTAGCGCAGCGTGGACACTTCCTTCGTGCTCCATGCTCGGCCATGAGCACCTCGACACAAGTCGGGCACAGGCCGCAGATACACTCAGTGCATGCATATGAGTCCTTGAGCAGGGAGAAGCCCTGACAAGCGGCACAATATATCTGAATGTTCTGGGCCGAGTATGTTGGTGAAGAATCAGAAAGCCCCCTGGACCCAATGTGAAAGTTTTCGCCGCTCTCACCACTCTCAACAGATGGGAACGGCTCTACAGCATCTTGGCCATAAGACGGAGGTGTGAGAGCCTGTTGGAGAGGTGAGGCTTGATAGTTGCCAGGTTGAAATTGTGTCTGGTGAGAAAACGGTGGTAATGATGCCCTGTGCAATGAGACCGGAGATTGTGGGACCTGATGGGTGGTCAGTAAAACTGTCAGGCGGGGAAGATTGAAATCTGAACATACAGGAGTTCGATCTTCATCAATATCTCCAGCAGCAGAGGCAGCCTGATCAGCTGCGTCGATGAGATCCTCCCATCTTTTCCCAAAATCAGTAGAGGGCTCGACAGAAATGGCTTTTCTATCATTCCCCGGTCTATATCGCTCTTCATTCTGGATTCTCCGCAGCCAGTCGGTTGCGGATCCTCTCGAATTCTTCTTTTTATGGTGAGCCTCCCTTCCTCGCTTTGTTACTGACTGCTTGCGGGGACGACTAGGGCCAAGGGGGCGTTGGAGGGGCGGAAGGGTTGATGATCTCCCAGGGGGTGAGTTTGCCAGGATGGATGGAAGAAAGTCGCGCTGTCTGTTGGACTTGGCGGAGGAATAAGGGTCGCTAGTAATATCGTGGTTTGAAAGGTTGAGAGGCGGCAATTCAATTGACGTTCGCGGCCTTCGCCGAGCATCCATATCTGAATAATATTCCTGGTCATCATTAGCCCTGGTCGCCAATGCCTTTGTTATCGATAGGCGGCGGGGTAGCTCAACTTACGCTATCGAAATCCATGTCCCGCTCACTTTTGACGCCATGCAGCTCCGCCAGGGCTGCTGCCGCACTGGCAGTGCCAAGCATAGGGCCAGATGGAGGTCCAGCACCGCCGAGGTCCTCCACACGGCGGGGAGTTCCTGGGTTGCTCGACTGGTCGCGGTGATAATTGTGTCGGTCGTGAAAGCCTTGAAGGTGGTCAACGGGCGGGGGCAAGCCGGGCTGAGAGTGGGACAAACCCTGAGCTGTTGGAGCTGAGGTCTGATCGGGATGGCGACGCTCCGACGGCGGGGTGTTGATCATTAGCAGGAAGCTCTCTTCGGTCGCCGGAAGCTTGGAAATGTAGTGTTCGGGGTGTGCTCGACGGATATGTTCCTGCATTGAACGGTATCTCTTTTCCTATATTTGAACATACAAGGTCAGATGAGGGACGTTCCCGAGAAACATGAGACGCTCTCCAGCTCAGTACACTGGCGAGGTAAGGGTGGTGAGACATGACGAAAAGGTCGGGTGGGTGCAGGTTCGGGAAACCAAGCCCAGACACAGGGACAGAGAAAAGGAAAGCCAAACGTGGGAGACTTACCCCGATACACCTCTTGCGACAGCTGGAGCCATCTTGATTTTGAAGGGGGCAGACCACTTCATTGTTAGAGTCTGTAATTGAGAAAGAGGACGTTAAGGAAGATCGAGGCGGCATCTTGACCCCACCATGCGCAATGGCTTGCTGGCGGGGGTTGTGTAGCGATAAGATGCTGTCGATGAAGCTGTATTTGTAGATGCGATAATTTCAATTGACGGTAATGAAGCTGTAAAAGCTAGGGACATTTCAAGGCGCAGCTCGTTAAAAGCGAGATGAGCTGCCCTTGAGCATGAGCAAGCTTGCTACAGGAACCGTTTCGGAATTGGTCCAATTATGCGGCGGTAGTGGCGTATGCGATTGCGAGGATCGAGCGAAGTTGCGATTGATACGTCGTTGAAGCTTAGCAATAGAATCGATTCGAGTTAAAATGCTGAAAGCCGTTGTTGCAGCGTCGAGAATCGACGAGGACAGCAAAAAAGTTTGAGAGAAGACGGGTGATCCGTCGAGAAGGGGGTGGGTGAGTAACAGGGAAGGAAGTACGGAGGGGGAGGAGTAGTAGTAGTAGGTAGGTAAAGTAGGTAGGTAGTAGGAAAGGAAAGAGGATCGGAGGATGGAGCTTTAGAAGGTAGAAAAAAAAGACGGAAGGTGGGAGGCAAAAGATGCTTTTGGGTAAAGCGTGTGAGAACAGGTGAGTAATAAGAGCGAAGAAGAAGGTAAGAGCAAAGGAGTGAGTGCAAGAGGCAGACAAAGGGTGTGTGTCGGCCAGTGTGTGGTGTGTGGTGCCGAGCTGAGCTCTCTTCTCTTACACAAGATCAAGAGCTTTTCGGTGCTCCAGACGTTTCACTCGCCCATCCACATTCACACACCAGACACACAAAGATCACTCACGGACCAGATGACCAAGCTTGGAGTGAGAAACACACAGACGGACCCCGACCGAGGGAAGGGGGAAAAATTACATCCATCAGAGGAAAGGAAAAAAAAATCTTGCGGGAGGGCGTGTGGGCAACGGATCCAGGCCGGTACCGAAGTGTGCTTCCGCACAGCAACAATAACTGCAGGCGATAAAACCTCGACGACCTCGACAAGGGCACCACAGCCTGACTGAGTGAGCGAGCGAGCTCTCCCATGCCTTCTTCAACTGCCAGACCTCCGCCTCCACCACTGGCGATCTCAGCTGCCTCGAACGACTTATCGCCCGGGACCAATGGCGTCAGGATGTAGCTCCGGGGGTGCGGGTACAGGAGCTGTCTAGCAGTCTTCTAGGCCCATGCGAGAAGCAAAAAACCTCTGCCACTCTTTCCCTGCCTTCTGTCTGGCTGCAGAATGGGCGCCAGAATGGGACGGAGTTTGACGGACTGGGACTTGACTGGGGCAGGCAAGCTTTCAATCTTGCAATCCCTCCATCCTCCAGGCCTTTGAGAAGCTGCTGCAACAGGGTCCGGAAGAGCCTGCTGCGTCCAGTAGCAGAGCGCAACACCAAAGCAGGTATCAGCAAGCATCAGCAGCTCAAGAAGGGCATGGCCCAAGCGCCTGCGCGGGCAAATCAATTGGCTCCCATTGCAATGACTCGGGAGGGGTGGTGGCAGCAGTGGAGAGGGGGGTGGCTGGCCGTGGAGCTTCATGTCTGGACGGATGGAGGTTGAGAGAGCAGACGTCCCTTGGCTGTTGACGTCCACAGACGTTGATGCCCTGTGAAAGGTGCTGCAGGCCCTGAGAAGCTCCCCCAAGAGCCAGGAAGCAGGGGAGCAAGCTCCATTCGAGGTGGAGCTGGTCCCTTGTTCAGGTTTGTTCAAGGTCCCCTTCTCTTGGTCCATTCAGAGCTTGCTTGCTTGCAAGAGATGCGATCGATGAGAGGAAGAGCTAACCACCACAACACAGTACCAAGGCAAAAGTCTCCAGCCAGTCAATCAGGAGCTGAACTGGGCCGCGGATCACGTCCCCCTGTGATGCCAATGCCAGAAATCAATACCTACACCCGGCCGGCGGCCTCGTCGACACCATCGGCTTGCGACAAGTACCTAGCATGTCGCAAGAAAAGGCCCGGCGCCTCCAAGGTTGGCCATGTCTGGAGAACGGCCAGGGTCGGCGGGGCCGAAACCCAAGGTCAACTGCCACTCACGGATCCTGTCCCTAGGCCAACTCCGGACGTGGTTATCACATGTACACGACGAGTACCTCTGCATGACTCTCGCCACGAACTGGTCCACGGGACCATAGCTACACAATGCTGTTGGAAGCTGGAGCTCAAGCCCTGGCCGACTAGACTTGAGCTGGAAATCTCGGAGGCCGATGTGGCGTTTGGAATGCGACGGTTCGCAGCTGTGGACATGGAGAGATTCGATGTGAGAGTCGTTGCCCCCCACAGGCAAAAGAATATTGAATCATGTCCTGCTTTAAGGGGTATGCAGCTCCCTTTTTTTTTCGAGAAAGGGGATGATGGAATTTTTCTTTTTTGATTCGGTGGTGGAGGGTAGCTGGCGAGAGGGGGCAAGCTTCGAGAAGCTCTATTCATTGGAGAAGAGCTGATGCGCAGCAGAGCGATTTGGGGCACCAGTCTTGCCCACAGGCTGGAGCCCTTGTCACCACAGTCTCGGGTCTTGTGAGACGGTGACATCACCGGCCAGGGGAGCGGGCAGCTCCTCGCCCTACGAGTACGGAACCGGCATTGCTGAAGGTGCAGGACGGGCGTGCGCAGAGTCAGACAAGTGAAGGGTCCTCACCCTCGCTTCCATTATTATTCGACTCGGCCAAAGCTGCAAAGCGCTACACCCTTCTCATCGGGTTGCTCGCCTCCTAGGAAGGCGGTGAGCTGATGGTCGAAACGTCCAAAATCATGTGGCGATAGAGTGGACAAGAGTTTACTCCTGTCCATCACGTCAAACCTGTCGCTTGACTCGAGCGAGGCAGCCAGCCATCTGCAGGTCCGGTTGAAAGCGCGCGAACGAGCTTGAGGCACGCCGGTGACCAGGCATGGCATGCTGCTAGGGAAATCGCCTGGGACAAAGGGACCGGGAATGGCAGCGAGCGTCGCAAGACTTGAAGGATGAAGCGCACACATCCAACCCAAGACCGCGGAGCCGAGGTCGTCGCGCCCACGATAAGTCCGGTTTTATTTTCGAGGCCCTCAGGGCGGTGACCCCGCGCCGCAACCACCGGCCACTACGAATCTCACCCCAGCGGCAATCGCTGACGGTACCTCATTCAGACTTGGAGGCTCAGCTCCATAACGGACATGTTCGCTATCACGCCCTCACTCTCAACTTCGGAGGTACCTTCCGGGCCTGGAACCGTAAGCCTGGCACAGTCAGCAAACGACTGCTGAAGCTCGCCGAAAGCTCAGGGCTGATGTGCTTCCTGCCAGAGTCACAAACCGGGTACGGAAGCTCCCAGCTGCCAGGAGAGGGCGTGGGAATATCCAGTTTGAGAGGTGGGAGTGCGTGTGGGGGCCAACTGGGGTGAAGATGGATGAAAGGCGCCGGGCGAGCAACAAATAACGACTGGCGGCAACGTCTTTTTTTTCTTTTTCTTTTTTCTCCAGGGTAGCCAGCTCTTTGGATGTCTGGAGCTTCGCTTTCAGATCGAAGAGCAACGTCTTAAGTCTCGAATCTATATCAGGTCTACCAATCTTCGGTATTGGACTCAGATACCTGTCGAGGGTTTCCCCGCCTGGCCCACGCTGCTTCCTAGGAAACAGCCGGGTTAGCCCTTCGACTTGGACTGTGTTGGCGAAGAGAGGGAATAAAAAAGGCTCGTTGTCGGGTCGCAATCCATAGCCGGGCGGAGCTTGGGGCAACTTGGGTTCGATCCCATGACCACCAAAAAAACAAAAACCTTGGACGGACATCCATGCTCGACAGAGGCCAGAGTCAATAGGCTGCTTCCTGTTCGCGCCTTCGAGACCCAAAATCTCCACCTCTTGCTTGGCTCTGCTGGATGGTTACCATGCTATTGCCGCGATAGCCACGTTGTGCCCGTGGTTCCAGAACCCTTGAAGGCATGGGTGTGCCCATTGAACAATTTCCAGTTAGTCAACCGCGCAACTGGCCGTCTTACAAGATAATGAATGGAGCACGGAACGCCGGTCGTCCATCACTGAAAAGCCATGGGTTTGGCGAGACGAGGTTTCTCACTTTCCTAGTTCCTTCACCGAGGATTATCGATTTTACAAGCATGAGGTTGAAAAACGACATCCTCATTATTTATCATCAAGCCTGGACATTCTTATGTTTCTTATCGATCTGAGCAGCTTCAATAACCCACCCACCACCAGTCGTTCGCGCGTCGAAATCGTAGAAATAATGGCCCGCCGCTCTCACCACCAGAGCTGTTATCAGAAAAGCAGCGAATGCCACCATTATTCTATGCGACCGACACACATAGCCCAGCGTCAAGCTCGTATCGGCTACCCATCACTCCACCGATAAGCACTGCAGAAACATGAGTGGGCATACAACAACAGCATCCGCTGTCAAACCGACATGTTGGAACGAAGGAATGTGCCACCCGTCTCATCGGCCATCTCCCTCTGCTACCTTCTACACAGACTATTGAACTGGTGTGTTCCATGGCCTGGATCACACCAGGAAACCCAATGCAACTATCAGATGATGGTCGCGCCTGGGCTCTCTGTCGGGTTGTCTTGGAAGTCTAGACCTCCAACAACGAGCCAGGCCAATCGGCGCTGATCTCTAAGCGGACGATCTGGATGGCTTCTCTGAGAGGTCCATTTGCGACACCGAAACCACACATGTACCGACAACAACTTTGCTGTATCCCATTCGATATACTGCGCAGTAGGCATCTTCGCATATTCTGGGAAACCAATGACCCTTACAGGTTCCTTGAAAGCTCCCGATTGGCAAGAAGCCACCACAACAAGCTTCTTGGAGGCTTTCAAGATGCAGATCATCAACCCCAGCACATTATCGACTGGAGCATCGCGCCGTGAAAACTCGGTCGATATATCTATTTAGTGGCGTTCCTCCCCACAATCGACGTCAAACTGTTGAACCGTGCGGTCCAGGGATCATTGACATTCTTCTTTCTTCTGCTTAGGATGTCTGACTGGATACTAGGAATCGGAGGGCCCCCCAGGCTTATGTCTAGGACTGATGGATGATCGCGCTGACAGGTGTATGAGTTGATCGGACAGTTGACTCATTGTTACCTACCACGGCAATGGTCACCTGGCAGAATGCCCATTGTGCTACATCCATTCCCACCAGGATTATCATACTCGTTGCGCCGACTTGGCACGATTCAACTAAGGGCCAAGGCGCTGGTGTAACCAAACGATATGATGTCTATGTAATTCCTCAGTCCCATGTGGCCAGGGCAAGCTACATATAGGTAGGTTTCACAAGTAGCCCTGAATAGTCTGGCACACACTGCCCGTTCTGAGCCCGACTTTGCATCTGGTATTCAGATGTCGAGGTATTCAATCGTCAAGGAATCTTACAAATCCACATGACGATATAATCAACTTGGGACTAGGACGAGTTGTTAAACATAATTCATATGTGATGTATCAAAGGCAAGTCCCGGTCTCTAAGTCAGGATCCGCAGCCTCGACCTAGGGTATCATCCATCTGTCCATTCACTTGGTCACTCCATGTACCCAACCATCTCCGTTATACACCCCGCCATATCATGCATGCCGGCTTCCTCCCTTGGGACCGTGTCACAGTCCCATGTGAGACTTGATCCATGTAATACTCCAGTCCTAGGAGCTCATTTTCAATGTCCAAAATCTCCAAAACTACATCGCCATTTTCGTCATTTACTTGAGTTGCTTGAGGATTTCTGTCAGGAAATCCTCGAAACTTAGTGTGATGTATCCGTCACGGTCGTCGTCGTACTTCTTAAACACATCCGTCATGCGCTTCAGAGAGATGCAGCTCTGGACAAAGAGATCAAAGCTCATGACACCCTCGTTACGCTTGTCGTAAGTGTTGAAGAGAAGTTCCACGAACTGGGGACTAAGCCGATATCGAAATGCGACGAGGGCGTTGTTGAATTCGGGCAGGGAGATGTTGCCGCTGTGATCGGCATCGAAACGGTCGAACAGGGTTCGCCATGAGGCCAAGAAGGACCATAGACCGCAGAACTCCTCAAAACCAATAGTGCCACTCCTGTCCGAGTCAAACATTCGGATCATCATGCGAACGGTGTGAGGGTCGAAGGCGGTCCAGTCACCGTTGACTAGTGCGGCAGATAGTTCCCTTTCAGAGAGATGACCAGTCCCTGAATAAGGGTCAGCAGGTTGCTCGTAAAGTTGCCCCCTTGCAGGAAGGGCATCAGCAGACGATATACTCACCATCCTTGTCCACGGCGCGGAATAGGGGCAAAAGTGAAGGGTCGGAGCCAGGGCCATCCATTGCGGGCGAGGGAGGAGGTCGCGAATTGAGGGTAGGACGGTGTTGAGGCTGAGGCGGTCTCGCGCCAGGGTTTGGAGGCGGCGACATGTGACCGTAGCCATGCTGCTGGCCTATAGAATGAGATCGAGAGTCTCTCTGGACTGGCAAAGGCTTATCATATCGAGGCTGCTGCTGGTGATACTGCTGTGGAGGGGGTTGTTGCGGGGCAGGAGTCCTCGACTGGCCGGGCTTCTGCAAATACAAGGTCAGTATGATATGCTTTCCCCCATCGATGGCTGGCCCATCGGCATGGGAGAACAGGCGAAACGTACGGGGTCTGGCTCGGCAAATCTGTACGAGGCGCGTGGTTAGCACTGGTATCGTGACGCTGTCTTGGGCGCATCGCAGAACCACCGCTGGTTGGCGCGGGGGGATGAGGGGCAACTCACCTGGGGAGAGCATCCTCATCGAAGGGACGGTTGTAAGCCATGGTGATTTGTGTGATCCAAGGGTCTCGTTGTCCTGGAGGAGAGTTGAATCGCGAGAGAAGCGTTTAGAGAATGGAGGAGAGCAAGTAGGACGTCGAGTATGACGGGGTTTTTGAAGGTCGGGCTGAGGTGGTGGTGCGCGGCTGAAGAGTGCCGCTGGGCTGGGCTTGGACTGAGCGTCACAAATGCCTGCGTGCCGTTTTTGCGCTTGGTTCTCGGTAAGGCCCAGGGGGGGAGTATGAGCGCGGGGCAGTGTTGTCTGGTCGGTGGAGCGTCGAAGTGAGCAAGTGTGGCTGAGCCAGGGAATTTATGGGCGAAGACGAGAGAGCGAGTGCGAGCGAGGGTCGGAGAAATAGCTTCCACAGTAGGGGTTTTATCTGACGGACCAGGTTTGGCGATCACACACGAGCAGCGGATTGTTTAAGCGTGATGGGAGCCTGGTGAGGTCGGTTTTTGAGAGGTGAAAGATGTGTGTGTGTGATGTAGGTGAATGGGAGAAATGGTGTTTGTATTAGAAAAATGATCACTCTGTATAAAAAAAAAAGCGAGAGAAATCAAAGGGAAGGCACGCGGACAACCTGGCCAATTTGCATGGGAAGCAAGGACCTGCTGCATAAAGCCTGACATCCCCTTGCACCTTCCCCTGCTCGAGCTGATGGTTCTGGAGACGGGATTACGTCGTCGGGCTCGCATCCAATTCAGGCTGAGGAACGAGGAAGAAGCCTGACTACGAGCGAGCAACCTCTCTCATGGCTGGGGGCTTGGGCTTGGCTTTGTCTTGGCTTGGGTCCTAGGCAGGCCGATATCCGCCTTTACGGTACGTAGTCCCCTGAAGCGCCCCCGTGGAACGCCCTGTAGGGATGGGATGGAGGCGCCAGACGCTGGATGGACGATTCCATGGAGCGCTTCCATCTGCAAGTCAGCCGTCTGCCCATCATCTCCTCTAGGTAGGCAATCAATCTGTCAGTGACACCGGGCGCTCATGAGCCACTGCAGAGGATGGCCTCAGCCACCCCGAGCACAGCATCCATCCAATCTCGGTGGAGGCGCGGAGCGGCAGCGGCCATCTATCGTGGTCCACCGTCTACCGTGCATGGGACGGGAATGGATGGATGGATTTCATCTCTTGCCGGCCCGCCTTCTGGATCTCCTGCGGCTGCGGCTTCCCGCGTATAGGGTCCTTGACATTGGATGCTTGCCTCTTACTGGTCCATCCGTAGGTCACCTCATCGCATTAGATGGATCGCTGGGACAAGGCATTCCCGTTCCCACCCATCCATCCAATCCATCCATGCTTGCCCCTGTACTCCCCATCTTGTCCTGAGAGTCACAACTACCGAGCAACCTATTATCACGGCCTGTTATACCACTTACTCACTTACACCTTGCCTTACCTATAGCGGCTTAAGGATCTCGTCTGTTCCACTATTCCGTCTTGCAGAGCCGACCAAGTAGGTATGCACCTCTCAAGTCTCGGCAACATGTTCAACACCATTATTAATACACCTTGACTTCAGTTCTCGACCTCAACCTCAGCCATGACGGTCCAAAAACGCCCAAGACACCTCCGAGTTCTGGTTATACGGATACGGGTGCGCCTCAACCTTCTCTAATGTGGCTACACAGCCGTCACATCCGAATATTGATTCCCAAGACTGACGCAGCCCCCTCCGTGATTTATAGGAGCCTCATCTGGAAGCCTCCGCCACACTTCGGTAACTAACTCACCCGATGTCTCAACCCTTGTCACCAGTTCGCTGACGCCCGCATTTTAAGATCGGAGGATCCCTGGATGGGTCAACGGCTATGTCCGACGTTTCTGGCAGGTCTGAATACCCTCAATTGGCTGACCACCTCATGTTCGTCCAGCTGACTCTCTCTCACAGGCCAGGCATGACTCCAACACTTGACGAATAACACAGCGGTTCTTGCTAACAGTTTCCTCCAGTCAGGATCACCGAGGCACCCCCGAGGCTCCCGGTCGTGTTGTCACTCTTATTGAAAGGTCTTACTGGGAACAGTTGAAGGATAAAGACGGCCACGCATCTGCACCGGACCGCGTTTGGGGTGTCGCTTACCGAATCATTCCCGAAAAGGTCGCCGAGGTCAAGGAATATCTTGACATCCGCGAGATTAATGGTTACTCTATCCACTACGCTCCCTTTCAACCTGCCGACGGCTCTCCCTCGATCAACACCCTCGTCTACATCGGCACTCCGGAGAACGACCAGTTCGTCGGCCCTCAGGACCCCCAGGAGCTTGCTGAGCACATTGCCCGCAGCCAAGGGCCCAGCGGCCCCAACATTGACTACCTCCTGAACCTCGAGGAAGCTCTCAACGAATTGGCCCCAGATAGTGGTGATGTTCATATCCACGACCTCGCTCGCCGTGTGAGGGAACTCCAGATCAGCGGCAAAGTCACCCACCTGAACCCTACGCCGACCACCCACCAGCAAAAGCACAGTACTGAAGAGGCGGAAGAGATTGAGGACCCAAGCCCCTGAGAGAAGGGCATGCCGCTTGAATAGACTGTATCCTGGTATAGCATAGACAAACAGACACCTATAGAAGGTCCCACCCGGCTGGTCAATACAGGGTTAGACATAACAAGACATTCAACAGTCTCGATTCAACCATGGAATGAAAGCCTCATCCACATTCGCAGTACGAGCACGTAGTGGTCGGTGAGACCCATGATTTAGAATCAACTTACCGGTAGCCAAGGTCATATGACCAGCTTAGGTATGCAAAAGTTTGACAAGGGGGATCTCACAAGTCAAAAGGAAAGGATCCAAGTAGCACTAGGTAGCATTTGCCCGCCCAACAAGGCAATCCCCATTGTCTTCCCGCAAAGTCATTAATAAAACGGCCGTGTCAAGATGGCAACCCCAAATGTCATGCCTTTTACCATGTCTCAACCCAAGTGCCCGGGTATAATTCTGCGTCCAGCGTGCTCACCGATGCCTAATCATCCAGTCATACAAAGGATTCGCAAAGCCCAGGTGCCGAAACTCGTCGAAATCATTGACCCTCGCCATGTCTCTCCTGCCCCCCTGAACGGCCCTCGTGGCCCACTTCTGATGCGCCTCTAGATACAGTCGACTAATATCCTCGTCCGCCCTGGGGAGGTTGCTGGGGCTGAGGAGGGAGCTGCTGCTGAGATGGGTCGGGGTATCCAAACTGCGGCGCCACGAATCCTGTAGAGTAATTAGCCTAGAGCATCCAAGAATAGTCATCGTTCAAACATACCCTGAGGAGGTGTGCCATAAGCCTGCTGCTGCGGCGGAGGGTAACCACGACCGTACGGCATCGGAGCGTACATGTTCGGGGGTGGGACTTGGTAGCCGGGTCCAGGGGGGGCCATGCCGTAGGGCATAGGTCCTCCTCCTCCGAAGCCTCGTCCAAAGCCGCCTCCTCTGCCGAAGCCGCCTCGGGGGCCATTGTCGGATGCCTTGTCAACTCGAATCGTTCGTCCGTCAAACCTAGCGCATGTTAGACCTCACTGCCAACAGGCGATCACAGCGAATCTGCCATCGAAAAGAGGAAACAGAGTGACTCGTACTCGACGTTGTTCATGGTGGCGATGGCTTTCTGGGCGTCTCCCTCCTGGGTGTATCGCACAAATCCAAAGCCGCGGCTGCGGCCGGTATCGCGGTCCTTGACCACAACCTTTCCGTATCCATTGTTAGAAGCCGCTTCGTACTCTAGCGAGCACTCGCACCAGAGCCACAAGAGAATGTAGAACCAGGAGTGCCTTGCCAGCGGGAGAGAAAGGAACGGAGTTACATACAGCTTCCTCGACGGGGCCAAACTCCTCAAACTTCTGGCGAAGAGTGGCCTCCTCAGTGTGCCATGCTAGGCCACTTATCTTGGGTCAGCACAATGCGATAACCGCTCACATGGCGATTTGACAAACCCGATGAAAAGCTTCGACATGATGGATATCGGGGGGTCTCGAGTCTGTCCAAGTCTTAGCTGGGGTTCAAATAACTGTAACGGTCCGGTCCTCCGGCATTCTGCGGTTCCTCAGCAACACGTCGCAGGACCGTGAGGCTGATACTCAGAGTTGCGCATCTTCGCCTTTATCAAAGAGAGGTAGACGGCCAGACAGACTCTGCCGGCGCAGCCATGGGAAGGGACATGTTGCTTGCAAACCACGCGTGGCCTTGACTGGAAGCGCGCGCTTACATTCGCAGGCGTCGCAATCGCAATCACAGTCGCAGACATGACAGAAGAACAGGAACGTGAACAGGAACCCGCGGAGAGCGAGATGACATACCTATATTGCCTCAAGCAGGTATGAATACTGACAACTCTGTCAAAGGCGCACTCGATCTTGCACCGGAGCAGCTGGACTCGTGCGCTAATTATCGAGATAGCTGACAGGTAAACGTGGACGGTTTTGAAGTTCAGGGAGAAAGATGAGAGTGGAGCTCCAAAGACGGGAAGATGGTGCGGACGCAGTAGCTTAGACGACGCAGACAAAAGGATGAGAGGGGTCTTTGAGGGCGCGGGCGGAGCGTGACCGTGGAGGTTATGTATGCACCCTGCAGCGAGGCAAGGTTAGGCACGTTGTATCTGTAGTCCGGATCGGTACCGGCGTTGAATGACGATGCCGGCCAGGGGTATCTTGTCGTCCGTCAGTCTCTAGACTCAACTCTGGGCTGGGCTGCGTGGCTAATCAGGCGTCGTAAGTGGTCTTGGTCTTAGCAGGAGGTGAGCCCAATGTCAAGCAGCACGCACATGTCCTGTAGATGGATGGCGCTCGCTCACTTCATTTCCGCTTTCCTTTATAGCTCAGGTCCAAGTCTCCCTCCTCCCGTCGATCCTCCGGTGGGCTCATCCGTGGAGGCAGTGCTGGGTGAACCGTCACCGCGACAGGCCGGGGTGCCATGGGCCATGGATGGACGTTTCGTCGTCTGGCAGGGACCCAGGGCCCTTCTTCCAAACAAGCTTTAGGCGGAAGAAGCAAGCACGCACGGCAAGCACAGGGGGAACGCAATGCCCACCAACCTCACCGTGACGATGGGGGGGCAGACGCTGGCGTCCAAGGGCATGAGAGGACGCTCATGCGGGTCTGTGATGACGACGGCCCCCCTCCACATCCTGGCAGCAGCCTCTCCACGCAAAAGCCAAGCACCGCGGCTAGCTCAAATAGCTCTGTGCCCCTAGGCCAAGCATAACAGCCCGATGATCTTGCCCCTTCTCATCATTCTAGGCCAATTCCATTCGTTGCTCGCATAGCCCCCTCAACCCACATGCCCCAGCATCCCGGTCCTTGCTCCTTGCGCTTTTGGTAGGTAGCTTATATCGGGACAAGACACCGGCCTGCGCCATGGATGTGGATGTGGATGGACAATGTGAATGAGAGACATTGGAAACCTGCCACATGCCGCCAATTGGCCGCCATCGACCCAAGAATTGATACCCAAGACCTGCTTGTTGCAACGACGAATCTCTCCCTCATGCTGCCCTATGCCGCAAAGATGCCACGCACCCCGTGCCTGAGCGTGACCTTGAGCGTGCCGCATTCTTCGTAAGCTGCTGCTCTCTCCTTTCACCATCTTGTTTCGTGCCCCGCTTCGCCAAAGACCTATCTCAAACACGTGCTGCCCCTCTTCCACCTGGTAGTGGAGGGCATTGATTCAGGGGCAGCGGCACCGTCCAACGAGCCGAGACGGGGAATAAATAGAACGACACATCTGCGAACCGTCGTAGTCATCGGTTACCCTGTTTTGTAGATCGTTCGAGAAGCCGGGAATGCCGCAGCAGGAGGGAGGGGAGATCGAGGCAAGGGTATACTGCAAGTCTGGGCCATGCTTGAGGGAGCCAACAGTGTCCGTACTCTGGACTTGTATTGCGTCCCGACATCTTTCGACGACGTGGAAACCATCAGCTTGGCGGTAAACCGAATGCAAGCCACCCCAGAGCCCTGATGACTCCGACTCGTAACCATCGCATGAAACACGCGTGTGCCAAGGGGTAGTCTCGCGCTCCTTCGTATTGTGCTTCCTGGAGACGGGATGGAAAGATGGGGCCTCACAACCCACCGTAGTCCCCGCGATTCCGCATCGCCCACCGCTATGGTTTGGTGTCTTGTCTCGAAAATCTGCAAAGAACAAGGCAGAGGACGAATTAGGGGCTTGCAAGCGGAATCCGTGTCAACGGTTGTACTGGCAGATGCAGCGCGTTGAAACGCCAGATTAAGCGTTGATGCGATGCTACCTTGGCAGCGCCTTAGCCGGTTGATCTGGCCCCCTACTTGACGCCAAGACAAATACCCGTGTCGGTCCATCTCCATCTCAGGGACCATTCATCGCTTGGCCCGGACATTGGAACTCTGCGCATTGTCGGCTGGTTCGAGTTGAAACCGATGGCATGGGTATTCTTCTATGCTAGGTATTCATGCCGAGCACACGAAACGCACGCTTAGGAGAATTGCAGCTGAAACATGACTTGCAACAGAGCCTTCAATCGTGACCATGCGGAACCTGCTGTCGCTGATGACCCCAAACTGCGAAGGATCAGGAAAAGAGATGCGACATATTTGCGATTTCCCAATCACGATAAAGGTGCCAGTTACTTGGGTAGACAGGTATGGAGACGGAAAAACTTGTTTCTTGATGTTTGAGGTGATTGATAATGTTTTGATGCAATTCAATCGAAACATCAGACGTCAGTCAGACACAATAGGTGGGGAGAGGAGAGCGTCTTGAATGGAAGGCGCACCTTCTCATCACGCCCATTTGTGTTTTCTCAGGAGAGCCTTCCATTGGCTGATAGGTATGGAAAGAAATAGGAAGGAAGGTAGGTACTCTCGCATTCGCGACCGATGAATCATCTTTCCTAGGTACTTTCTTGCCGACCCAGGAGAAGTCCTACCCAGATTTCTCTTTCCCATCTCTATCTACCTGGGTAGGAAAGTGGCAGCAAGAACAACCTTGCATCATGACAGCTGCTCAGTTCACTCAAGATTTGCAATGAGCAATTCTCACGATGCACATCTGATCCTTTTTTTTCTGGGCATTTCCCAAAGCCCTTTGATTTCTATATCCCCGATCCCCTCTTTTTTTTTTTGACTGAGCCGACCTGAATGAGCTTTCATCGAGATCGCGGCCATCCACGTGCTCAGCATCAGTATCAGCACAACGCTTTCAGGAGCTTCGCGCAAGCTGTCCCGGAGGCCGGCTCCAATGATTTTGGCCACGTTCATTCTTGGTTGAATCAAACGTCGCGTCAGGATGATGCCGCCAATAACCAAGATAGCTTCGACCGAGATCTCCATCACAGTCGCTCGTCAGCTTGGCGTCCATATAATCTTCCCATTGCGCCCATCCCGTTGCCAAATCGCCAACAAAGAGAGCGACCCTTGGATCGAGACCAACCCATCGCCAGGAGCCCTGAAAAATTCGACACTTACGGCTATTCAGCACGAGAATACGAAAAATCCGTGGCGATGGGTTCTGATAAGGAAAATAGAAGGAGACGTCGGTCACCAAAAACGTCAACACTCCCCTGACTTCCCCTCTGATGACTTTGCTTTTTGAACGACGGCCTAGACACAGAACACGGCCTGATCGCTATGATTCAAGGAAACGAGATGATGAAAGAACGCGAACAACTAAAGGCGAAGCGAAAGGGGCGAGAAAGCAGACCCGAGCCAAGAAATCTCGACTTCGTTCGAGCCGAGATGTTATGGACAACTTTACATCTAGTTTCCTCGGAAACTCTAGGATAACTGTATGTCATATCTATCAACAAGGAAGGCAAGCTGGAAGAAACGCTGATATGTCATATCTTAGTTGGACACCGAACTTCGAGTTGGGATGTCTTCGAATGCTCGAAGCTCTGCTTATGCGGGAGAAGAAAGTGTGTAGCTCTACCCATGTTGCATTTTCCATACTGAATACAGTGCAGTTGGAGATCTCAGGTTCAACGAAATGCGCTTCTTGGAGAAGCCAGAAGAGCTGCCAAAAGGACACCGTGCCTGGAATAGCAAGGTGGCCCGGCAAAAGGAGATCAGGAACGGCCGCGACAGGCATATCGTGCAACTCTCGAGCTCCCGCCAATCAACGCCGGCTCCTAGCACCATAACTTCAAGGAGTGTGGGAAGTAGGAGACAAGTGATTCGACCACAACAGGACGGCTCTTGGAGATCTGGATCTCGCGACATGACTTCTGAGACTCATTATGACTTTATGCCAGACAAGAGCGCATCCCTCCCTCAACAGGGCCGCTCAGGATCGACAAACCAGCCAGTGTCTATTCAAGGGTACAAAAACGTCCGAATGCGTACCCGAAGAGCTCATCGAGACAGGAGTTTTTAGCGGCACGAGATTCGAGTCTCGACTTGGGAATCGCCGAGAATACTCATCGACTGCCACTGAAGCCAATGGCCACAGGCCAGGTCCTGCCGAGACTTCAAAACCACATCCACACACGCGGTCATCATATGAAAACAAAGGGGTGATGGTGAGCCCTGGGATAGAGAAATCGCAAAAACCAAACCAAAAAGCCCCCAGTGACACTGGATCACGATCCCCAAGGCACGGCAGCCGGCACATCAACATCAATGAATCCTTCTACTTCGGGGCAGCAGCCAAATGATGTTTCGATGCCCAACGGAGACCCCAATCTAGCCGAAGTCATCGACAACCCAAGTACATCCGAGGCACCCCACCGTGTCGACTCAGGGGTTCAGGCAACAGGAGATGAAGAACATCAGGCCTTTACTTGCCCAGTAACTACACAAACGAACAAGGCTCCGAGTGCTGGAAAACGTCCCGAGTCCATTTCTGAAACATCAGAAGGAGGCCATCACTACATCCGCTGCGCTAGCCAAGGTCTTGACCTTGGAATTGGTCCAGAGTCAAGTCTCTGGAAGGGTCGTCCTACTGTTCAATCCCTGCCACGGCGGGTTTCGACACTTCGATCTTGGGGATATGATACGGTTCATCCAAGCCAGTATGGTTGGCAGAGGTATAACAACACACCGGTACCTCCACCAAAACTTGCCAGCCGATACCCAGAATCTCTCTATCCTAGGGCTTTCACGCCTATCCCAACACCACATCTAGTCAGGTCGGAGCCTCTGAACTACGGACAAAACGGATTCATCACCAATGAGAAGGGGCCTGGAGCAGTACGACAACACAATGACGAAGAAACTCTGATGGAGTTCATTAAAAGAGTCGAAAGCGAGGTAATGGAAAGATGGGACCAACCACAAGGTTCATCTGGGGTCGCTATGGGAGGTGGCAATTTCGAGGACAGTGAGATAGCAAGGCCGGCTTCAAGGAATTCGCAACCTCTACACCGGCAAAGGGGGCACAGTGTTCAGGGACCTCAGGACTCGTTTGTGGATTGGGATACTCATCTTAATCCACTAAGGCGTTTCTCGGGAAGAACTGCCACTGACGAAGATTGCGCAGCAGCAGAAGCCGAAATGCTTGCTTTTTGGAAGCCAAACCGGTTCTAGGGCAATGGCCATGAACTCGGCATCTTGAGCGGCAATACATATACACGTATAGAGGTGGCTGACTAGCTTTCCTTATTCAGGCTCCTGGTCCTTCCATTTTGTCCGCAAGCCCTCAACATCAATGCCGCATTGCTCTGCCTTGGAGATGACGGAGTTGGCTTTCCCTACAACAGGAACATCGATCATCTTACCATCAAGCGTCCATGCACCTCTCCCAGAGGCAGAGGCCTTTGCATCGGCGATTGAGACCCTAACAGCCCACTCGACCTCCTGCTGGTCCGGAGCAAACATGCGCTGGGCCACTTGGACCTGAGTGGGATGAATGCATTGCTTGCCGTTGAAGCCCATGGCCTTGCCCCCAGCACATTCCTCCTCGAGGGTTTTGAGACCTTGATCTCCCTTGTAGGATGTGCAGACAAGGTCAATGGCACTTGGGAGCTCAGCAGCGCGGGCAGCAGTAACAATGGCAGATCTGGCGTATAGGAATTCGGTCAAAGAGGGCGTTCGGGTTATGGATAAATCAAGGGCGAAATCCTCAGCGGCAAATATGAAGCCACTCAAATAAGGGGACGCCTTGCAGATCTCGGAGAGGTTCATGACGGAGCGTGCAGACTCGATGAGAGCGAGGATCTTGATGGGATTCTCTGCATCGGCCCCGTGACGCTCCGGGGCGACGTGCCGGAGGACATCGGTTACAAAGGTCAAATCAGCAGCTGAGTTGACCTTGGGAACCACGACAGCATCAACATGGCGGAGAGGGCGAGGGCAGTCAGGTCGGACAGAGCGAATGGAGTAGACACAGCATTTATGCGGACGGCAAGCTCTGATATTCCGGAGGGTCGAGCACTGAGGCCTGAGATGTGCTCCTTCAGCTGGTTCCGGGCAGTGTCCTTGAGGGAGGGGGTGACGGAGTCTTCCAAGTCATATGTGACGTTATCTGAGTGTAGGCCTAGGGACTTGGTGAGCATCTTTTGAGATGAGCCCGGAACTAGAGAGGATAGTCAGTGATAGTTTCAAAGAATTGAAGGGTTCAAAAAGTACCATATAGCAATGAGCGGCGGATGATGGATGCAGAGCGGGCAGCCATGGTGACGGTCTTTTTGAGGCGTCTGATTAGGGAATGTGATCTGGAAGGTTGTTTTCCTGGTGATGAGCTACAGAGCTTAGATGATTAGATGTGTCGACGTTGGGTTGTTTATAACAACAGCTCTTCAATGTCAAACACCAAGACGCCGAAGAGGAGAAGGTTGAATGCCGACTCGGAGACGGCTTATACGCCGAAGCTGGGGACCCGCACGAGCTCCTCATGACGTCCCGCCCGCCGCCGGCAGTTCATCAAGGGCCGAGGTGTAGGTAGGTACGTAGATGCCTTCCCGTTGTGGGAATTCTGCCAGACACAACCGCCTTCCTAAAATGGGCCTTGTGTCAGACAGGGGTACCGGATCATCATCCCTTTACTAAGGACCAACCGTTGCGCGGCTCAAGGCCACAGCTTACGGGGGGTTGATGAACAGGTAGCTTCAACTCGACCACTTTTTTAATCGCTGCCCACGACACACACAACACACATCGAGCAAGACGAACGAGCTCCGAATCGCTTCGCGCATACGAAGCGCATATTCCTCTTCCGTCACCGAATTTCACACACTTAGAACAATGGATGCCACGCAACCGCAGCCCGCCGCGGGCTCTCTCAGCTGGCGCCTCAGCGCGCATCCCATCACGCTCTTGACTTTCCTCGGTTTCCGGATAGGTGAGAGCTTTACTCTGGCGATATCTTTCGAGGGGCGCAATTGCTGATCATGTATGAAACGCAGCGAGCATCTTGGTCTACTTTCTCGGCGGTCTCTTGTTGACAGATAGCATGTGCGTCTACACCACTCACACTCTCCCTCCAAACGCTCTAACACACACCTTCCCAGGATCATGATCTTCATCATCACCATCCTTCTCCTCGCCGCCGACTTTTACTACATCAAGAACATTGCGGGTCGTCGCCTCGTCGGTCTCCGGTGGTGGAACGAGGTTGACCCCCAGACGGGCGAGTCGCAGTGGGTGTTTGAGAGCAGCGAGCCAGGCACAAAGGTGATCAACGCCACCGACAGCCGCTTCTTCTGGCTCGCTCTGTACCTGCAGCCCATGCTCTGGGTTATCATGTTTATTCTGGCGCTTGTGTCGCTGTCGTTTATGTGGCTGCCGCTTGTCAGTACGTTTGATCCTCCTCCCTCGTGAAGCTCCGAATAGCTTCACACCTTGTCCTATAGGATTATCCCGCTAACTCTCCCTTTAGTCATCGCTCTTGTCCTTACCATCATGAATACTCTCGCCTTTTCCCGCTGCGACAAGTTCAGCAACGCCTCCAACCTCGCCGGCAGCGCCTTTGGCACCAGCAACCTGGCAGGCAGCATTGCGACCAACATAGTTAGCAACTGGTTCTCGCGTAGCTAATCAAATGCCAGCACACGCTGGTCCCCTTAAGGCAAACCCTTTCCATTCTTAGCCTTTCGAGGGGAGGGTGTTGAAAAAGAAGACGGGAGACGTGTTTCGTTGTCCAGGAGCAGGGCCATTAGGCCATCCAATTTGTAGACTAAGGGAATGAGGTGTCATCAATATCGGGATGCGGTTTTACGGGCAAGATTTCTGCGGTTTCGGCGCCTAGGTATAGGCAAAATATGTACGACTATACAATCAATTATTCATTACTTCCATCTTTTGTATAAAAAAGGCTATAGACGTTTTGAAAGGAACAAATCTGAGGATCCCTATATAAAGGACAGACCAGACAAAATTAGTGAATCCAAAGTGTGTAATATTACCCTCATAACTTGAGTCCATACTTCTTAACGCTACATCAATATACATCCAAACGAGCTGATAGATTTTTTTACCCTTCATCATCTCGCAGAACATCCATGGTATTTCTCCAAACACATAACCAGCTAGCCATGCAGGGGCACCTCGACCAAGCCGGTGAGGCACGTGTGGCAACGCTACGACAACGACGAACGAATCAAGCAGGGTACATGAGTGGCCGACCCGACAAGCGATAGTGAAGGGAATGATAAAAGTGACGATCCAGAACTCCAAGCCCAATGACGCGCAGAAACATGATGCCCCTCGACTTCTCTGGTCGACAGGCAATAAACGACCTTGCCCTGCCTGACGAAGTGAAGCGAAGCGGCACTACCGTCTTGCAGCACGCTCGATCTCGTCGTCCAGCTGTCGTTCCTCTTCCTCCAGCCTGCGAATCTCGTCGGCCGTCATGCCATCCTCGACCAAGTGAGCCACATTGGACGACATGCCCTGGGGTGTAGGGGCATTGCGGGAGCCTGTGGATGTGCGAGGGATGCCGCCTGGTGTAGGTGTTCCGCGAGCCGTCTGCTCATCGTGATCGTGGTTGATGTTCTGGAGTGCGACGGGCTGGACTTGGTTCTCATCCGAGTAAGGAGAGTTGGGTGAATCGGTAGCACGGCCATGAGTCTCCTTGTCCACAGTGTACGCTTGCTGAGAGGTGTAGTCCTCGCCGAGCTGCTTGCTGCGACGACGTCGGCGAAGGAGGAAGAAGGCCAATGCACCAATGATCAAGAGACCACCGATGACAGCACCCACAGCAATGCCCGCCTTTGCACCAGTGGATAGTCCACCACCCCCTCCACCAGACTTCGAGGCAGAATCTGTTGCTGAAGCAGAGGCAGTGGATGTCGCCGCGGTTGTCGCCTCGAGGGATACCTCGCTGCTGGCCGATGCCCTTATTTCCTCCTCCAATGTTGTGTTCGTGCTTTTGTTACTGACACTGAAGTAGAGTGAACGAGTGTAGCCAGTAAATTTCTTGTCTTCGGACTCCCAGTCAACCTGAATCTCCATGGTCTTGTCAAAGTACGCCTTTAGGATGGTTGCATCAAGTAAGAGTGTAAGTTGATCCTCGGTGACTTTAAGGGATAGAAATTAGCAATCAAAAACACACATGATGGCATAGTCAAAGCAACATACCTTTATCAAAGCCCTTGGTTAGTTCAGGGTCGTCCTCCCCCGACGTGTAAACAGCATCGGCAATGTTGTTGCCATCTGAGCCGGTTGTTTTCCAGTAAATGTTCTTTAGAACGACGTCGTTGGTAGTGTAGTTGATAGTTGCTGTGCCGTCATTGATGTAATAGACGGGAACGTATTCATCGCCCCTGGGAAATTCGACGTATGTTGTCGACTGGCCGCCGCCACTACCCCCCAAGCCGCCGTCTTGACCCTGTCCTGGATCGGTCTCCGGCATGGTGTCTTTGTCTGTCTTGGAGGTCTCTGTTGAAGCAGCCGCTGTACCAGTGGAGACGGTCGTAGTTCCGCCTTCTCCCTCGGTACCTCCCAAGTCCATGCCTCCATCGCCACTGGGCTTCTCAGCCAATTCTTTAGCATCATCCTTGATACGGTTGTCTGTCACTGCCTCCATCTTGAGTCTGTCGTCGATCAAGTCGAGTAAATGTCGGGTTTCGAAACGGCTATCCTTCTAATACGGAAACTGATCCACACAACTTATCCGTTCGGCCTTGTCGCCCAAAGAATCGTACGCTCCGCTCGCTCAAAAATCCCAAACACGGCTCGGCTAGGGGTGAGGCTCAACTCCAGGATTCGTCGTCGTGATCGTGAAACTCGTTCTCGTGGTGGTTTATTTGGTGTTGTGAGGCTTGACTCTGCTGCAGATCCAGAGGATGGGACTGTCAGTCCCAAGGGACAGCGAGATGGAATATCACCACGGATGGGAGAATTGGTGATTGTCGGTGATTGATGTAAGACGAAAAAAAGGCGAAGGGGAGGAAACAAAGACAAGAAAGAGTGAGTGAGAGTGAGAGCGAGCGGAGGGCCTTACGGGCTGGGATGGGATGGGATGGACTGTGCTAGGTTGCTTGTGCTTGACTGGGCTGACTGGGGTGCCGGGGGCCAATGTGACCTTGCTGCGGCAAGCCAGGCTGGGCTGGCTGGCTGGGCTGGCTACTGGGCTTGCACCACACTCCATCCCTCCTTCCCCCGAAGCAACCATCCAGAGAGAGGTCAAGCGTGAGGTGGCCCAGTCCAGGCAAGCCCAGCCCAGGCGTCTTCAGCCCGGCAAGTAAGACCCTGTACGAGGCACCACCGCGGAATGTACAACCAGGTACCTCGGGGCAAGGGTACAGCACGGGTACAGTACCTTACAGTACAGGCCGTCAAGCTGATTACAGCAACCACGGCGACTCTCACCACCTTAGCAGCGACGGACGCCAGACACTGGTGGGTTCTTAGTGCATGTTGCTCATCAACGGGGGAGCAAAGCAACGAGTAACTACAGCATGCCATGTATCCGCCGTCCGTCTAATGCATTAACTCTGAAACGCAGATGGGTTCGCAACATGTCGTGTCAATGCTACGCGGTCAAGATATCTGGCCAACGCACAATGCCCCAAGTTGACCGCGAGGCTATGGGGTCCGTCTCTCTCACCGTCTCATCAAGGTGCGGAAGGGGAGAGAGAGAAAAAAAAAAAAAACACAGCCCATCATCCCCTCAGCTGAGATGAAAATAAGCCCGCCTAGCAATAAGAGGCTTGGGGGGTTGGTTGCGTGGAAAGAGACCTACCTAGACCCTTGGATTCTACAACCACAAGTACCGGAGTGTATCGGTAAGCACTAGGCGCTGAATGTGTCTGTTCTCGGATGACTGACGAGGAATGGGAATGAGAAAGGATCCATGGACTTTGTTGGATCTGACAAGTGGAGAAAGTGAGCGGGAATTAACAAATGTGCAAACATGTAACACCTGCAGCCATTTTTTTCTGACGAGCGTTTTTATCTAAACAGTGTGTGCAGATGAAATGGAACGTTTTGAACGAAGCCATCCATTTATTGGATCTGTCAATAAAAAAACACCCATCAAATTGATCGACCAACTGAACCTTCAATACGCCAAGTGACTTGTAAGTACCTCCCCAATATCACGGCAAGACAACTGAGAGAGAGAGTGGGGAGGGGCGGTGCAAGCCCCCGTCGGTGACCTTTGCCCTTCGCCTTCCACATAAAAGTGATTCTGCCCTATGAAACGCCCGGGTTAAAGCACCCCACCCGTACCCCAGCCCAATTGGATCCCTGGTGCGGCTGACAGGAAAAGGCTTGAAATAATCCCAGGAGGGGGATCCACCTTCGAGGACAAGTGGAGAGTACGACTGGCTACTCGGGCGTCCGCTAGATTGTTCAATGGTCGGCGCGTCGTCTTACACTTATTGGCGCTAAGCCCCGTCAGCTCGAAATGGGGTCTTTTTCACTCTTGGTCTTGCTGGCTGATGAGAGAACTGGTTCGGTAGGTCGGGGGTATTTAATGAATTGATTCCAATACGGCATCAAATATCGAAGGACTGATCCAGTCTCGTGCCTCCTCCTCCTCCCTTGTCTGTTATTGTTGTTGTGGTGCGGTAATATGAACATCCATACCTAGAATATCCATTCTCCGCTGATCAGGCTTGACGCCTCAAACATGATGGTCGCAGGATCAGAGAGAGGGATGGGATCCAACAGCATGCGTCTGCGGTTTTTTGTTTTTCGCCGCCCCCCCGAGTTGTCCGTGTCCGTACTTACTGTAGATCCATCATCCCGTCGTCTAGCTATGGACGGATAGACCTCCGAAGGACAGTGCCAGTCTTCCATCTCCCGCTGTCAGCGTCCGTCTTCGAGAAGAAAATGGAGCCACCATCAGAGAAGCCAACCCATTTGACTGAGTGAGAAGCTGCTGATATTCCCATCCCTATCGTCTTGGCTGGCGAATCGCTTGCCATCCATCCTTGCTTCCATCCCCCTCCCCTCAACCAATCCAAAAAGCCGTGGCATGTGCAAAGCCTCACTCGGGGCAACAGAGTTTTTTTTGTCTCTTCTTCCCTCTCGGCTATGCTGTTGCACTTTTGTACACTCAGCCGCTCTCTTGGAAACAATACCTCTTTTTCTTGTGCACTGTCGGCTCTTCGCTTCAACGCCCTCTTTCGCCACCGACCGTTGTCGTACGGCCCCTCCGCAGTGTAGATCTGGCCCCCTCCCCTAGAGCCTCGTTGTCCCCTTGCCAATGCCATGGATCAAGACCCGTGGGACACGTGTATTGTGCTACTTGTTGTGTAACGAACTGGTGAATAAAGGAGGATCAAACGTGCCCAGTGACATCCATCCATGCCTACCTACCTATGCTTAATATAGATCTGCCAAACTCGACTGCACAACAAAGACTTGTCTGCCATCCACATCACACAATCTTGCCCATGATTGGCCAACATCTTCCTCGTCGTCGAAGCTTTTTATGCGTGGTGGGTGGTATGGTATATCTTCTGTATTGCACTGCTTTCTGCTTTCTGCTTTGTTCATCTGCTCGTTGCTCATACCACGTACTGTAGATATGAGACTAATGCCAAGCCCTTTTGCTCCAAGGAACGCGACAACATCCAAAAATAAGCTGCCTCCGAACAAACTTGAAAAGGCTGGCCGGGAATCTTACATCTATCCCCTTCCTCACCCATCAACCAAGAAACGCCTTCGGATAGGTGCAGATTGCCCCATCCCCGTCATCCTGATTGTCTGTCACCCGCTCATGTCGCCCATAAAAGAACTCCAGTCTGGCAGGTTTACGCAAATGTCATCGAAATCTCCTTCTCCTTGCCAAAGTCGTCATCATCCGGATCATTCCAAGGGTCTCGTATGGTCATGGTTGGCAGCGTATGAGATGACTTGATATCTGGCCGGTTCGGTGCCTCCTCCTTTGGTGGCACTGTTGTTGATCGAGGAGGCTCGTCAAACGACGTATCGAACGTCATCTGGATCTCGTCCTCATCCCGGGCCGAGCCGTATGCATTACCATGTCCCGAGCCAAATCCTCCACCATACGCTGCGCCATAGTCTGGCGGCGATGCTTGTCTGGTGTAACTCGGCGTGTAACTGCGCGAGCGCTCCTGTGATACCCCAGCTTCGCGCCAGTCCCGTGTGGCAGCTAGGTCGTCTCGGGAACTATTGACGGCCGCCGGAGACGATGGCATCGACGCCATATCCAACTTCATCGGAGGCAGCGTTGACTTGATCTCCTTCACTTGGATCTCCTCCGAGTTTCCCCCGCGTGCATCTTTGGCGATCTCTGCCCTGATTGCGTCAATATCAAACAACACGCCCTGGTTGGCGTCCCCATCTTTGGTGCTGGCCTCGCCCTTAGCCTCGCCCTTGCCTTTTGCGTCGTCGTAGATCTCCCAATCTTGCTTTTCTGCGTTCTTTCGTCGCCCAAAGAAGCTGAACCGACCGCTCTTCTTCGGCTTTCCCTCCTTTTCTAGCTCTCTTCGTGCCTCCTCGATCTCGTTAATGAGCTCCCTCTGTCGCTCGGCGTGATTATCAGGATCCGGATCCTCAATTTCGACAAACTCTTCGCTCTCGACAGTCCAACCACACCTCATAAGCAAGGTTGGCATCTGTTGTCGATAGTCCATATGGCCCACCACGAGATCGGTCACATCCATGTTCTCGATCCAAGGCATATCCTCGATCGGGGCCAAACCCGCAACTCGACGGATACCTCCGCTCGTCAACCGGAAAAGATATCCCAGAATCCAGTCGTTTCGGTTAAAGGCGTTGACAAACCGCCCAGAAACCACCGTCTTGGCTCGGATATACTCGTCCTTATTCACGACGATGGGCGACCCAAACATGTAGACATTTTTGAACTATACCAACTGCGCCCTTCTTAGAGAGCTCTTGTAGGCAAGAAAAGACAACTCGAGCCCCGATGGAGAATCCGACGAGCGTGATTGGGCGAGTTCCCAGGTTACGCTCGAGCAAGGAATCTGCTAGAATCTTACCAGCAGAGGTGGCTCGATCCAGAGAAACTGCCCATGGGTTATCGATGAGATATGAAAGTTTAGTAAGGATTATCGGCAGCTGCAGTGCGACATGAGAGCGGCCAGAATGGTGGCTCCCAGAATTTGTTGGATACTCTGAGTGAGGGCCTATTGGGTGTTAGACAAGCTTGCTCGTGTACACTGAGTTTTGACATCGACTTACCTCGGTAGCCAAGATATTAATGGTATCTCCCATACTTCGAAGCATCTCGGGTTCGAACAGGACGGAATAAAGGTCACCCATGACAGGGTCAACTGTACTGAAAGGCAATCGGACATCATCCACCTTGCCCGTCAGCCACCCTGAAACCGTAACGATTAGGTTGACACGTTTGTTGTTGTGCAGTGGCCGGTATTCAAACGTTCTGACTGCACCGGTTCTTCGGTTGGCCGCCCTGCCACCGATGATACTTCCTGTCGTCGCTGCACCCGATGTGATGATTGCTGCACCACCAACACCGCCCAGGAAACCACTCGTACCTGTCACTCCGATGGCCGTCAGACCAGTAGCTAGACCAGCACCGATAACGGGTGCCAACAGTCCAGCCGAGAGACCAATTACCAATCCACCACCCACAGTAGCCAGACCCATCATAACGTAACGTCGGGTCAATGCCCTCTTCCTGCGGGCCTCTGTATGCTCGTCCTCGTTCCAATTCTCCTTTTCGGCGGCTTGCTGCATTTCCAATGCTTCCGTGACCTTCTTCTCGAACCGACAGATGTCAAGCCATGAGATATCAAGACTCTGACCAACCCGCTCCAGTAGAACCCTTGAGCGAGCGTCGTAAACCGAATCCGCGATTAGGATCAGGAACAGATCGCAGAGGACAGTCCAACGGAGGTCAATATCGATTTTGGCAGTTGTTGGAAGTTGGGAGGGAGTCTTGACGTCGGGAAGTTCCTCGACATCAGGGGCCTCATAAGGCGGAGGAGCTTCCGTCGGTGTCTCATCTCCTGAGAACAGTGAGGGTGTTCCAGGCGTTGATCCCGGGGCGCTGTCGGCCATAGGGTTTGCCACTCTCGCGTTGGTGTTGAGTGCTGGTGACAGGTCCTGGGGCATGACACCATGATCAGCGAGCTGCTCAATCATGACCTGCTCGGCTTCGTTGATTTCCATATGAGCGTATAGTCTGAGCATCATCTTTTGTCCCCACATCATCATGGCTTCAGCTGAGATGCCCACTTCTTTTTTCGTCTTCTTGGTTGTCTCCAAGGTTTCTGCCTCCTTCACCATCTTGACAATCTCCAGGCGTACCAAGCCGACATATGCGACCCTCTGTCCCTCCGTGAGAAGATCCTTGGTCGCTTGCATCTGGGAGATGGCATCACGCCCCTCGTCGTCGTCAACCATACTGGTTCCATTGGTCGGCCTGAAGAGGTACTGTGTGTTGTCGTCCATACTCGTTGCCGACTCGGCATCGTCGTCTATGAGAACACGGGTATAACCCTTGCCGGCACCTCCAAGCCCCGCATAGCCATATTTCTCGTCCTCCTCGGGATCGTATTCCTTGGCAATCAACTTGTTGTCGTCATTATACATATCATATCTGGCGTATGATGGCATTTCCTGCCACTCATCATCCTCATTCTCCTTTTCCTCGACCTTTGTAGAAATGTGCTGATGGGAGAACTCGGACACGCCTTCCCGGTGGCTAGCATTGCTGGTCCCGCGGCCCCGAGCGGCTGTGGGAGATGGGGGATTCGATTTCGACTCGTTGACATGGGATGGCTGTTCTTTATCGACCGGTACTTCGACATTCGCCGGCTTTTTCGAGGCCTCGGTGGCTTCAGTCTGTGGTTCTGCGGGCTCCTTCAATTTGGAGTCACTGGTGGGTGTGGTGTTTGGCTCAGGGGTTTTTGTTTGTTCCACAGGCTTAGACTCGATCGGCGCAGGCGGTTCCTTTGGAGTGGTCGGTTTCGAGGCCGGTTCTTCGATAGGTGTAGGCTGTTGGGAGCGAGCATCCTTGAAGTCGTCATCGTCATTATCGACTGGCTTCGTGGCCTCGGGGGCGGCGGCGGTGGGAGTCTTGTTTCCCTTCTCGTCAGGAACCTTCGGCTGTTCACCGCCTACAACATTTGTAGCCGGGCTCCCCTTCTCTTCTGTGATCGGCTCGACAGGTGTATCGTTCTTGGGAGTGGGATAACGCCTAATGGGGAGGCCAAAGTCATCCACTTCGACGACTGGTGTAGTCATGATGTCTCGACGGTCGGCGGGTCCTGGCACTATTCGGGGTGACGTGTGGCGCCTCCGGCTCAAAAGAGGACACTCTTTGGGACAGAGACAAGTCGTTAAGAATCCGGCACAGGAGCTGAGAGAGATCGGATATCGGGAGAATCGAAAGGGCCGCGGTCTGTCACCATTCGACCCAGAGGTTTTGCTGTAGTCTGTAGACGGACCCTGGCCCTCGCGGTAGATACGAGACAAGAGACTCTCGTCAGGGTTGGGAGCCGATTAGCGAGTAAAGTAGGATGATGTAGGTGGTGAATCGACAAGATAGACCACCCCCCGATGTCAGGGATTGAGCAGACTTGCTGTAATTAAGAAAGAAGGGCGGACTTATGAACCCTCGTCCCTCTCTCAGAAACCTCCTATAATATTGATGGGACTCCAAGAAGGAGATGGCTTGACTTGACATTAGGTGGGGTGGGCCCATCGGATGGCTGAGTCGGCGGCGGGTGGTCCTGGCGGATGGTAGCGGCTGGCGGGACTTTCAGTGGCTGCTTAGTGGACGTTTCGTGAGTTTGCAGTGGGGGGCGGGCATGCATCTAGGATGGATCCTATGGATGGCATGATGGGTCTCCCATCACTTCAACTCACGACTCCATGCCATCACTTGCAAGCCCTGGCCAATTTCGCGCTCACATGCCTCACACGACCCTTGATGTCTTTTTTCATTAAATGCCCGAGGCAATGGGTCTTTGCCGAGAGCCGTCTTAGTATCCATCTTGGTCATTCAGTGTGGGCAATAAGCTCTAGCTGTTGGCGTAGATGAGATAATCTTGACTTCCATTTTGGGATTACACGCTCGTGACAAAATCTAAACCCTTTTGATTACGCCCCTTGGCCTTCTCTTCGCCTGTGCTATATTCCTCGGGTATCTGTACCAGCGCATACTCCTCCTAGTAGGCCAATATGAACACGTTCTTCGCTTTTTGATGCGCCCCTCCACCAACATTCCTGTCTTGGAATCCTGCCACAACCGATCCTTCACTTCATGCCTCAACTCTCCGCCTCCCCTGTAGCCTCGACAGCTTCAGCCTTGGCCTCTCCTTGATCAGCCGTTGAAGTGGCAGCCTTGTTCTTCCGCCGTCTCTTTCTCTTGGCGGGGGCTTCTTGTGTATCATCCTTCTGCTCGGATCCTGCTGGTTTTCGCGGCTGTCCCTCTTGCTTCTTCTTGGCCTTCTGGACTGACAATGGATTTGGTCCCTTGGTGCCGTAACTCTTCTTCTTCTTCTTCTTTTGCTCTTCGGCTGAAAGAGCCTCTCCGTCGCCATCCTTGTCCTTGTCCTTTTCATCGTCTGAATCTCCGTCTTCTCGCTTTCGCTTGCCCAGGCCATTCTTGAGCTCGGCCCGGAACTTGCTCCTCTCTTCGCGGGCTCGGACCTGAACGCTCTCGTCGGCCATTGGCTCCAGAATCATGACGCTTCGCTTGATGTAGATCAGAGGGACGCCTCTGATACCCCGTAGCATCCTTCGCACCTCCTGATCCTGACTGGCAACCACATAGCGATGTTTGTTCTGGTTCGAGTTCTTGGGGTCGACAACGGATCGAAGGCATTCCTGCGTGCTCAAGGGCTCGGGGTACTCGTCGGGATGGTGACCGCATCGTCTTCGCTCCAGGGTTTTGGCCAGATCAATGGCTGCGCTCACACCGGGTTCGTTCTTCTTGGCGTAGAGTTTTCGAATCTCGCACTGAGTAATCACTGAGGTTGTTAGTACTCGTCCGGGACTCGCTTTGCTAGTTGACGTACTGGGCTTAACCTTGCCATGAACCGTTCTCGACAGTGCTGGCTCGAGGTCCATCTTGAAGCGAGAAGAATCTTGCACCATCTCGGCATCGACTGAATTTGGTAAGTTTCATTCTGTCAAGCGCAAGTCGCGACAACTTACCGAGGACCTGGTACGGCTCACGGAAGCCAAAAGTCATGGAAAATTGCTCCATGAGCTTCCGGTACTGCTTTGACCTCTTGCCTCTCATTTTGAATGCACGATTGGCGGAATAGGACACAAGGTAGGCAAGTGAAGTTCGACAAGCTGGATGCGACAGCGTTGAAGACAAGCAACAGAAAATAAATTTCTTATCAGTTTGATCGGCCAATCTGCGGCACGTGCGATAAGAGGCGGGTCCGTCCATGGTTGCTCCTGCATGCCCCACTATCCCACTAACACCGACGGTTCGTTATGATCATGGATGTCAAGCTGCAGCTCTCTTCTGGGTTGTATACCTAGTATGCTATATCTTGATCTTAGTATACTTCTATGTAATTTAAATCCGACAGAACCATCATTCATTATAAGTACTATCCGATCCCGTATTGCGCCCGTTCAATTATCTGTATACCCTGTAATCGGAGCATCATTCCACATGACATGACACTCTTCCAAGTATACTGCAAGTCCCTGTAGAGCGTCTCAGTTGTCCAGCAAAGAGACTATTGACGTCAAATCTCGTTTTTTACGCAGAGGGCTGCGACAACGCTGATATCGTCGAGTTTTCCTGGTCATGTTAGTCGAGCTGTCTTCAACAAAGCAAACTGCGCCAATACTCACCACCTTCGCTCGCCAAGCCTTCCTCGATCGCATGCTCCATGAATGGACTTTCGGCGAAAGGATCCACGGCAATCTCCTTTGCAGCAGCCATAAGATCTTGCGCCGCTATTCTCATCCCTCCGTTGCGACCGCCGGTGCGATCACCATGGTGCGCCTCTGCGTGCTCCCCAGACTCCCATTCCCTAACGCTCTTGAGTATCCTTGTTACAATCTCATGCTCCCAGAGATTGTCGATTACCCCGTCGCTCATCGCAAGCACAATGTCGCCAACTTCGAGATCCACCTTATCCATAACCGCATTGCCGTTTGGCGTGTCGGGGCTGTTGGTCCCCAGCTGCCGCGGGCAGTCGAACCAGTGCCACTGCTCCACAGTCTTGTAAATCACCTTCTCGGCACTTGGCCGGAGGACCATGACCTTGCAGTCGCCCACATTAGTTACGTAGAGAACAGGCGATGTTTGTGCCTCATCGTGTGGGCAGGTTTTGAAGTGCAACTGCGCGCCACAGGCAGTCGTTGTGCCCAAGCAGTCGTGCGACGTTGTCGCCTCGAGGGTCTGTTCGTACGCGGTCTGTAGACTGGCAATCGGGTCAGGTTCTTGGGGAGGCTCCGAGGAGAGACAACGGATGCGCTGCTCCTCAATAGCAGCCGACCAGAAATGAAGGATCAGTCTTGACCAGAGTCTGCACCGAGGTCAGTAAAAGTTATGATAACCTCGGAAGTTGTCCGGCAATGTACCCAGCATGCCCCCTCGGACGGGTCGCCCAGGCTCCCACACCGTCGTTGGCACAGATGAAATAATCGCTGGCGTAGACAGCATCGTCGCCGTTTGTCTTGCCTCTGATGAGCTCCCCGTTGACGAAGGCGCGACGATCCCGGCTCTGGTGATGTGTACTCAGAGGATCTGTAAACGACGTAGACGGAGGGGAGAGAAAGGGCGGGGGGAACGGGCGGGGCGTTCGTTTGGCGAACAGGCCGATGCCAGTCTCGAATCGAAAGGGCAATACGGGAGGGTTATGGTTATGTGAGAGCGGTGTCGCTGCGGAAGCGAACCGCCTCTCGCGACATGACCGCCATGTCGTCGTATGTGCCAGGCGTCGCACCGTGAGCGAGAGCGATGGTAGGAAGGTTGTCGGGAGGGCCGCCAGAGTTGAAGATGGTGGACTGGGCATTCCAGCTGTGAAAGCCAGGCGCAGCCCCGTGGAGTTGCTGGCCGCAACCTGTGATGGGATTGCTGCTTTGCTCTCTACAAGAGAGGTGACCAAATATAGGTAGCGATCCGAGGAGTGGTCTGGGCGACCAACTCGCGAGATACCAGGCAAGGTACTGACTGGTAGCTTAGATCACAGACAAGGACACGTGATAAGCCCGATACCGCACCGCACTAGAAAAAGGGCGTCATCCAGAACCAGAACAGACATGGAGACAACTTTTGAGTCAGGGCGAACCAATGGTTCAGAAACACTAACAACTCGCTGCCCTCTCCCGCTAGAAACCGAGCCCCTTGTTGACCCCAACCGAGAAAAAGGACGGCTAAGCCGAGGGGCTCATGGTAAAAATTTCCCCTATATCGCTCCCTGAGCCTGGAGGGGGGACGGGCTCCTCTGTGGCCTGCGGTCGACCTGCTGCTTTTGTAAGAAGCTGTCCTCGAAAAGTTGAGCTTCGGGGATCGTCCGTGAGGGTGCAGCGCCCAATCAGAGCGGCACATGGCGTCGCCTCACCCAACCTAGAGCTACCCCATATTCTCAACAGCTGAGAAACAGTTGAGGGAGATGGTTATCTGGGGAAGCTGGACAACCGGTAGAGCCAAGAAGCCTCTATGATGTCAACGATGTATATGTTTTGCGACCATGGTGGAGAGGGTCATAGCAATGTGCCAGTTTTTGATCTTGCGTGACCAAAAATGGCGGTCTTGGAGCCACCAAAGACAAAAACAAAAACAACAAGTCGTGTTAACTGGAAGCATACTTGAACCTGGATTTGTAGGCACCACGTGTTATCGCCAACTGTTAAAAGCGAGTATCTACACGTCATGAAACGCCAACCTGAAGATCATAAATAAGGTGTGTCTGAGTGGAAGAGTGCCGCACCTTGTTTGAACCAGATCCGGAGGATCGAGCATTGGATGCAGCGCCAAGCATGGAGGTCTCTCGACCACAAGGCGCCCTAACGACATTGGCGCCCTCCACTCCCTTCAGCAAGCCATCAACATCAACGATGAAATGAAGATTGCCAGATGACGCATTTTATTGGGACTCCTTCCATCACGTCTTATCCTAGTCCTTGATAGTTCCCACGAAGAGGGTCCCGTGAACTGCAAACTATAGCACATAGTTTCATGCACTTCAACAGTAGGCAGAAAAATATTGAGGGGTACATGCAGATGGGCAAGTTTCTTCCATCACATATTCACAATGCTACTGAGAGAGTTTTCGTACTGAGCATGATAATGAGGCGAAAACTTTAAGAATCAGGGGTAGTCTCGTATTGTATTATTGACTAATATTCGTATAAGCCAAGGCGAGCATACATCTTTTTCTACCCATACTAATTATAATGCACTTGTTCAACCATGGATGAAAACTATCGCTGAACTTTGCCCTTGGGAGCAACTAGAAGACATGACGTAAGGGGTTGGGATATGGTGATATTCAACTGGAGCCAACAGAGGCCCATTTCCCAATTTGGAGCCATCTTGAAATTCTCTCTACTTTGCACCAGTAGCGCCGGGTGACCCGATCATGCCGACCTCCGTGCAGACGTGATCCCAGCAAGCATGAGCGCCTGTCTGTGTCATATACGTAGCACGTACAGTATGGTTGAACCAGAGGGTGAGTGAGTTGTCGGCTTTCAAATGCCTGACGATCAAACAAGGTGGAACCTGGCTGATGGCACGGGGGGGTTGCCGGCTTGTACCGTAGCGTAGCACGTACTGCAGAGAGAGACTTTGGAGGTGTTGCCGATTACAATCAAGACTGACGACGGGTTCCCCATTGTTTGACGCGCAAGCTTTTGGCCCTTGGATGTTAACCGCCCGGTGAGCGTATACACCAGGGCTGTCGTGATTGGAACTCTGCGCGGATCGTTGGCGGCTGAGTGAGCATGCATGGTTAAGGGGAAGCCGATGTTGCCGGGTGGGTTGGTGATTAATCTTGCCCTGACATGCTTGTGTGGGAATTAGAGCACCAAGATGTGGTGATCTTGGATGCATTTCTACGCCGCATGATGCATGACACGCCCGTCAGACTCAGGGTGAACAACAACGCGGAGGACGGGCACCAAGGGTTCACTCCGGTCATGCCGTATGTACCGTCTGTACTGCGTATCCTGCCATTGCCAAGTGGTAAAAGTACGCACAGCCTCCACAATTTGGGATCCGGGACAGAGTTACTTTCCTCTGACTTTGAATCGTCGTCTTGACCTTCTCCAGGTTTGTTTCTGCGTGAGAGGACCCCTGGTTTGTTTCCATGGAAGCCCTTGCGCAGGCTAGGATGTGGGATTGGCGGCCGCTCGAGGTCCAGACCACCCCAGTCAAAGAGACGACGTGGAACATGAAAATCTAGCTGAAGGGCTTGGAGATAGTACCTATCGTCGTATGGTTGGGCATCCAGTCAATAGATGAGGAGAGACCGCCAAGTAAACCTCATTTCAAAGTCTAGTATTCGTGGAATTGCCAAGGTAGATCCAATATCCTGACACAAGACAAGAAAGACATCTGGCAAAAGGGCTGCTCGACGGTGTGCCAAGCTTTACATGACCCGTAGCTAGAGCGGATATAGAAGCACTATTAGAGCCCGCTTTTTCGCCTTGCAGGACCCCTTGTCGCGCTGAGTGGACGTTCTAGCGGCATTCAGGCGCCTCGAGACGCACTTACAGACAGCGGGATGGTGGAGCAGCGTCACCGAGAGACATGATGTTGAGGCTTGGCGGAGGACACCACTGAGCAATACGAGAGCCGGCTTCCACCCCGGCTCGGCGCGGTTTCGACCAGCGCGGCAGTGAGCCAGCGAGCCCAGTGAAGCGGACTCGACGGTAGCAGCACGAAACATGCGACACTACTGATGACGAACCAGAGTGGCTGGCTCTAGATCGTTGAAGCTCGAGCGTGGGGACGGCGGTAGTAGCATTGAACGACCGACAGCCCCGACGATTGGGAACTGGCGTCAGTGACGACGAATCCATGCCATCGTGGGAGGGACTCCACCTCATGACTGGGGTGTGGCCTCTTGGGCTTGGGATCCCAGCCACTGCTGGCAAGCATTCTCGTTTTTCTCGTTCTGAGTGATGATGAAGACGACGGCCTCAGTGGAGCGGCGGCAACGACTGCAGCGGCAAGGTAACCAACCTACAGCCGGCAGCTCTGTGAGACAAGACAAGAGCGAGAGAGAAAAGGCTTTTGCCATTTACCTTGTTCTGCCGTTCCGTGCCGTGCCATGACTTGGCTTGCTGGTTGTATCGCATGCTTGGACCAGGGAAAAGCCGTCTCGAAAAGCGTCATGAAACCAGGAATAACAGGCGCCAAGATGTGCAGACGCGCGCCGTCTCTCTCATGTTGCACCACGCACGTCTGGATCTTGTTTGGATCATGGATAACTGGGGCCATTGCTGGGATGGTTGGATGGCATCTCTCTCAATCGCATACAGTAAAACAGCCCGCTTATACATGAGATTTCTCTTGTCGTCCACTCAGTCGCCTCTGTCGTTCGGAGAGGGAAGGCACACACACACACCTGATCTCGTACCTGCTCTGCGTTTCCGTGACTCTATTTTCGTTTCATGAGATGCGTATTTGACACGCCGACCAAAAAAGTATTTAGAGAAACAATGATCCTCCCTCGTGATTCTCTCACACATGTAACATCTCCTCCCTCTTCCGGCCTCGTTCTGCCGTTTTTCTTTGTGAACCGTTTTGTTGTTGTATGTTTCTGGCCCGGCCCCTGCTTTCACCATCCTTTGTCGCATCCAGCCAGTCTGTCACTCGACTCACCGACATTGCTATTGCCCACTCGGTGAAAAGAGGGTCATTTTTAGTGAGGGCGTTCGGTTCTGGACGTGCACTTAGACTTCTCGCCCAGCCCGCGACCGCTCGTCGGTGACGTATGCCATCTTGGTCGACCAACATTTGGCCCGTCACCACTCAAAGGCAGACCATCCCATCGACGGACGGAGCAAGCAAACAAGAAAGACGCACGCAGCTGGACTGGACCCTCCTCCCGCTCGCTCCGCGCGTCTCGTGCTCCAAATCCAGCTCCAGTCGCAAGATTTAAAAGAGGGACCCCCGCGCCGGCCGAGCATCGCGACATTGAAAAACCTTGGTTTGGGACAACCCTCCTTCTTTCACCTTCCAAGAAAAACCTCTGGCACCGGGTCAAGCCAGCCTCCTCCAAAAAGATTTAAGCTACGGGAGCCCGCAGCTCCGGAGGACGCACGCAAGTACGCACCGACGCACCGCGACGACGCATTCCCACCCCCACCACCACCGACCCGACGACGATCCTTCAAGCCCGACGCCGGCCACCTCGTCCCGCGTATTCAGTGATTATATTAACCGGCTGCAGCAGAGCCAAGCCCTGTGTCGCCTGTCTTGCCGTGTATCACAGTCGCTCTCGCCTGTCCATTGCGTCCCGACTGCCAGATTACGACTTGGATGTCCTGTTACCCTTGGCACGGCTAAGAACTGACATGCCAGTCGTCCGACGCATCCGCCGCAGCACCACCTTTTGATGGATACAGACCGGCGCCGAGCACCAAAGGGAGTCTAGAGTCTCAACATACAATAACGTTAACCGTCCATCACCCACGTCCCAAGAACGCAAGGGCTGCTTGGCCTTTCTTTACTTTTTTTTCGTTTGTCGGGTTCGGTTTCGCCCTGACTTGGCCGATTATCGAGGACAAGCAATAATTAACTATCAAAGACACTTGTCTATCCGTGTACGACAACACAAATCGTCATCGTCGTGGCTGGCGCAACCCCTTCATCTCTCGGCGTTCCCCTTGCTCTGGGCATCCCTTGCGCGCAGCCGGGTCAATTGACTGTCTCTCCCTTCCCGCCCAGCGAGCGAGGATTCACTGCGTCGATTTTCATTTCCTGTCTCACAGATCTGCCCCGGTTGATCCGGCCGTTTCGTCAACATGGGTCGAAATCGAGGTGCGTATTCGTGCATTCGTAAATAATCCCATTCCAGTTCAGGCCCTGTCCGCCCACCAGGGCTGCCTCTTCGCATGCGCCATCAGCAGATGGTGGACGTGCACGCCGAGAAGAGAGAGCGTCCACCCGGTGGCACTAGCGGTCCCTGCCCGGCGCCCACTGGCCGGGCAGTTGACGCTCCCCGCCGCCGCCTGCGACACCCGCCGCAGGGGGGGAAGTCGGGTCTTCTGGGCGTGCGTCGTTCTCGCTACGGCGGGGGAACACACACAAGTCCCACGGCCTGGGCCAAGTTCCACTGGCGCCGGCCCAAAATTCCCTGGGCTAGCACATTCAGGGGATTACTGGCAGCCCGTTCAGCAGGGTCCCTGAGCCCAAGGGACCCGACCCGGCCGGACTCCATTCTCCCTCCCTCTGGTCTCGCTCCCCGGGAACGCCATATTATCTCACCTCATCCCGTCCTGGTGCTAACCTGTTGGTTGATATCTAGTCTTTTCTTTCATGTCCCAGTTCTCTGCGGGCACAAAGACACCACCACCTTCGTCCTCTCCCCCGTCCGGTTCTCCATACGGACACCGCAAGACCACATCTGTCAACGAGCCCTTCCCTGATCACAGAGTCAGCAACGACATTTCTCGACCAACTACACCGCCCTCACGACCAGATTATGGCACGCCAGTGAGCGGTTCACCCATTGATACTCCCCCTCGTCGACGCAGTTCATCACGACCCCCGTCTATGGTCCTTGCACACCAACCGCCCATCATGGATATTACAGAGGACACGATTCCGGAGCTTCAGCCCATCTTTTCCTTCCTCAACAGCCACTCCAACAAGCTGTATCAGGAAGGATACTTCCTCAAGCTCGACGACCAGAATACACGTATGCTCGATCTCGCACACCCTCTCTTCCCCTCCCCCCACAGAGCCCCTACCGCCAAGCCCCCTCCACTTGAGGCGGCCCATTCACACGTGCATTTCGAGCTAACTAGTTGACAGAGGGCCGTCCGAACCCTGATAGAACCTGGACCGAGTGCTTTGCCCAGCTCGTGGGAACCGTCCTGTCACTATGGGACGCCGCCGAGCTCGATGCCGCCGGTGAGGATGGCGAGGTCTTGCCCAAGTTCATCAACCTGACAGATGCATCTATTAAGATGGTAATTCACCCAGTCCATCGACGCATGTGTAATGTCACTTGCGGAAGACTAACACCAACTGCAATAGATCGAATCTCTACCCACGAGATCTAGCGATGAACAACCCCTACAGAACATTCTGAGCATCTCGACAGCCGGAAGGAACCGCTATCTTCTTCACTTTAACTCGCGCCATTCACTGTTGCAATGGACTGCTGGAATTAGGCTCGCCATGTTTGAGCATTCCACAATGCAAGAAGCCTATACCGGTGCTCTCATTGCCGGCAAGGGCAAAACACTCAATAACATTGGCGTCATCATGGAGAGGTCGCGGTTCAAGACCGAAGAATGGGTTAGGGTCCGTTTCGGTGCCGGTGTTCCTTGGAGAAGATGCTGGTGTGTCATTACACCACCCGACGAGAAGGAGTATGCAAAGCTCCAGAAGGAGATGAAGAAGAGGTCACCATATGACCGGTCTCAAGTCCCAACTCTGAAGGGAGATATCAAGTTTTACGACCAGCGCAAGGATGGCAAGAAGCAAAAGAAGGCTCAACCGATTGCGACGATCACCGATGCTTACTCGGCATATGCTATTTATCCCCAAGCCAAGTCATTGATCGAGGCTTCGACGCTACTCAAGATTGAGGGCAACATCGCTATCCATACCGATCCACCTTCGTCTACGGAGGGCTTCGTCTTCATCATGCCGGAGACTCACCCAGCCGTCACTGGCTTCGAGATGCTATTGCGGTTCCTCTTCCCCACCTGGGATACATTTGGCCTATATGGCCGTCCAGGAAAGCTCGTTGCCAGTGTCCTCGACTCCCGATCTCTAATGTTTGCCATGCCCAAGAGTTCACGTTATGGTTACCTCGAAAACCTTGATGTCTCCAACCTGATTCTCGAAGATGGTAGCTCCAACTGGGGCGAGAGGGACTGGAGAAAGAAGCTAAAGGAAGCGACGGGGACGAGAATGAATGCCATGGATGATGCCCCGACTACTCGATCCCGAAGCAACAGTCGGAAGAGCGTCAGGCTGAGCTTTGGAGACGGTGCGAAGCAGAGAATCGGGTTCCAAGACCAGCAAGGTCCTACCAGGTCCTCTCGCTCATTTTCCCTGACTGAGCGCACGCGAACGGATTCTGCTCCTGCCGACCCATCACGGGTGGCCTTCGGCCAAGGCGGTCATGGCCGCAACTCCTCTGACCCCAATCATTTGGCGGGTCCTCCTCCTCATCGTCATGACTTCAATGGGAACAGCCCCTATTCTGGTTCGCCCCAGCGTGGCCCAACCCCTGTGGGTGGTCAATATCAAAACCAGGCGCCTGCTGAGCTCGGCAATGGTTATGATAATAACCGCGGCGCCTCAGGCTCGCCCCCTTTGAGAGATTTGGATGGCATGCGAAAGATGCATACTCCGGAACCCGTTTCGCGACCTCCGGCTTTCAACCATGGGCCCCAGGCCCGGCCCATCAGCAAAGCGTACCACTCTCCTGAGCTCCGGCGGGCTAACAGCAGGCTTTCTAGCTCCACGCTTGCCCAGCTTGCTACGGCTGGAGGCTTGGGCGGACCAAATGATTCGAATCCTTCTCCACGGGAAGGCGAGGTGGACGCTGCGAGATCTGGACCATCGGTACCTCAATCACACGCCAACTCCGTAGGGATATCTGCTAACGACAACCGCTCGCGTGAAGCTTTAAGTCCGCCAAACCAGGATCCCTCCTCCAACAACCTCCCACCACCGCTCAATCTCCAAAAGCAGCGATCTCGATCCCCCCTAGCCCAGTCTCCCTACGGACCTCCGAGCCCCTATGCGCGTGGGCCGAACTCCCGACCTGGAACCTCGGACGGTAAGCGGTCTCCCATGCCCCCGGGTATGGGCCCTCCACGCTCCCCTCATCCGCAAAACCCCAATCGTCGACCTGATATGGGGCCTGATGGGCGACGACCTTCAGACCCTCGCCGCCCTGGACCTGGACCTGATGGGCGGCGACCTTCGGATCCTCGTCGTCCCGGACCTGACGGACGGAGGCCTTCAGACCCCCGAGGTCCCGGGCCCGATGGCCGGAGACCCTCTGATCCCCGGGCCCGTGGCAACGGACCCCCACCGCCAGGTCATGGCCCACCGCCTCCTGGGCCTTATGGCAATTATCGGCCAGGCCCCGGCCGATCTCCTGGCCCCCCTGGACCTCCTGGACCCCCGGGACCCCCTGGGCCACATGGACCTCCCATGCAGATGGCCCATCGAAAGCCTGTGCCCGAGAGAGCGCCGACTTTGGAAGCGCCCGCTTTTGAGGAACCCAAGGCGTCAACCATGTCAACTAGCAGTGTCGTGACAGCCAACGACATTATTGACCATTATGCATTTGATCAAGGCCGCCGACCTGTGGGCACTCCAACCTCTGACAGAAGGCCGCCTCCGCCTCAACGGCAGGGCAGCAACAGGAGCGGCCAGAGCAGCCATTACGATGACAGCTCTTCTGTGAACAGCATCGACTATGCCAGTACCCACAAGTCTACTGAAACCAAGAAGTCTGTAGAGCGACCTCGTGCTGGAGTTCTCAAGACAGTTGGTGGCAGTGATGAGCCGGAGATGCCACGAGATGCCGGCTACGACATTCCAGATATCAACTTTGGGCCGACCATTAACTACGGCGCCACGCAACAGCAGAGCAGAGCGCCTAGTGCTCTGACTCCTGGTTCTGACCCGGCTCAAAGGCCTTATTCCCCTGCGGACCAACGGCCAACACCGCCAGCCCACAAGTCATCTGGATCTCATGGACGCAAGGATTCTGAAGACATGAAGCGAACCATGGCATGGCAGCCAGGTGCATCGGCAGCACCGTCCGGCTCCCAAGGCCTCAGTGCTGAGCAGTTTGTACAGCAAAGAGCGGCACATGCTCGCAGCGCCTCTAGCAACACGTTGAGTGGAGGTCGACCTACTACGCCCGGCGGATCAATGAAGCGAACCAGTTCTTACGACATGCTTCAGGGCCTCCAAGGTGGCTCCGGTCGGCATTCACGGAATAGCTCAGCCGACATGCTCTCCCGTCCCGGGTCACGCGGCGCGAACTCGGCTCTCAACTTTGCTAGCCCGGGAGATGCACCCAGTCATCTCAGCGCTCGAGAGCAGGAGCAGGTAGCTCGCCTGACGGGAGCGCCCTTGATCAGCATGCCTGGGCATCAAAGGCAGGGATCTCAAGGTTCCGCCATGCTGGGACATCAGAGACAAGCATCTTCTGGTTCAGGGCTGGTGGCCGCCATCGAGGCCCGAGAACGGGAGAAGCAGCAGATGAAGCAGGGGATGAGCAGCCAGGCTGTACAGCAAGCGATCAACCAGCGACAGCAACAACAGGCTGCCATGGCATACCAACAACAGGTCACTCAGCAGCACCAGCAACAGCTAGCTCAACAACAGATGGCGCAACAGCAGATGGCCCAGCAGCAGATGGCGCAACAGCAAATGATGCAGCAGCAACTGGCACAGCAGCAGCAAATGGCTCAACAGCAAGCAGCATACCAGCAACAAGCCTATCAACAGCAGCAGCAGCAGCAGCAGCAGATGGGAGGCGCATACAGTACCATGGGTCAAGGAGGCGGTCAGTATGGCGCCGGGGGAATGCCGTATGGCGGACCCCAACAGCAGGCGGGAGGTTACGGACAACCGGCCAGTTTCTCGCGGCCGCTCCGGACACCCCAGCCGGTTGACCCCCGGTTCGTGCCGCCACAGGGTCAGTACGGCCCAGCGCCCGGATCTCAACAGGCGCCGCGCAATGTCCACCCACAGTACCAGGGACAGGCATTTTAAGTTATGAATGACGATGGAGCGAAATTGACAAGATGGGGTCTCTAGTTAAGTTAGATGCAGGATGCGAATGTCTATGGAGCATAACATGAACATGGGAAGACTATATGGAGCAGGCACTGATGCATGCATACATGGGCGTTTGGAGGATGTAAGAGTAGAACGAATGATTTGACGACAACGGTCGAGAAGCAGCCTTGCATATCATGGTGGGCATGGGAAGCATCTGCATTTATTTAGGAAAAAGCAATAAACAAGATAGATGCATGTTGAATCTAGCATGTTCTCAGATACTGGTGTTGTGTATATGTCGGTGAAGACGAGAACAAGTATCAAGACGGATTGGCCGAGTTCAAGTAAAGGTGTGTGTGTTGCCTTGGTTGGGCAATTGAGTTCTTAACGTTAGTTACGGCGTCGAGTGAGTGGTTGTCAGAGGCTGGAGGCTGGCTTGCCACGGATGAAGCCATCGACCAAAGTCCCTGGTGGCCTCTCGATCGGTGGAGACTGTGGGGCGTGGGCGAACCTGAGACTCCCTGGCAGGCGTCGGTGTCCAGTGACTTTTTCTATCTAGGCCGACTCTGAAGGCGAGTCTCGAGGTCGGGCATTGTCAATGGCGGCTGACCGTTGACGTTGGCTGGGGCTTCTCCCGTAGGCTGTACCGATGCGCGTGACTTGGACGCGCCTCAGGTTTCTTTTCGCGGTCTTGGACTCGACTCGCGTGAATTCGGGAGAAGCGAAGAGAAGAGAACGTGACGTGACCCTGTTGACAAAGACTCGTCTCTCTGTGTAATCAGATGAGCTTGGTTGCTGAGGCATCCATCCACTCAAGCAGGGGTGTTTCGTTGGTGATCACGGCACCTCGATTCGCTTCCCCGCCGCTGAGGAATTGCTTTGTAGGCGGTTCATGGCGCCAACAGTCGCTAAAGAGGCGGCCCCTAGGAGACATTAGAGGGTGCCTAATTCACCTGTGAATGGCCTGGAGCGCTGACCAGGTGAAATGGCATGGATCGATAGGTTCCCTTAGGTACCTAGTTCTCTCATCCTCTTTCACTGAGAGATCGGCCCTAGCCAACCAGGATCGGCAAAGGAAGTCGTTAGACTGCCGTGACGTCCCTCGTCCCTTCCTTCGGTGCTTGTGGTTTCTTTTTCCATCCCGCTCCCCTCTCTTGGCCCTCGATTCCTCCAGACATCTCTGCCTCTTTTTTGTTTTCTTTCTTACTTATTCTTCTTCCTCGCACAAGACAACTCCGACGCGACCGAACAGGGATAAACCAAAAGCTCCCCCCAACTTGTCCCACGTCCAAAAAGCGATCGACTCTGCCTGCGCCCAAAACCTCCCGCCTTGAACGTTTGCGCCTGCGGCCGCCGCGCAACTCTCTTCCACGATCTCGCCTGTTGCACCGTCGCAGCCTTCGATAACTTCCAAAACGGCAACCTGGCATTGTTTCGCGGCGTAGGCTGCTCGGGTCGCTCCCAATGGACGGCGACGAGCCCACGCAAGGTATGTTTCCCTTCCGACTCGATCCAGCTCTTGTCCAGGCTGACCTAGGCCTCCAACAGCAACCCAGAATGTCCTCGACCCTCGCCGAGTCGGGAAGCAGAATTCGGGCTTCTCAGACGAAGACATCTCCGACATAATATGCGTACTCTACCCCCATTCCGACTCGGCCCGCCTCGAGCTACAGCGTCTGGTCCACGAGGACTCTCCTCACATCATCGGTAAGGACGAGGCGGACGGTGTCGAACCGGACTACGACTTCGAGGACCAGGCCGGTCGCTTTCTCGCCAACCCGACGAATACCGGTAGCCATGCCATCATTCTGCGTCTCTCAGCCCGGCTCAACAACCCTGCGGCCGGCTTCGTCTTTGGTCGCAACCCAGGGCGTTGCGATATTGTCTTCAAGCACGATCCGCTCAAGAGAGTCAGCAACATTCATTTTCGCATCTATGTGAACGAGTATGGCTCGGTCATGATCGAGGATCAATCTACCAACGGCACTTGGGCTGACGGCAACCTGCTGACCGCCCATGCCAACGCCAACGCCAACGCCAGAGGAAACGCCAATCCTCCTCTAACAAAATGGGTCTTGACCTCTGGCTCCATCATCAAAGTCTACCTTCACCAAGAGGCTAGGGACCTCACCTTCCGTGTCCGCATTCCGCGCCGTGACAACGAGTACGACCAGGCTTATACCGACAAAGTCGAAGCTTTCTTCGTGCGCCACCAGCTGAAGCACCAGACCGAAACCATCACTCCCGGGCCTGGCGGTCACGTTGACCTGTTCAAGGATCCCGTCCAGGCTCGATTTAAAAGGGAAGGGACTGGCGAGATCACGCAAGCCAATTCGCGATCACCACGCAACAGAAGAGAGACCCAACGGGAATGGACGGGCTCTGGTAAGTACAACCGAACCGGAACGATTGGAAAGGGAGCATTCGCCGTGGTTCACAAAGTGACTTCCAAATACGATGGTCTGCCCTATGCGGCCAAGGAGCTTGAGAAGCGTCGGTTCATCAAGAACGGCGTTTTGGATCAAAAAGTCGAGAATGAGATGAAGATTATGCAGCGGGTACAACATGTGAGTTCTCTAGGCTGCTCCCATATCCCTACTGAAACTGACCGCGAGTTTGTAGCCCAACATTGTTCGCTATATAGAGCACTTTGAATGGGATGACCGGTTGCTCATCATCATCATGGAATACGTTCCAGGGGGCGATCTGGGCAAGCTCATCTCGGAGCAAGGAGCTTTAACTGAAGGTGTTGTTCGGACCATGTCAGGACAACTCTTGAGCGCTTTGGGATACTTACATGCCAACAACATTACTCATCGAGATGTCAAACCCGACAACATTCTCATCAACTCGCTGAATCCTATCGATCTCAAACTTACCGACTTTGGCCTGTCAAAAATGGTGGACAGTGAGCAGACCTTCTTGCGAACTTTCTGTGGAACGCTGCTTTACTGTGCGCCAGAGGTGTATACCGAGTACGAGGAGTATGATGACAATGGAGTGCGCAGTCGAGGTAAGAGGATGCGACGCGCACCCCGCCAGAGATACAGCCACGCGGTTGATATTTGGTCCTTGGGCGGTGTGTTGTTCTATACTTTGACAGGCTCGCCTCCTTATCCCGTCAAGAGCGGGATTAGCTATTCTGAGTTGTTACACAAGATTATGACGACCCGGCTGAACATTACGCCTCTGCAGCGAAATGACGTTTCAGAAAACGCCATCGAGTTTCTTTGCAGGATGCTTCAGAGACGGCCCGAGCACCGCGCAACGGTCAAGGAGCTGGAGAACCATCCGTGGTCCACTGGCATAGAGTCGTCAGTAATAAGCGCGTCACAATCGTTCGATGAGATCTCAGAGGATGAAGATATGCTTGGAAACTTTTCTCAATTTCAGCAGCGTCACTTTGAGGAAGACAGGATCAGCGACTTTATGGGTGAGGAATCAGAAAAGGAGAACTTTAGTGGGCGACCAGAGACACAACAACCGAGACTATTTGGCGAAGTGGGCATCTCTGCGATTGGAAGCTCAGGAGTTATCCCGGAAGACTTGCTCAACCTACAAGCGAGCAACCTCAGCGGAGGGCAAACCGAAATCCTCGGCAAGGATGTGGACGAAGCCTATCAGTCGGACGATTCTGCCACGCCAAGGAGTAGGAACCGCCGAACTCATCGTCAGACCAACATTTCTATCGCCCAGAACCAGTCAGATGATCAGCTGCAGAGTCTAGTTGAGGACGTGGCTTCTCAGAGCCTCGGTGGTAACGAGTCGGTGGTGCAGAACCTTGCACCCTCGAACTACTCTCTGCAGTCGGCAGAATTCAACACCAGTAAACGCAAGCCCCCTTCACAAGATACGAGCGATGAGTTCGACAGTACACCTGTTGGAAAGCCCACTATGAAGAGGCTCAAGTCAGAGAACAATATCGAGAACCTGGCAAATGAGAATGTGGAAGAGTACAAACTGCTGGCTCAGGTGCCGCAGATCGAAAGACTGGGCTCAGGACGACAAGTCGACGGCCCCTACAACAAGCAGGGCTTCTGGGAGCAAGACAAGACGACTTGGCACTTTAACTACCCGGAAATGACTCACCTTCAATACAACGCCTTTCAAAAGGCTGCTGTTGAGAGGAGCGAGGAGTTTGCGCCAGGAAAGACTCCTCTCTGGGGCCTGGCCATGAAATACTTTCCTCCGGTTCCACGCTCAGGAGGTCGAGTTACACAAGGCCGGTCAAACTCGCGGATGCCTCTGACTTTCGAGAATCAGGGCACGACCGAGGACGTGATGGAGTTCCCGCCGACTGCGGCTCCCGGTGACAGCTCTCAGATCCCCGACACCCTTCCTGTGCACAATCCAATCATTGTGCCAGTTCCGGAAGAGGAGCCCAATAGACAAGCCGTCGGGTTGTTCGAGTCCCATCCTCAGTCATGTCTCCCCATCTCCTTTCCTGTTACTGACACGCTGGTGTCGTTTGGGCGTGGACCGGCGAATACTGAGGTATTTGAGGATAAGCTGGACGCACGAGTGCCCAAGTACGCACTGAAACTGTTGCTTTGGAGAGACGGGGATGGCTTTGATCCCGCCAAGGACCCTGCCAAGGTACCCCCTCCGTGGCTTCGAAATGGAGGAGATCCGAACTCGTACTGCTTCTACATCTCGACAAAGGCCTCAGTTGGAATCCATATTAATGGCTACTTGCTTGCTTCGTCTGATGCTAAGAACCACAGCGGACCAGCACATCACTGGGCTCGAGTTTACAACGGGGACTCGATAGCCATTTGGGGCTCAGACGGCAACGGCAAGCAAACTACGCTCGTCTTCCGGTGCTTCTGGGGCGCTTCTGCCCAAGAGCGCGGAGAGGACAAGTCGCCCAGGCTGGCCTCCCCAGCCCTTGCCCAGAAGCTGGACGCTGCTTGTCAGAAGGCAGAGAAGCGCATCAAGGACGTGGCTGAGAGGAAGAAGAGGGCCGAACAGATCAAGGCGGACTGGGAGGAGCGTCTGGTTCACGTGGAACGAGAGCGTGAACGCAGTCGAGCATTCCAGGCGAAGCGACTAGAGGCGATTGAATATCTTGCCACGGTCTCAAGACAGACACCGCTTTCGAGAATGGCGTCACCAGCAAGCGCGCCCCCGACGAGCTATGTATTTGGGGCGCCAATGTCTCGCCTATCTCCAGACAAGGAGAACACCATGCCCCTGCCATGAAGAATGGCGAAACAACAAAATCAACTCTAGGAGCATCTGTAGCGTTGGGCTCTTGGCACATTGCAGAAAAGAAAGAAAACAAGCGCGTCATTCGGGAACATAGGAGGAGCAAATAGGCTGGCTGTGTTTGTGGGATTAGCATTATGGAAAGGGTAATCGGGCACGGCCTCGGAAGGCGAAGACAAGGATCATGATTGCTGTTATTACTTGAGTGGTATTTGGAATCGCCTTTGGGCTCTTGGGCTCATCTTTTAACGGATGACGGGCAACTCGGTATGGATGAATAGGCCAGGTACTTTGTGGGCGTGTACATGGTGTTAAGACAGGAAGACAACATAAATAGAAAAATGAAATATGATGTAAATGAGTTTGTGCATGTTGTGTGATTGTGAATGTAGTTGTTGATATCATGGTACTTGAGTTGATACATATCATGGAATACTGATGCTTGTCACAAGTGATGGCCCGGTAGACTATTTAACAAATCATTCATCTCATCAGGTTACCTTGACCACTCAAAGAGCTAGTCTAGATGATGAAAACTAATCATACAGCAATAGCCGCTCACGGCGTTGATATTAATAGTACAGTATCATGACCTCATTCATTCCCTGGATTCATCATGCCCGTCCAGATCTCAACTCTCACCCTTCCAGCATATATCATTCATAAGTCCCCTCCAAAAAACAGTCAAATATTCGTCATCACGTCTCTTATCGAGACGGTTGCCTCTGCAGCAGGGCTTCAAGGCGTTGTGTGTAGGTTGTAACATTGCTGAGAATGGAACCTGATTCAGTGCTACCAAGCCTCAGGCAGAGTCGCCGTCAGATTGGAGCACAAGCTTGCCGTCGGTGGCAATGTTCTCGTAGGTGTCTTCATCCGAAGTGCTAAAGTCTCTGTCGGAGCCATCCTCGTCGTCGTCCGTCTCGATGGAGGAGGCGTCGGAGAGGGCGTGGTACTCTGTTATGGTGTCTGTCAGCAACGGAAAGATGGTACAAATGTGTATCTGAGTGAGCTCACCGAGAAGATCATTCGCGCAATCGGAGGAGATTTCGCAGAAAGAGCCTGCCTCTTCGACAATTGGGACGGGGTTGAACCCGTTGTTCCAGTAGAACTCGTCCGGCTTGCCAGGGGAACTCGGAGCGTTGCTCTGCTTGCCTGATTTCTCAGAGCGGCCATTAGGGGCACTGTAAAAGGGGAACCCAGGGTACCGAGGCTTGCGGGGCGTGTAGTAAGGGTTGCTTCCGGCCTCGTCTGCAGCTGAAGTATAGAAGTCATCAGTAAAGGCTGTGTTGACGTTGGTGTAAGACTGAGGCCCTGGGAAGGATGTCCCATAACCTTCGGTCGACTGGTGAGCGCCGAATCCCTCCTGATGTTCTCCAGCAGTCTCGTTGAAGTCGTGACCAAAGTGGCGACGGCCAAAGGGGCTTGCCCGGCTTCCAGGGGTAGTTGGCGCCTTGTTCTTGGACTTGTTGAAGAAGGAACTGAAGCCGCCACCCGAGGGGAGGAAGGATGGCAGTGATGTAGTAGACTCCAGGTACTCCTCATAGGGATTGTGAGCTTCCTTGGACTCATCGGCAGTGTAGTTAAAAGGGCTACGGAACTCGCTCTCATCGGTGAACTTGGTCTTCTGGGGAGTTCTGGGGTTGGAATAGAAACCATGGTCTTCGAACCGATCAAAGTCTCTGCTGAATGCGCCCTGGGAGTATCCTTTAGAGGGAGTCGCCGTTCTGAAGCTTTCAGGGGTTCGGAATGTGGATCCTGGACTCTTCATTGAAGACCGATCACGATGAGGGTGAAGATATTCTCGCTCATCCTTGTCCTTTTCGCGGGAGTTGTCAAAACCAGACTTCTGGCGAGAGATGAGAGGCGAACTGTGAGGTCGAGAATATCTCTTGTTGTCCAGAGGAGTGTCAGCCTCGGCCTCAGAAGCATCGGTATCTGTTGGCAGAGTTGTTCGGATGTCGACAGACTTCTTGAATCGCACTGTCTTGCTGCCAGACGACTTGGACGAGGTTGGAATAGAGTCACCGGATCTATCGGACTCGATGGACGCCTCTCGGGGTCGAGTATGCTCGGATGGTTGTTCCTTTGCCCGTCCGGAGCGCTCCAATGGCGATTTCTCTTTGGCCAAACCAGACGAGGGTCTACCACGCTCACGTACATATTCTTCTTCGAATGGAGTGGGAGTTTGTCCTCGAGAATGATGTCCTGACGCGAGATCTTCGATATAGGGCGCTCGGTAGTTGGCAGGCTTCTCAGGTCGGGGAATAGACTCAGCATCTCTCTGTCCAGAAGAGCGACGCTGAGCTCTGCGACCAGCAGATCCAGTGACACGAGTAGGATAATCCGGAGAAAATGGGGAGACATCTCCATGGTTTAGACGAGCATCGTTGGGACTGAGGGGCTCGGAGCGTCTGTCACGAGTTTCGTTGTACCGAGCTTCCTGGCGTCGAGAAGAAGCCTCTCTCTTGGGGGCCGGAGACTCGTAAATCTGGTCTCTGTCGCGGTGTTTCTTGTCCTTTGTGCCGTAACGTCGAGGAGATAGGGCTCTTCTCCCCGGAACTGGAGACTTGAGGAATTGCTCTCTGACACGAGATGGCCCACGGGTGCTCGCACACTGAGGAATCATGGAGTCTACTTCGTCATCGGGGTAAGATTCGGGAGGGGTCCGCTGCGTTCTTTTTCTCTGGGGAGCCCTTGAGTCCATTGTTAGTGAAGAGTTCTAAAGGCGCCATGTGTAAACTCACTGTGCCCAAGACAGACATCTCGACAAGGCCAATATCGCCCTGGACTTCCATTCGGCACCTGACGCAATAGTTTCGTAGGATGGGCTCGCCTGGGAGGATGGGATGCTCCCTGTGAAACTCTCTAGATCGAGCAGATCCGCAGTTGAAGCAAAAGTGATAGTCCTCGGCCACGCCTCGCTTAATCTTCTGGTCCTGGCAGATCTGACAGACACTGATCTTCAGCATCCCACCCGGAGCCGGAGGGTAGGGATACATGTCATGGAATTCGTCGGAGCGAGAGACGCCGCAATGGCTGCAGAAGTGGAATTTCTCACGGCGCCCTGGGCTCTGCTCTCGCTGACTCTGTAATCCTCGTTGGATGGATCTCTGGGTGATTCGTGTTTCACCGAGAACATGCTCGGAAGGAAGCTGTGGTGATTTGAGTCGAATAAGAGGAGAGTCAGGAATGGTAGATGTCGATGGAAGTCTGGCATGCATTGTGGCTTTGCCCGATATGGCCTTGTTCAGTGTCGAGTTGAGCTTGTCTTGGAGAGAACGCAGCTCTTGACGTAGAAATGGGTTGGCCGGCTGCTTTGAAATATCCGTCATCTTTCCGTCGATGCGCCTCTGAATGCGCTGCAGTTCTTTGGCATAGGGCCCCGAGTCTTCGGTCAAGTCAGAAATGGTACGCCCATGGTTTCGCTCCTTGGGCTGTTCGGCTGGTGACTTGGGACGAGGAGGCGCGGCGACAGGTTGCGCAGTGTCGCTGGTGAGGTACTGAGCCGTTTGGACTGGCACCTGAACAGTCGATGGTTGACTGGGTATAAAAGCAACTGGGGTTTGATAGTACACTGGTTGCTGCGGCCGAACAGGCACAGCACCAAAAGATTGATTAAGATTAGACGCAGAAAAAGCGGAAGCTGAAGCGGGAATAGTACAAGGGTTTCTTGACACATGAAGGGGAGTGGGTGGTGGGAATGTTGCTGAGGGTCGTACACAAGAAGCAACGACATGCTTGGGCATGGCGTGGACAGATGGCCGGCGAGAAGTCGAGAAAGAGGTCGAGGACCGCTTGGAGTTGGAGAGTGAAGAAGAGGATCTTCGATGGTGACGATGATAGTGACGTCTCTTGGAGAGACTCTTCTTCTCCTTCTTGTTCTTCTCGTCTCTCTTCCTCTGCGAAGATCGTCGATGGGCGCGGACCTCTTCCTCGTCGTCAGAGGGAGCAGAGCTCTCAGACTGTGACTCCAATTCGTCTTCTTCGTCGTCTCCAGAGTCGTATTCGATCCTGATGCGACCATTCTTTCCATCCGCTCGTCCGCCAGACGTAAATGGGAGACCAAAGGCCGCAGCCAGGAGGTCAACATTCGGACCACGCCGGCCGCGTGCCTTGCTGAAGAGGCCCATAGTTCGGTAACCCAGAGTTCGGCAACCTAGTAGAAGCGCAAGAAGGCGGAACAAGTCGTTATCTCTTTCTATCCGGTGAAGAAACAAGTCTAGAGGCGGGTCGGTTCGAGGTCAAATGAGTGACTGTGGTGGGTGGGAGATGATAGGGTTGAGATGGAGGAATGAGGTTGGAGATGTGAGGTTCAGGTTGAAGGTTCTTTACGTGAAAGAACCAAGAGAGACGCGTATCGGACCCTTTGATCCCGTTTGCTAGGCTGGAGGACCTGTTCGCGCGTCGATTTGTCTGAACGGCTGTCGCCAGCTGGCGGAACTGGCAGCTGTCAGTATGCACTGCCACCCACCAACCACAGGCTGTCTTGGGGTTTTCGGAAATGCAAAGACATACCTTGGATGATAAAGTGTTTTTGATGGCCTCTGAAGTATCTCTTGTGTCCTCGCTGCTCAAGTCTGGAAATAGGGGTCAGTGTCGAGCCTCAGAGCCGTCTCACCCAACTCGGTGAACTCACCTAATGCTCCCGCAAAGGCGCAGAGACTGGCACAATGACTTGTATCCGACTTTCTTGACGTATCAATCACTTCAAAGACCTTTCTGTTGGATCTTTTGCCGTGACTCGGGGAGATCAAAGCTCCGTTGTCGTAGAATCTCGGTGGTGAAAGCTTTGTTGATCAACTCAAGGCGAAGGGATGTGATGAAGATGAAGATAGTTGGAAGTGTAAAGATGAAGATGAACGGATTTGAGCTCAAAGAGATGAGGAGGAATAAAGATGGCCTCGTAGGAAGTTGTGTTAGTTGCGCCTTCTTTCATTTTCCTATCTTGTGCTCTTTCCGATGTCTTTCATCCTCCGTTTACATTGCATTGCCTTGACAATGAATCACAGCAAACGGCCGTCTTGTCTTTAAGAAACAATGTCCTATTTCGTCATGATCTGTCTGCTTCACATTTCTTGCGTTTGAATACAATGAACTGTGACATCGCAGCAAACGAACGCTTCGGGTCTGGGTGCGGGTGCGGGCAGTTTGCCGTTTGGAGAGCCGACTACCTACATCACACACCAACACAAAGAAATTCGGCCTCTTCCACGTCGGCTTCAGTCAAAATAATACAGTGATATACATTTCGAATGCGCTTTTGTCTACATGCATCCCATATGGGCATCCTTTATCCTTCCTTTCCTTATGTAATCCCGCGCAAACCCCAGGTACTCAACTCCGTCTAGTCAACCCGAAGAACACGGGCGCCCCTCTTCTTCTGCACCTTCTTCTTCTTCTGGCCACGGTCGAACGCCGCAGCAGCCGCGTGGTCACGACCCACGTTGTCAAGATCCTTGACCTTGTAGATGCGGATGATCCAGTTCTCGCTGGTGAAGGCCTCCTCCATCGTGTTAAGGACGGGGCCCTGGTCAGGCAAACGGACACCACGCACGCGATCAGCGACCTGGCCAGCGGGGAACAGGCTGGCGTAGTTGTAGTAAGACATCTTGTACCTATAATAGTTGTCAATATCAGATCGGGCTCCTCCAAAAGCGAGAGTAATACTCACATCAAGCTGTTCTTCATTGTCTCGGTGGCATCAGCGTCCACCTTGTACTCGCCGCGAGCCGTGAAAAAGTTGCGCTCCTTGACCTCATCGGGCCAGATACCCTCGGCAATACGGACCATCCAAAGGAACTTGTTGATATCATCTCCCGAGTATCCAAGGAGACCACCAAACACAATCAGGACGTAGTCGACCTCGTGCTGGCGCATGATGGGGTAGCTGACCTCCTCGCGGGAGCTCATGGCCTTGCCCACCGTGGCGATGTGCGTGTTGTTCCACGTGTTGTTGTCAACCAGAGTAGGTCGGTCCGCCATGCCACCGATCTGGTAGCCGTAGTCCCACCACGACATGATCTTGGCGTCCTCCTTGGTGTTCTGGCGAAGCCACTGGTACGCCTCTCGGTAGTCATCAATGATGTGCTGGCTACCATCAGGCATTCGGCTGGCCAAAACGACCGAAGGTGATGAGTAGGCGTTGGAGGTAACCCAGGTGCAGTGAGTCACAAACATGAGCAGGTAGACCGTCATGGCAGCAGTCACGACAATCTTGGAGAGGGTCGTGAAAATGCCAACCTTGGGTTTCTGCGTCGCTCGCAGACCACCCTTTGCATGCTTAGAGCCGTCGCCAGCCTTGGCAACATCCTCAGGGTTGGGGGTCTTGATCTGCAGATAAGTGTCGAGAACCTGAGAGACCGCAATGGCGGCAGCAACACAGACAACAGGGGTCAGCGTCAACATGAGACGGACCATGACACCAGCAAAGTAGCTGGCGAAGAGAGAGTAGACGACAACAAAGACATGCTCATCCCGCAGGTTCTGGAAGCACATGTAAACACCCGCGGGGAAAAGCCAGATGAGGAAGTTGAGATCAAAGAAGAAAGATGGCCAGGCGGTAGGCTGGTGCTCCGAGACGGAGGCAATGATGGGAATGTGAATCTTGGCGTAGCTGGTGTCCCACAGAGAGTAGAATCGACCGTTCCAGGGGGCGATGTATCCAAGGGAGGTCAGGCCGACAACGCCGGCGACGCCAACGCCGAATACGGCGAACAAGATAGTATAAACAAAAAGTCTTGAAATGCTGGCCAGAAATGGCAGATCGAACGTACTGAATGAAGCCGATCAACTGAACAAAACCAAATATACCTAGAAAGATTAGCATTGGAGCGCACAGCTAGTGTTCTTGGATCATACCTAGCGCAGGCATATGCTCGCTGGTCTTGACAGGCAAGAAACCGACAAAAGGAATTTGCATGCTAGCCAACGTTCCGAGCGCGTACCACGTTGTGTAGCTGACGTACAGACGAGTGCTGTATCGGCCCATGGCAATGAGAGTGAGGGCGTGCACTGGCAGCAGACATGTGATGAAGGCGTATCCACCCCATGAGGCGACCATGTAGCCGTAAGACAGAGCGCAAAGCGCGCCCCAGAGCATCGAACCCAGCTTGAGAGCCTTGATCCAAAGGAAGAAGGTGAAGACAAGGAGGAAGATGGCAATGGCCTCGTTATCGTAGCTGCCAGCAACGGATCGCGAGATGTAACCGGGGGCAATTCCCATAAAGATGGCAGCAAGAAGACCAGCGGATGGCGAGGTGGTCATCTCGTTGGTGAGAAGATAGGACGCGTAGGCAGTCAGGCCCGAGAAGGCAGGGGCGAGAAGAACGCAAATGTTTCGAATGTCGACGGGGACAGTGAGGTAGCGAAGAGCGTGGTAGATGACGCCGCTCGTCACCATGAGTCCAGGATAGAGGGTGCCTCCGGTAACCCGCCCGAGAGGATACCATGTCCGATCGTCGAACCAGTCCCAAAACTTGTAGAATCCATTGGCGACCAAGTATTTCGTCGCTCGGAAGTTGAACCACGGGTCGACTATCATGGGGGTTAGCTTGACGGCCTCGACGCCTCGTCAGTATCTAGGGATGGACTAACACTCGTGGATAATGCTTTCAAAACCTGCGCGCGACGAATTAGCAACCGATTCTCCATCGATAGCCTACGCTGGAGAACTTCTCCCACAGCGCAGAGCGTGTATCATGGGCAGGAGAAAGACTTACGGATCACAGAGAAAAGACGGCTGGAAATGGCAGCGCCGGCAATGAGAAGAAGAATAACGACCCTAAGGAGGGTCCTTGTGTCTTTGCCGGTCACCGCGGAAAGCACATCTTGGTTGTTGGCCGCCATGATGAGCTGCGATTGTCGACGATGGTTGCCCCTTGGTGTTGATGCAACTTGTCGAAGACAGACGAGACGGGCCCGAGATGTTGAAACTCCACTGGGGAAGCAAGAAGGACAGCTTGGAGCTTATGGCAGCTGTGGCCACACACGACACAGGGGAGGAAGGTGGATGGGGCCGTTTGAGGTACGTACCTCTCTTTCCTTTTTATGAAGCGGCGCGCGTCCCCCCGTGGCCCCCGTCCCCTCCCCTCCACTGCACAGCCGGGGCGCCCGCCGGAGCCGCAGTTTCGCCGGCTCTTCCCCAGGAGCTCAGTTATCCAATGACGACCAGGTCATTCTACGTCAACTTGATGAATCGGCCGAGAGGGGGAGTTATGGCACAGCTACTTGCTTTTCAATTAGTCTGAGAGAGTCTATCGAGAGAGATTTCGCCCATTGGAGGCTGGAATTGCAATTGCTGACTGTCTTGGCACCTGTAGCTCATCATATGCCTGAAATATTGCTCAATTGCTTTCTCTGCCCTTTTCGTCATCTCAATGGCAAAGACCAGCTCCGTTGCCAGCTTGTACTCCCCTCACTTCCAGAAAACCCAGGGGCAGTAAGTCGTAAACCAAGCCATTGACGTTTTTGTCGTCTAAAGTTGTTATATTGTACACCCGTACACTTGTGTAGCAGGGACCTAAGGAAACATCTATGCAGGACCGCCACGTATATCCTCAAATCATACACCGAGTCTTGAGTCGAGGCTCGAGGCTCGGATTATGCCTCCGGTGGATTTGTTTCCCTACGGTTGGCCGACCTTTTCGCCCGTGACTTTCCATCTGTTCTTCCGCTTCATCCACTCTTACGCTTTTCCCTTCGCCACGACCCCATCTTAAGGGTTCTCCTTGGCAACCTTCAGCAGCAGCTTCTCGAGGTCGAACTTGGGATCCGCGGGGTCGGTAATCACTGTCCAGAGTTAGCCCGGGGCATCCTCAACGGCCGAGATGCACGAGACACAAAAATGCCGCCCTCCAATTGCTCGCTGGGGGGCAGATTGCAGATTGCATATTGGGCAACGACGCCGGAGCCGACATACCAGAGTCAGCAGCTGATGTAGGGTTCTTCTGCTTCGCAAACTCCGCCTTGGCCTGCTGGATCAACTTCTCCTTCTTCTCGTACTCGTGCTGGGCGTGCTCGGCCCTTTGGGCAGCGGTAATAGCCCGCTGGTGGGTGAAGCCGTAGAAGACGCCCAGGCCGAGGGCGGACCACCGTAAAACCTGGAAATAACTCAATTAGCCTCGTCGTCAAGGCACGGAGCGATTGTGCCGCCTGGACGGTCGTGTTTCCGGCGTTGTCGAGTGCTCGGGGTCGGGACACGGTCGAGCGGGCGGCCGAATCGGCGTGGATAAGGCAGGATAACACGCACGTTCACTCCGGTCGAAGCCATTGGGGGAATCGGGTCGCAAAAACTGCGCGATCGAGTGGGAAAGCGAGAGGATCGGTACAGACGATAGTCGTGGGTCGACAATGGCTTGTCAATGGACCCTGTCGGGGGTGGCTCGAGGGAATTAGGTGCGTCGGCTTGAGGTGAAGAATTGAAAAGACGTCGGGAAAAGTCGCAGTTTTTCCAGGTTTCGCTGTAAAACCAAAAAAGCAGCCGCCAGCGGCTGGGAGCTCGGGCGAACGACGGGAGCTGGAGCCAGTGACAGTGAGCCGGCCGACGGGATCACGTGCCAGGCTGAATCTCTAATCTTCCAGGTACGTACCTTTTATTAGCACTCCAACTGACTGCACCGCACCGTCCCTGACTCTCAGAAGCCTTGTCCCCTGTGCAGGGGCTCCCGGGGTGTAACTTTGCTGGACGGGTTGTCGCATCCAATCCAATTGGACCCCCATTCAGCAGCTACTCAAAGTACTTACCAACTTTGTCCATACACTGCATCATTACTCCAAACAACGCGATCTCAACCACAAAGACGCGCCACGGGACAGTGAGATCGACTTGTCCTTTTCTCTCGTGTTACTATTAAACCAGGTCCCCCGCTTCACGACTTGCGCCTCTGCACCTCCCATCTCCTGCGAATCCCGCCATCCATAGCTTCCCAGAGATCTACCTGTCCCGCGATGGGACCGTGGAACCTCCACCATGCAGCAACGTCGAGATGAAATCCTAGCAAAGAAAGCAAAGCTCGCGGAGCTTAAGCGGCAGAGAGAGCTTCGGGCCAGCCAGGCGACCGCCAGTCGCTCGAGCATAGGCACCCCTAGCGACGTTGGTCCCCTGATCCTCCACCGCCTTGGAATTGGAACCCCTCGTTGACATGTTGTCTCTTCACCGCAGTTGATATCCCCGACTCCCGGAAGAGCAGATAATCGCCGTGAGATTGAATCGCTCATCAACAGCTTGGTGGGCGACAGCAGACCTGGATCGACCGTCACAGGAGGCGCTGCCTCTCCGGCCCCTCGTGGCAGCCGTCCGAACAGCGTGTTGAGTGCTGGCGAACTCAGCAACGAGACTTCCGAAGTCGCCTCTCCTGGTCATATCCAGCCTCTTGTCCTACCGCCAAGCCTCACTACCGTTCCTCTCACCACCGTCTTCGAGTGCCCACCGTCTCCCGTAAAAGAGGTTTTCTCATACAGCAAAGGTGTTCAGACGACCGAGGAATGGACGACCCCCAACAGAACTAGAGCTCAGTCTCTCATTTCAGAAGCCGATGATATACCTGTAGCAACTTCGACGCCCAGCAAGAGGCTGAGCAGGAGAGAACGGGATCGGGAGGAGGAGCTCCGACAGAAGATCAGGGAAGAGGTGGAAGAAGAACTAAGGGCGACAAAGGAATTCCTGACCGATGGTGTGGTGCCTCCGAGCACGTCGATGAACTATCCTTCAAGGAACCTCACTGCTGAAGAACTCGACGCTGTGGCGCAGTCGGACGAGTTCGTCGACTTCCTGGAAAAGTCTACCAAAGTAATCGAGAGGGCCCTTGATCAGGAGACGTACGATATCCTTACGGACTATGCGCTGCAAGGTCAAGATGTCGAGGATGAAGATGAAGAGACTGGCAACACCGGCGGTCGTGGAAAGCATAGAGTGAAGGAGGTGGCTCAATTCTTTGATGATCGATGGTCCAAGAAGCGCATGATCAGCGGAATCGACTTCTCGCCCAAATTTAGCGAGCTCGTTCTCGCATCTTACACCAAGAACCCAACGGCGCCCCATGAGCCTGATGGTTTGGTTCAGGTCTGGAACCTTCACATGCAAGATCGCCCAGAATACGTCTTTACAGCGCAGTCGGATATCCTGACAGCAAAGTTCTCGCCTTACCACAACAACCTCATCATCGGTGGCTCATACAGTGGCCAAGTATTGCTCTGGGATACAAGAGCAAAGGCCGCACCAATTCAAAAGACTCCCTTGACTGGATATGGACACGCTCACCCCATCTACTCAGTCGATATCGTCGGTACCCAAAACGCCAACAACATCATTTCTTGCTCAACTGATGGTGTTGTGTGTGGCTGGACCATGGACGTGTTCGCCCAGCCTCAGGAGCTGCTCGAGCTGAAGAACCCCAGCCAGGCCAAGGTGGCTGTTGAAGATGTGAGCCCGACGTGCCTTTCTTTCCCGGATACAGATCCTACATTCTTCCTCGTCGGCAGCGAGGAGGGCACCATCTTCCCCTGCCATCGATACGACCGAGCTGGTGCCAAGGCGGGCGTGGACAAGAAGATCAGCTACAAGGGACACACTGCACCTGTCATGTCAGTCGACTTCCATCCTGCCAGAGGCCCAGTGGATCTGGGTGACTTGGTCATCTCTTCATCACTGGATTGGAGCGTGAAGCTCTGGAAGGTTCGGGCACCTGCAGCAACCTCCACCATTGGCTCCGGTGATGGTACTATCTCGCCACTGATTGACTTTGTGCGCGAGGATGTCGTCTACGACGCCAAGTGGTCACCTGTCAAGCCCAACATTTTTGCCTTGGTAGACGGCGCCGGCTGGCTCGAGCTCTGGGATATCGCTGTCGAAACTGAGGAACCTGTGTCACGGATATCACCCAGTGCTCGAAAGGACGGTAGAACCATGCTTTCAAAGAGTCTGAACAAGCTGGCATGGGAGCCCAATGACGGAAAGCGTCTTGCCACTGGTGGTATCGACGGATCCCTCACAGTATTTGAGGTGGCCAGCGGTTTGGGAGGCAAGGAGGGCTTGAAGAATGAGGACTGGGCAAACGTGAAGAAGCTTGTGAATAGACTTGAAGCGGTGGGGTCGAATGGTGCGTTGATGGATTAAGCAGGTGTGTTGGAGTATTGACAGCATAGTGAGCGCATTTCTTGTGTTCAGGTAGTTGACCAGAGAAGATGATTGTATACCCCGTGAGATTTTATATCTTGTGAGAATTGCCGAGCCTGTCTCATTGTCTATTCCGCCATTCCGAAGTTGTTCAGGTCTAGATCACTCATGTATAGACTACTCTGGAAGTGGATCTATCAGAAGAAGGCAACTATGCGTCATTCTCAAAAAGACCAGATCTACTAATCTAGGGTTCATATCAATTCTATCAATTCACATCCATATTTGTACTCTACTTTTGTTCCTCTATTGATAGACAGCCCAGACCCCTGTCATCCTCAGACCGGTTGTTGAGATTGGACGTCACGTGCATAAGATCCACCTGAATGTTTTATCAACTTTTTCGCTTGAGCCTCACCAACTTTCCTCTCTCTACCTACCACCTACTCCAAAAGCAACTGGAGATGAGACAAGCACCAGCCGCTCAGCACCGCTCGGCTGCTGGAGGCTCATCGCCTTCCCGTGCCTGATCTTGTGATCAGACACGGTGAACGGCGGTGATCAGCTGCATTGGTAAGTTGTTTTTCTCTTCTCACGACATGTTAAACATTTCATGATGGCATTCATTTTTATGAATTCTGCAATTCTGAATGCCAATTTGGCATCCTGTGGACAAACTCTAGCTGAAAATATTCAATCTCTTGCAATTTGTTGTCTGGTATATCCTAGATAGCATGCTAACTCATCAACAGATTCCCCTTCCAGCTACTTTTAGGTCTCCATGGGCACACCCGCAGGGTAACGAGCACCAACAGCCTCAAAGTTGTCCACCAGTGGTCGGATTGCTTGCATCTCCTCCTCAGTGAGCTCGAAGTACTGGGCGTTCTCCTTCACTCGAGCCGCTGCGGTGGCTCCCGGGATGGGGATGATGGTGGGCAGGTGATGACGCTTGCTCAGACCCCTCACCCAGGCGATTGCCAGCTGGGCTGGGGTGCAACCCTTCTTCTTGGCGAGAGCCTCGACCTCGTTGACGAGCTTGAGGTTGTGCTGGAAGGCATCAGGTTGGAAGCGCGGCATGATTGAGACAATGCCCAACTCCTTGACCTCGGAAGCGTCCTTGAACCGACCAGAAAGCATCTATGGTAGTGATTAGAACTGGTGCCGTTTGCATGAAGCTGGGTTTACTTACACCACGACCAATAGGCGCATAGGCTAGAACTGGGATGTCGTGCTCGGCACAAGCCTCAGCAACGCCGTTCTTGAGGATATCGATGGAGAACATGCTCAGCTCAACCTCGGCGGCAACGATCTTGGTGATCTTGGCAGCCTCGTGGACGGTCTGAGCACTGCACTCAGAGAGGGAGATACCACCGATCTTACCCGTATCGATGTACTCCTTCTGGATGACGCCAAAGGTCTCCTCGAGAGGGACATTGGGATCTCTCCTCGAGCAGGCAAAAGCATCAACCTTCTTGGTTCCGCCGAGTTGGCTGATGATGTTGTCGAGAGATCGTCGGATGCCCTCGGGTGTACCGTTGGGCATGTGGTTGTCGAGATTGTGGCCACCCTTCATAACGAGAAAGACCTTGTCCGCATCCTCAGGATACTTGGTGAAGTAATGCTTGAGCAGAGTCATGGAGTTGTACTCGGGGGTACCGTAGAACTCGGCGCCGTTCCAGAGGTTGCAGCCGTTTTCGAGGGCAGTGCGCATGGCCTCGATGGCCTGGTCCAGAGGGGGAGGAGCAGGACGCCAGGTGAAGCCTGTGAATTGTTAGACAAGTGTCACATGAGTTGAGTACAGTGAAGCCATACCCATAAGGCCATAACCAAGAGCGCCGACTTCCTTTCCAAGAATCTGAGGCATGTTGGACTTGGTGCGAATGTATTGAGTAAAGGTCTTGGGAGTGCAAGGTAAGATGTAGAGGAGATAGCTGAAGACAGTTGTTAATTGATGCTGCTGCTGAATGATTCTATTCCTCACGATATCAATATCCATTTTATATTCCCTTCATTCATCCTTTCATCGGTCTTGGTGTAAACTCCATGTGCACCCATCGTCGGGTTTACAGCCTCGCCTCTTTTGATAAACCCGTCAAGCTCCACGCCGCGTGCCGGGACCCGCCGGCAAGTTCCGCCTTATGCAAGGAGCATGGAGATAGGAGCAAGGCCAGGTTGTATAAACCCGCGATGGAAATAGTTGATCCCATCTATCAGGGTTGGTTATTGAAATGGCCCTGACTTGTTGAGGAGGTAGTATGACGCCCATATGAAGTATGCTAATCAGATTCGCTAAAACCATCACCCTACCTAAAACCCTTACTATTTAAACAAGAAATGAATAAAACTAAATAACATAAAAAAGTCCGGTCATTGTTTTCAACGTAGTAAGCTCGTAAACCATTCAATCATTTCCGTCCCTGGTTGGATTAATAGTGTTGTCGTCCATCTCATACACAAAGTGAGACTGTCCCTGCATCTCCGGGGGCATGGGTTTGCACCCGGCCATCTCTTGCGGCGGGGACCAAGCTGGATAGCTCGGTGTGGATTTGACCGAGTGTACCTTGTTTTCAGCAGATTCATTGGTTGATTTGGCCTTTCTTCTTCGACGGATGAGAAAGAAGATACCAAGGCCGATCACACCCAGTCCGACTACGGCGCCGGCGACTACTCCACCGATGACGGCTCCGGAGGGAGAGGGCGTTTCTTCCTCCGGCTCCTCGGCGGGCTGTGTCTTTTCCTCCCTTGCTGGTGTTGCACTAACAGATGGCTGAACCACTCCGCTGGCATCTTCACCACACTTCTTGGCAGTGTCCTCGTCAAAGACTCGCACCAGCTTGCTGCTCTTTGACGGGTTGGCCTGCCAGAGCGTAAAGGTGCCTGCGTCATGGTTCACCATAAGGTACGCTGCGGTAAGAAAGTAACGGCCTAGAGTGGCAGGCTGGTTGGCAACACCATTCATCAAAAGCTCTTTGACATCCGACTTGGTAACGCGAGCCCCGCTGCGATCAATGTCGACGAAGGGTACGATGTACTGGTCGTTTGGTACCCTGACCTGCAGGCCCGAGTCAAGGTGGAAGGTGATGTCGCCGTCGAATCTGTATCAGGGGGTCAGCTGCTATTCAATAGTCAAGGTCAAGGGATAAACTTGCACTTTATCGGCGTCAAAAAGACGGGCTGACCAGTGGAGGCCATATGAGGTCTCTGTGTGGTTGAATCCAGTCACTTGCTCAAACTTGCCAACGTATGCACCTGGCGCTTCGAGAAGGAGTTGTCTCTGGGGGACAATACAGCAAGGCAACGCAGTGTTGGAAGGGAATATGCTTTTGTCGGAACCATCACGAAAGTTGACACGGATATCCGAGACGGTGACTTTCATCCCGGTCCAGCAGCCCGAGGTGCCTGAGAAGTCGTCGTAGGCGAGCGGCGCCGTGTAGTTCCTCCCGATCACTTTCTCCTCGTCGTATCCGCCAAGTACAAGAGAGCCATCGATGGGGTCTTTTATCCACATCCTACCCCAGAAGATCGACCACACTCTTGAACTGATCTTTCCGGCGGCCCGGAGAGCGTTGAGGTAGGTCGAGTTGGAACCCAGACCGAGGGGGTGGAGCAGCGTATAACCGGCATCCCATTTGAGGCGCGGGATCCCGATGGGGAATTCCTCTAGGGCCGGTGCTCCCTCGAGGGTGATGTTATCGGTGCCAGCAAGGCTGGTCGACACGAGCCTCTTGATTCCCGCTTCTGAGCCTTGAAAGGTCACCTCGTCCGTGGCGCCGCCTGCATCCCCAATGTCGCTGGCTTTCTCGAAGGACTCGGAATTTTCTTCGTTGAACAATCCGCCTCTTCGAATCGAGCAGATTAGATCGTTCCAGATGACCGTCTTTTCGCAATAGGGCTGGTCATCATATATGTAAGTGTTATTCAACTCGCTGTGTAGACGGTGTTAGTAAGTCTAATGCCCAGATATAAAACTTGATGAGCCCACATACGCCCAAGGTAAGAGCACAACATTCTGTGTGGGAGAACCAAGTTTTGTCGGGATCCCCTTCATGAGAGACTTCTCAACGTTGGGGAGAACTTGGACATCGCGGATAGGAAGAGACAGTGGCTCCGTATCACAAGATGAGGAGCAACTTGCAGGTACGACCAGCAGCAACAACAAATACAGAAACCGACACATGGTGATTTCTCGCGGGTTTTCAAGACAATACAGGACAAGAAAGAAATCAAACTCACAGAAAAAGACGGTCGGGACAGGAAAGCCACGACTCACCCAACACCAGCCAGCGATGGTGGTGGATCACGGGTGAAGGAAACGTAGGATCAATCAACAGAGACACGCATTTCCAAGCCTCTTTCTTACACGCCCGGTTCGGGTTCCGAAGAGGCAATTTCCAAGCTGTCGGTAACACGAGCAATAATTTTGGTACAAGCTTATGTTTCAACAGGGATAAACATGTATACCTCATGTAACCAACAACGTCTGGTGATTCGCCATATCTTGGGCTTTGGGTTACAACAAGCTGCTGTGCATCTCTGCGCTCGGCGGTAATTCGCAGTGGACGGGAGGCGACTTCCCTTCATTCCACTCACGTGCCCGGGGTCACCCCAGCCACTGCGGCAGCTGCGACCCCTGTTGTCGAGGGCCTTTTTTTAAGGTAGGCAGGGCCGCCTACCTACCTAGATTCACGTGTCTCCACTGTGTACTCCATGCTCAAGCAACACAACATATTCCTCTGGAACTTTTGTTTCCTGTCGACAAGTTGTCGACTTTCTCTCCTTTATTGAATCCTTCCACTGCAATCTCTCGCATTGGCCACAGCATAGCATGATCTCGCTCTCTTCACAACCGTCCTTTCCACGCAAGGCGCTGGTCGCCGCTATTGTCGGGGCGCTGCTGTTTTGGCATCTTGTATCTACGTCTGCGTCGTTGTCTGCGCCTAAGACGAGCGGCCTGGAGTTTGTGCCAAGCTCATTCAACTGGTCTACTCTACCGCAATTTCATCCTCCTTCATCAATCAAGCCCCTGCCGACTGAGGCGCCTCATCAACTACCCCAGGTCCAAGCCAACCAGGGCAAATTCCAACTCACTTCAACAACCAAGAGCCGTCAAAAAGGCCGTCCGTGATGAGTTTCTGCGCAGTTACAAGTCATACAAGCAATATGCTTGGATGAAGGATGAGCTTACGCCCATATCCGCCACTGGAAAGAATACCTTTGGAGGATGGGCTGCAACATTGGTCGACTCTCTAGACACCCTTTGGATCATGGACCTTAAGGAGGAATTCAGTGAGGCTGCTCAAGCGGCTGCCACGCTCAACTGGGGCGAAACTCATGACGGCGCCGTCAACTTGTTCGAGACGACAATTCGACACCTTGGAGGTCTTCTTAGCGCCTACGAACTAAGCCGCGAGGAGGTTCTACTTAAGAAGGCCGTCGAACTCGGAGAGATGCTCTACGTCGCCTTTGACACCCCCAATCGTCTACCTGGCTTCTGGCTCAACTTTGAGGACGCCCGAACCGGAAAGCAGGTCGCCGGTGTCCACGACCCGTCTGCGTCCCCTAGCTCTCTGGTGATGGAATTCACAAAGCTCTCGCAACTCACCGGCGACCCCAAGTTCTACGATGCCACAGATCGCGTGACGCAGTTCCTGGTGAGAATCCAGAACAACACGCGCCTACCGGGAATGTGGCCTCTCTGCCTCAACTTTCAGAATGAACAAGCAAACGATAACACCTTTTCCCTCGGAGCACTAGCCGACTCCCTTTATGAGTATCTGCCAAAGATGCATGCACTATTGGGCGGCTTGGATTCGAATTACGAGTCTATGTATCGTATAGCATCTGATACCGTCATCAAGCATCTGCTCTATCGGCCTATGCTACCAGAAAAGGATGATATTCTATTCTCTGGTGACGTTCACGTCAACGACGATAGGGTCGAGCTGGTCACCGAGAGTCAGCATCTCACCTGCTTTGCTGGAGGCATGTTTGCACTGGCCGGAAAGCTCCTAAACATCGAGGAGCATGTTAACATTGGAGAAAGACTTGCCCGAGGCTGCGGGTGGGCATACAAGGCGTTTCCCACAGGCATGATGCCCGAGATTTTTAACCTTGTGTCCTGCCCGACACTCGAGCCGTGCGAATATGAAAAGGAACGATGGGTCCCTGAGAAGGAAAACCTCTCCCCAGGCTTTCGGAATGCCCGGGACCCAAGATACATCCTCCGGCCGGAAGCTATCGAGAGCATTTTCATCATGTATCGAATCACGGCTGATCCCCAATGGCAGGACATGGCATGGGATATGTTCCAAGCCATCGTCCGCTACACCACCACACAACATGCCAATGCGGCCATTGAGGACGTCACAAATACGGAGACGGCCCAAACTGACTCAATGGAGGCAAGTAAACTCCTTCCTTGCTAGTGATTTATCATGTATACTAACACATCGACGCAGAGTTTCTGGCTATCCGAGACCCTCAAGTATTTCTACCTCATCTTTTCACCCCCAGACTTGGTGAATCTAGATGAGTATGTGTTGAATACAGAAGCCCATCCCTTCCACCGTCCATAGTGTGAGAATTGGCAGTTAGAATTACCATGTTTAAATAATGAGCGATTGCATCTGGGATACAGGAGGACACAAGATCCGTCTATGACGACGTTAGGTTAGAACATATAAACAAATTAATATCCCATCCCACATGAGCATCTTGACCTCCATTCCGACGTCAAAGCTACAACATGCTGTCATAACCTTAAATATCAATTAGAAGCCCTTCCACTGCCTTCACTCTCCGTGCTTCTTTGGTCTTTCTGGCCATCAACATGTTGTTGGCATCCACCGCTGGTCGATTAACAACCTTCTGCCCCTGTTGTCCACCGTCACCGACCTGACGCTGAGGCACCACCACCTTCTGCTTCTGCTTCTTCTTCCCAGACTTTCGCGTTTCTGCGGCACGAATCACCTCTGGCGGCATCGGCATGACACCCCGTGCCTGGAGCCACCAGTCCGGGAACGTCTCAAGTCCAACCTCTGCGAGACCCTCAGGCGTTGTGGGCATGGCGTGTTTGAAACGGCATGAGAGTCCCCATCTGCACGCCCCGTAGCGGCACCAGTGTCGGCATGGAGACGTTAGAAGCGGAGTTGGCGACGTGGTTGTCGTGTGCTCCAAGTCCTGGCTGTTGTTGAGGGGGTTGTGACGGCTTGAGGCGAGGCCCTGCGCGGGTTTGAGCTTCTTGGAGGCCGGTAAGACCAAAGTAGGCTTCGTCTTTTCCTCAGGCTCGCCGATCTCAGAAGATGGTGGAGAAGAGTCAGGTTCGGTCTTGGAAGGACAAGTGGTCGAGACATCGTCATCGGAGCATAGCTGCTCCTTTTCGCTATCATCAACAACAGAGGCAAACTTTAGCTGGTAAGTCCCTGCCTCGGCGTGAAAGGGTCCCAGGTTGACCATGTCCTCTGTCTGCTCTTGGGACAGGTACCGAGGGACTCCAACGACTTCCAGCCATTCAGGGAGCATGTCAGCGGGTATGAGAGGAACGGCTGTTCCGGGATGGACGAGAACCTGGCCATTAGGCGTGATTTGCTCAAGGCCAGGCCTAACTAGGAAGAATAGAGGCCCAGGAGTCATTGTTTAGAGCCTTGATGTGAAGTGAGTGAATGTGTTTAGCAGACGGCAACTTGCAATACCCTTGGGCAGTCTCTGCCTTATATAACAAGAACATGGAAAGACTTTTTTTTTAGATTGTTAATCATGTGCGTCTTGTTTCACTAAGTACTCACAGTTTGCAACAGACAAACATAAAGACCAGTCCACATGCAGTTTCGCGTGGAGTTTGTCCAACTATCGAACCTCCACGCGGATCTTGACATCCAACCCGTCAACGCAGTAGCCCAGCTGTCTGGGCCCGTCCTTGAGTTCCACCTCCCTCTTGACCCATCGTCCCGCCTTGCCTGAGGAATCCTCCGCGGCGTGTGTATCTATCCCCTTTCGTTCCCTCTCTTCCTCGGCTTCCTCCTCGTCGCTGCTATCTCCCTCTTGATCGTCGAAGCCGGCTACGGGATCCCACTCGCCAGTTTCCCAGACGAGACCCATTTTGAGAGGAGACATGTTGAAGAGTTTTCCAGCTACTCCTTTCACGGCGTATATGTCGTATGATTTGGGGATCTGTGTGACTTTTTCTTCGCCTTTGCCCAAATGGAAGCCAACTGTAACTAACCTGGCCTCAAGAAATGCAGGATTGACCTCTAACCGGCGGTTGATGGTTGGTTCGCCATACATCTCACAAAGCTGAGCATAACGAGGATGCAGGGCCAAAACTTCCGCCTCTGCATTCTCTGGAACAGCCGCAAGCTGTTTTCCAATCCGAGAGAGGTAAAACATCTCAGCGTTGGTCCGGTCAGCAGGCGTGACCTGGCTAAAGTTGAGAGACTTGAGTGAGGCAAGACGAGCCACAGCGAACATGTGAGACTCCTCTGCGGATGATGCCTTGGCATCAATGTCGGCTGCATCGTAGAATGGGTTGTGTCCAATCCGCAAACCTGTTAGACCTGGAAAGTGCTTAGGTAGCTGGTCCACAAACGTCCATGACTGAATGTTGTTGTAGGAAACGTCGAGATACTGGACAGAGTCTGAGAACATGGGACCTTCAGAACCTTCTGGTGCAACGGCTGAGATGTTGTTTCCCTTTAGGTGGATGTTGCGGAGGGCCTTGAGAGCTGTGAGGGTGCTGATGTCGGCAAGTGTCGTAAACTCATTAATCTCAAGGTTGATAGAAGTTAGAGTAGATGCAAGAGTTCCAAAGTTGACAGGAGGGAGGCTGGAAAGGTGATTTGAACCAGCATCAAGTGCAGCCAAGATGGGACATTTGACTGCGATATGGCAGACCTCTTCCCAACTCAACATTGTCTCCTCAAGTGACAACTCCTTGACGCCATCAATCACACCCGTCGTTTGATTGCCCAGAACATCCTGGAAGCGGTTTCCACTGGTACCATGTTAGTGTGTGGTTTTTTCTGTTTGCGACAGACCGGGAAGGGGGACAAACTTGATGCTCAAATGCTGAAGGTTTGGCAGCTCATGACAAATGTCGAGCACAGGGTCAAGCCTCTCAAACAAGTTGCGGCTAAGGTCAAGCTGGGTGATCTTGGGACAAGTCTTGGCTATGACGCCCTCCTCCTCATCGTCAGCCCTCGGGGTAGCGACCTGCAGGTCCTCAAGGATGACGACGGTGAGCTCGGCGACATTAGCCTGCTTCCTGCGGATCTTTTCGAACCCGACCTCCTCGGCGCGCTTCCCAAAGAAGATGATCTCCTCGGCTGCCCTCCGGCCGTCGGGAAGGGTATACTCGGATGCGTACTTGTGGTTGACGGCGGCCAGAAAGTGCCGCGGCGGGTCAGCAGGGCGCGAAGGCCGAACAAAGGATGCAGCGGTGGGGGACTTTGATTTGCCTGTGGCCGATGGTCAGTCAGTCAGCCAGAAGAAGTAAATCTAGACCGGTATATCTCTCGTGTGTTACATGTAAAGTAACGGACGCCTTTGTGGCATCCGTCGTGTTTGCCCCGGGCCGAGTCGTCCCATTCCACTCCGAGCCAGGTACCCGTGGTGCCTGCGACCTCACCGACGAACCTCACGGTGCAGAGGGCTCCATCGTAGGAGACGCGCTGCCCAATTCGGTGGGAGGATGACATGATGGTTATTTAAAGAGATTGATATTGGATGTTATTGAGTGCGCGACTTGATGATGATGGTCATGGTTGATGGGCGGTCGATTGTTGTTGCGTTGTTGAGAAGAAAGTCCGACTCAGGCAGCAGAATTTGAGCATCCATCCTGTGTTCCATGTGTGAGGTGAGAGGATTTGTGTGGCCAACAACACCAAAAAGCAGCAACACAAGAGACAGCACTTATCGACAAATACGACCAATGCAAGTTTCCGATTGAAATAATTTCACGGTCGTATAATTAAGAGATTTTTTAAATGTTTGATTAAAGAGGTATCTTTGTCGCTGGCAAAAACACAAAGCAAAAGCAGAGGCCCGCCTCGCTAGACAAAATAAAGACAAGACTAACTGTCAAAGAGCACAACAGCAAACAGCAATACAAAACAACACACGATTACAACCTGCTCTTCTTCTCCTTGGCAACAACTCTAATCAGCGCCCTTCCGTTTGTCAGGCACACCTTGCCCCCCGCCACCTGAACGGTGAACCGTACCTCTTCGAACTCTCCCGTCTTCTGGCCCGTCCGCCACACGCTCGTGATGAGCTTGTCACCGGGAACCACCGGGCTTGCAAACCTCGCCTGGAACTCCCTGAGGTTGGCAGGGTTGCTGCCGCCCAGCTCCTTGAGAATGTCGTGGCAGGCCATGTTCCACGAGTAGAGGCCGTGCATGATGGAGCCCCCAAAGCCCATGCCGGCCCCCGGCTCGGGCGTGGCGTGGAGCGGGTTGTAGTCGCCGTTGAGGCGGTACAGCAGGCCCGACTGCTTGGTTGACTGGTGCTCTAGCACCAAATCGGGCTTCTCGTCTACCGGCGGAGGGAAGCTAACCGTCGGCGGGCCCTTGGGTCCCCCCAGTTCCCCTGCGCGACATAGAACGAGCTCGTAGTCACCCGTGAGTAGACCTCGCCGCCGTTTCCCGCGTCCACTAAGTCGGACTGTGTCTCGACTACGCTGCCGGGGTGGCCCTTGTCGTAGACCCCAATCACCTTTGTGCGGAACTCGAACCTTTTCCCCTCGGACGACACGGGAAGCCGCTTCAGGAACTCCATCTTCCGCTGTCCGTCGACTACACGGCTTGGATCAAAGTCTGGCACTCCGGGGATCTTTACGGCTTTCTGGGCTGCGTAAAAGTCCACCACGTCCTGTGTGTCTCCCTTGAAGACTGCGAGTTAAGTAAACCATCAGTAAGCAAGCCACACAGACATCTGAAAACCGAGGGTATTATTAGAACTCACGGAGAGCTACGGGGTACGTCGGGAAGACAGTAAAGCTAGGGTGAAGTTCCTGTAAGGCTGCTCAGCAAGCTGTCCGTCTCACTTTGAGGCTATCAACTCACGTAGAGGAACTGAAGCTCATCATCGGTACAGCCAACTGTGTTGGCAAAGAGTAGGACATCTCGTCTCAACCACGAGACTCTCTGAGGAGGATATTGATAACCAACGCCTGGTCCAGACATGATTGTATGTATGTATGTAAACTGAAGAGGAGCAAACAAGAGGAATGTGTCTGAAGCATCTCTCTCCCTTCTCAACGGCCGGAAGGACCTCGCCTTTTGTCCTACACCGTCTCAGCGCCCCAAAGGGCTGAACTCGTAAAAAAGCAGACCATCTCTTGGCAGCGATTCCGGACAGTGTAATTACACTGGTACGATGCCATGGCTCATGGCTTGTCTTGGTCTGGTCACTCGGAGCCGAGGCTCACGGAGCTGTGGAGCACAGCATGACCAAACAAACTGCTGCCACTGCGTTCATTATCAAAGGGCGTCAGCCAAGAAACGGTTTTTTTACGAGGTGCCTCATCTATTAACGCACAAGCTGCAGCCAAAAAGTTCCCTCCTCGCCCAACCTTCAAAGACAGAGTGTCAAGATGGGTATGGGTATGTGTGTGCCCAGAACCGGAGACGGAGACGGAGACGGAGGATATAATAGAACAAGAACATAACTGATTATCTAGATAATCGCTAACTAAAAATAAAAGTGCAACCGAGCGCAACCCACCCTTGCTGCCACCTGCTCTCTTCTGACACATCTCCACTCACCTACCTTATTCTTCCCAGGCTCCCCCAACGTTAGCTTATCAAAAACTCGCCACTAACATCAACACTAGCCAAGCGCCCAGCAACAGAAGGCATCACTTTCAACCAATGTCGTCCTCATCATCAGCTGAGTGCCAGCACCGCTGCGCCCAGCTCATCTCTTTTGGCATGCTTCTCCAAGACCTCTCTACCCGCACCGACCTGCTCAAACAGGACCACCGTAGCCCCTCGGCAGGAAGCCGACCACGCGCTACCTCGGCTCAACAACCTAAACCTGATGCCTCGTTAGACCAACCTGGGCAACTCCCCGATAGGACCCTTTGACTCAGCTCAGCCAGACTAGTCAGGGGTCCTCCCGCTTAACAGGGGCGAGTGTTCCGGTGTCCGGTGAGCCCTATCCCACTTCATGTCCGACTTCACTCTAAGCTACGAGTCACAAGACTGACAAGGTAGGTGTACTCAAGGAGATCAATTGATGGCTAGCTACATACACGACGTCAGTGCTAGCTGCTGCCGTTTCAAAAACTGTACAAAAGAGTGTAGATTCGTCAAAAATGTTGATATGCTCAGCAATGAATCGATCGTTGCGGCATTCTGGTATTGGTTCGGTTCGCTCAAAAATCAATTGGCTCAGCCAACTCTTCCCTTGGCTCTGTCACATTCCTCAAGAAATCGATAGATCCCTTCAAGACCCTCGTAGTCTTCCGAAGGTCCCGCCATGGAGCTAGCCGGGGGTGACATGGTCTCGTATCCCTCGGTCTCAGTCAACCAGGGGTTATCGGCCATCTCATCCATAAAGGCTTCTCGAACAAAGTCATCATCGTCCAGGGAAGACACTTGTTCAAAGTCGTAACCCTCCACGGATCTGACCGACATGGTAGGTGACATTGCTGACTTGGTGGTGTCGGGAGCAAAGGGAAACTTGAGGGCCATCGGGACGCCAACTTCAACGTCAAAGTTGGGGTCCTGACCAACAACTCCACGCTGAACCCCAATGTCATCGCATAGTCGCTCAATGGTTTCAGCGTCGACTCCAGGGAACCGGACTCGCAAAGTGTTGTGCTTCTCTAAAAGAACTGGAAGGTCACCTAAAACTGCAAGTCTCCGAAGATCCGCGTATACCGCGGTGAGATCCTGCAATGCTCGGCCGAAATCAGCAGACAGAACATCGAGGAAACCCTCAGTGTTGAGGGAAGCGCCGGCGATGGCGGCCTCGGCCTTGAAACCGGAGGTCTCAGACGCGAAGGGGATGGCGGCAGCGAGAGGGCTGAGAGCCGTGACGGTGGGGCTGAGCTGGAAGTCGACAAAGGCGCCGGGGGCGGTGTGAGTGATGGAAGAGAACTTTCGCATCGCTTCATCCTCCACGGGAGACACAGCTCGGTACTGACGGTCACCGTGGGGTCCGAGGCCGTCGTATCGGAGCTTCTGCCCAGAGAGGAAGAAGGCCCTCATGGCCTGCGAGACATTCTGCACAACCTGGGCCGGAGCGGCCGGGGTATGCGAGAAGTACCGAGCTCCGCCTCCGAGACTGTACCCGCCGGCGGTCCGGGGCATAGCACCTCCGGTCAAGTTCGGACGGAGCGTGCTGGCGAAAGGAGCTCGGCCGGAGAACTGTCCAACACGCCGAGAGGTGTTGGAGACCGGGAGCTGGGATCGGTCGAACCGGGCGGCCTTGGGCTCGGAGCTAACAAATCTCCTAACCACACGGTTGATATTCTGAGCAGCGGAGCTCGAGAACCATCGGGAATGGCGCTTCTGCTGTCGAAGGACAGCGACGGGGTGAATTGGCTGGCGGGCGACTCTGGCGGTCTTGAGTGTAAGATGCTGGAACTCGGACTGGAGCGGCCGCGTTATAAGGACGAGCTTGGTCCGAACCACGTTTGTGGTCTTGGCCACGGCGACTCGGAGGAGCCGCCGGGCCATGGGACCCAACAGCGCCTCTAAGGACGCCATCTTGAGGTTTCGTATCGTTTCCGATCCAACTTGGGGGGTTGGAGAGTGAGATGCAGAGGGGGGAGGCGAGGCAACCAGCTCGGGAGTTGGGGTGCCCTTTATGCGGCGATAAGATTCGCCACAATCCAGATAACGGAGGATCTCGGCTGCACCGCCACGCGTCTGCCGTGGCAGAGATTGCGGGGCACACTATTCCTGTAGAGGCCTAGCGTACCCGCTCAGTCAGCACCCATATCTTCGCGCTCCAAGAAATTTTTTGATTCTTCTTCTTCTCTAAAACTTCATCCTTCAAGGTCTGAGTTTGCGCTCGCGACACGAGTGTGTCGTCGACCCTGCGCGACCATGACCTTCAATTGCTTCTAGGTAAGACTCTTTTCCTTTTTTCCCGCGACCTGAACCTTTCTATGATGATTACCTTCAACGAACAATCCAAATCAGACCAGAATCATGGTGATTAGCAATCTCTATAATTACACTGAGAAAGCTTTGGATCTCAACCTTGAGGACACTTTGTCAGGATCTTTCACTGACAGATTACAGTTTGTTTTTGTTTTTTCTCGGCTCTTTGCCCAACATTGCGCGTCTGTTTGACGCGCTCGCTTCTTCAATGATCAAAAGGTTGGTTCTTTTTTTTTTTTTTTCCTCTGCTCGCTCCCCCTCTCCGTATGATGAACAAAAACGACACCAGGGATTCCTCATTCTTAATATACTATGTGGATACTGTTGTATTAGTTTCAGCCTTGTCTGACTGGAGATCACAACGCATCATTGCTTTGTCGCATGTCTTTTGTTGACACAACTTTGCTAACTCGCGTTTGTCAATAGGTAATGCAATCTGTCTCTTTCTCTCCCCGAGCCTCGCCACAATATGATGAAGATTTGAACGAACGGGCGGACATAAACGAGTACTGCTGCCTCCCGCCCTAGAAAAAGCAAGGACGTACAAATCCTTGTGGCGGGTGTGTTGGTGGGACCTCTTGTTGATACTTCGTCACCTGATCCGTGGCTCTAACTTGGAATTGGGATTCTTTTGTCTTGATTGTCTGGCTGAGGAACCCGGCGGCTGACTGTTGAGGATTCCAGGTACCTAGAAAAAGAAACATTCTCTTTCTTCTGCTTCATCTCTTTGCATGATGAGATGTATCACAAATTGTATTCACACTGTTTGACTCGCAAACCTTCGGGCTTGTCGGGATATGAACACAATATCAACATCTGATTCCATTGGTATGCATCTGCCTCATTCCATCTGAGAGGCCCGTCACTAACTAGTGTAGATTTTCTCGCACTGCTTACGCTCAACTCTGAAGCGACGCTGTACTAACAAGCTCGCCATAGGTAATTTACGTCGTCGTTGTACTAGTGCTTCGTCCATTTCATCTTGGTAAGACGCCTCTCTCTTTGACACCTCCCCTTCCCTACCTTATGATGACTTCTACTATATCTATTGTTCTATCCCTGAGTTCATCATGATGAACAATCAATTCACCTTGGAGAACTGATCTGGTTCCCATCTCTCCGCTTTCATCTCATTATCAGCATTGGGCAATGGCTGACCAACATAAACAGACGCACGATTCATGATTCATGCAGTGTACCTAGATGAATAAAACCACAATACCCAATTTATACCTTTTAGTGATTCATATTGGCATTCGTGTCGGCGTGACGTGCTTTGTATCCAAGTCTAAATAACCTGCCTCCCAAGTGTAATACCCATCACAAACACCACAACACCCATCGTGGTTGTCCACTTCGCTCGGTTCAACCACTCGTGGAACGATGGTCAGGCCAGCACAACTAGTGCTTGACCTGCAGCTTCGCGTTCATGCCCACGATGCATCGGATGAGATCCCAGTCCTCATTAGCGCCCACCCAGTCTGTGACAACAATACCAGTGCTGGCAGAACCAATCTTGAGCTTCTTAGGGCCCTGGCCATCCTCACCGTGGCGTATGCAGAGATACTCAATCACGGATGGGTTGACCTTTTGGGCAATCCGCTCTGGCCAGCACGTGGCGTTGAAAAAGTTGCTCGCACTCAGGAAGTTGACAAAGAATGGCGGGATGGAGGCGCCCTCCTTATGGCCAGCCATGCCGCTGATGAAAAAGTTTTGCTCAGCGGCACGCTCGAGCTGGCGGCGCGTGAAGTCAATCTTCTTTTTCGATGTTGTCACTCTCAGTGATCTCGTAAAAAGTCCTGGACGCGGATGAAACCACCACCACACTTGCCGTCCTCGCAGTTGTCAGGCCAAGCAGCCGCATCGATGCCCCAGCCTCGGCCATCCCAGCACGACTTCTTCATTTCGTTGTCTAGGTTAAACCGGCGGACGATAACGATCCGACCACGTGCGCGGCCGAGAGTGGGAAGCTTGGGCTCGGTCCACCAACGGTTCCGCTTCTTATCGACATAGCTGGCTTTGAGGTACTTTCCGAGCTGCTCATCGGTTGCCTTTCCAGTGCCCTCCCGCTTGATGCTCATCAGGATAGTCTCACTAGGGTTCTCGTCAAGAAACTTGTAGATGTCGTCAAGCATATCCTTGAAGTACTTGGTTCCAGTCAAGGAAATAGGGAACACGCTATGGACGAGAGCGAGTTCATCGTTGTCGGGACTCGCGGAGACACGGATATCAAGGAAACGGACGCCATTGCGCAGCTGTTCTGGGACACCAACGGCCTGGCATCGAACCGAGGGGAGGGCGGTGTGGCAGGTAGGCGAGTTGTGAGTTCCTGGAATGGAGAGCAGCGGGAGAGGCCATTCATCGTGAAGCTCCTTCATCCAACTGTTGAGACGAGCCGAGGAAAAGATGGCAAGAAAGGCGCCGTTCGAAGTGTAGACAACTGTCAGGTCGTGCTTACCGCCATCGAGCTTCTTCATGACGGAAGACTTCTTGGACGGACTGGGAATGTCGACCTCATACTTGTGGCCCTCATATTTGAAGGTAAGGCGTACAACCTCCTTATGCTTATCGGCGGATCGAATTTTGGTGTCTTTGGTCTTGAAAGGCTCGATCTTGACAGACGCCTTTTTCCTTGTGGATCGCATCGCCTTTGGCATGGGTTTGGTGGGAGGTGAAGTCGGTGGCATTGATGAAACCAGTGACTTTGTTGGTCACGTTGGAGAGGATGTTTCCCGTCGAGACACGTTCGCCCTCGAAGCGCTCTACCTCGATAAGCTCAATTGGGTTGATGGTGAGATTTCGAATGTTCAGATTCGCCATGTTTGCGGTTGTCGTAGGATGAAGCGTGGTTGAGACCGAGGGCGTACGAACACCTGTAGGCGCGCAAAGACTGAAATAGTAACAACGGCCAAGCCGAGAAGAAGTTGAAGAGATCGACAATCGGCAGAGAAGTTGATCGTGAGCTCAGGAGTAAAAGGCAGGCTGGGAGGAGGGGCAGGGGCAGAGCGGCTCCTGGCGCAGGGACGAGGGTCAGAACCATCGGTAAGGTGGGGGAGCTGCCCAAGCAGAGATCAGCGCGCGGGGTCAATTGGACCTTCAAAGCTCAGGGCGGGGACAGGGCAAAGCGGCCAAGACGCGGCGAGATGTGCAGAAGCAGCTGAAAAACGACCTTGAGAGGGCTGAGGCTGCTGCTCTCCCCCACCAGTCCGTCCATAGCAATTGTACTGTATGGCCTCCATGTCCGTGGGCGTCGGCGCTAGGGGCCAAAGAACCCTGCATCCAGCCAGCAGTATCCCACGGTTCAAGCACGCGCCCTCGATGGAGGGATCCTCGAGTTGTTCCTTCCAGGCCTTCCTAGATGACTACCAAGAGGTAGACGGCCACCTGACAGATTTGAGTTCCTCAACGGTATCAATGACGTGCTCAGGTCAAGTAGGTGGACGATGAGAGGGTGATTGCCTGATCCATGATCAATACAGGTACCGTAAAAGCCCCAATAGAACCCGAGTATTCAAAGGCAAATCCCGATGAGTAAGTTACCGTCAAGTATTGAAGGTTCTCGAAAGTGGCATCCCACCAACATGGAACCAGCCCCGATGGATTGGACTGGCTTTAGCTGGCTGATCCCGATCCTCTGAACTGGGATGGCGATGGAGGGACCGAGGGACAGGACGGCCGTGCGTCTCTTGGAGGGAGACTGGGGGAGCTACCATTCCATCGGTAGGAGACGGGCGCAGAATAAGGGGTGTGGTGATGTTTGACTGTGCGAGGAGGAAGGAAACGCAGACGCCATAGCGTCGTAGGCGCGATGACGGCGGGTATGGCGTTGAGGAGCAGACACTTATTGACCGAGATACGACTGAGGGCGCTAAGCGAAAAAGGTTAATCCATTGAGATATGACACGAATAGCAAAGGAAGAATCTGGAAAAGGCCAATATTAGCAACGGTTTAACTAAAAGAAGTGCCAAGGTGGACAATACTGGGAAGACTGGGTAAGTGGGCTTTGGTTAGAGATGGTGGGAGAATGGCGACACTCGACTTTGCAGACTTGAAATGTGCGGAGTTTTGCAGATGTGGAAGAGAAAAAGTGGTTTCATTCGTCAATTCGTCATAATTTGATTCCTGCCTCGTCTGTAAACGACTCGTTTCCTGTCTGATGGATACCCATCCCTCCCTTCTTTGTGCTACATGCCAGCCTCAAGGCTGCACCAGCCCAAACTCCAAAAATCACCACTCTCTGTCCATCCCAAGCTTCCTTCCCCAAGGTCCAATTTTCTTGTATCTTGCTCGCTCCAACTTTGGTATCGAAGCCCAAAGACTCAATCCAAAAACGCTCTTGGAATTCACCACGCTCCGCAACAGATTCAGAAATGATTTTTTTTTTTTTTGCTTGAATAGAATAAGGAAACAATGAAAGACACTTTGCGTCATCCCTCCCCGATTAATCGCCGGAAGAGCGGCGGATCGGATGGGTGAGTGGGATGAAGGGTGTGGGTGTCGAAGACGATACCCAGAGAATAGAATTCCAAGCTCTAGAGGTAGTGAAACCACCATGTCCAAGATCCAGTGTCGTTGCTCACTGGCTGGATCGGCGACGCTTAGCAGCCGATGCCTCTTCTTCATCATCTTCTTCTTCTCGGGGTCGTCGCAGAGGTGCCTCGGCTCGGCGTCGAATGAGCTCGCCGACGACCTCGCGGCTACCGACGACATTGCCAGTGCCTTCGACGACAATACCAGCATCAACCTCAATCTTGAGAGGTCGAGGGCAACCTGACTCATCAATCATGGGGATTCCGCATCTTCCAGAGCTGCCCTCGTTCAGAGCCTGAACAACAGCTCTGGAGATAGCATTGGCTTGCTCCGCAGGTGTTGCCGTCAGGCATACAATGTTGTTGCTGCGCGACACGCTGACTGAAGTGTTGATTCGCAGGCAGATGGGTGAGCTATCTTCGGCAACCTCATCTTGATCATCGGCCACGGCACCAGGGTGAAGGGTAGCATAGGGGGCTTGCTGTTGCTGGGACTGGATGGTGTGGATCATGCTGGCAAGCCCTTGTCGTGCCTGGATAGCACGGGCAGTAAGAGTAGTGAGGTCGGGTACTCTTCGAGGAGTGTAGGCGGGAGGGGGGGGAGAGTTGTCCTTGGGAACGGTGGCCTGGGAGTCTTGGGTCTGGGGCTGAGGCTGAGGCTGAGTAGTGGTGTTGTTTGGGGCATCCATGTTGTTGGATAAAGTGTTGATGTGAAAGGAAGAGATGGAGATGAGGTTGGAGTTTGTGACTTAAATATCTGGGGTGAGACAGAGATATATGTGAATCGCTGTCAAGGGATGATGTCCAAGGTGGAGAGTGAGTTTGTTCCTGGATCAGGTGTGACAGGTTTGTGACGACAGCGAGGTCATATATAGAAAAATTTCAACGATGTGATCGCCGTTGATTCCAACGGGTAACAAGGAGTGGACCTGGACACAATAGGAAAGGATAGATGGGGAGTGATGGTCGAGAGCTTTGCGCCACCCACAGCGGGCTTGTTTTTGGCGCTTAAGGTACGTGATGGTGGAGGAAATGAGGCGATTCTAGATGTAGCTAGAGAGCAAGAAAGGCTGATGTTTAGGGCGGGAATGATATCTAGATATAGACCCAGATGTGAAGAAGAAGAGGAGGAGGAAAAAGGAAAAAGGGGAAGTTATCTCCACGTTGAGTGTGGGTAGTGAATACAAGACAATACTACCCACCCAAGTGCAGAGACGGGTAGTCAATACCTGATTCACCGATTGATTGTGCGTCCGTGAAGCCGCCATGGGCATTCTCTTTTTTCACAATCAACAACAAACAGGGATCTGAAAAAGAAAAAACAGTAATCTACCCGTCCGGGTGTGTGTAGGTGTGTGGGTGTGGGTGTGGGTGCGTTTGTCTTGCTGCCGCCATGACATGCATGCACCTTGCAAGCCATCATTTCCCGGCTGGGCTGGCCGGGGAGTGGTGGATGGGATACCGCGACCACAATGGGCAAAGAATAATGGCCGTACATGGATAAGTCAATGAGGCGAATGAATCGATTTAGACACGCCTTGGTCTCGACATGTTACTCAATCAGGCTCGGGACGCCCGCTGTGTTGGAGCGTGACTGAGTCGTCAACACACCATGGATGGATGGATGGATGGATGGTCGCCTGCGCCATGGCATGGACTTCTGGGTCGGCCGAGTTGAACGGGTCGGCGCTTGCTGCGGTAAGGACGGACTTTAGACTTGCTCTTGTGAGCGTCTTTTGCTGCTCGATCATGTATTCTTCTCGTCTCAGGGTACAAGCACTCCCCCTCCACCCCGCGGCTTGAAACCAACGCGAGGACCACCCATTGAATACCATCTCCGTGGAATGGGATGAGGTCTAGTACCGGATAGGGCAAGGTTAGTCGCAGGCAAAAAAGTACCACAAGTAGCATTGTGGTTTTCTGTGGATCAGCTATTCATGCCATGGCGTTTGCAGGGCAAGCGGGCAGGCAGCCGGCTCATTCAATTCGTCTTTTGTCTTTGTTGGGTGCCTGACTGTCACCTATTCAAACTGCCGGCCGCAGTATCCACTGCGATTATCCTTCAATGAGGCGAGACAGCGAGGGTTCTGGCTGGCGACATCAATAGCATAACAACGTCCCGTGCATTAGTGTCATCATCTCTCGCGTGCATCTTCGGGACGCCGTCACATTTCCCTTGCCCTTGGTAAACGGATGGGAGGGAGGCAAGGGGTTCGGAGAATCAACGACTACGCACGCCAAGGTAGAGGAGGACTCGTCCAAAGCAGAAGCGATCTATCAGAAAAGGGAAAGAAAAGAGGGTGATCATCACTTTCCACGCTGTGATCAGCATTGTCACCAATCTGAGACAGGAGTGGCTCATTCCCGGCAAGAATAGTCAACGTGTGTGCCTTGGCCTTGGCCTTGGTGGAGGGATGCCTCAAGTCTATTGTCTAAACGGACCGGCGAGACGTCGGCGGGCGTGGGTTGCGGACACGGAAGGAGGAGCAGGACGTGGTTGGCAGGTGGGGAGGTGGGGCGCGGCTTGACGGGGCTTGCAGCTTCCTATTGTCCCCACGTCGCGCTTGCTATTGTTGTCGGACAGCCCCTGCCAGCCCGCAGTCCCGACCGGCCGGGCTGAATAGGCGCACGGGCACCTGCCGTCTATTGAGCTTCAGATTAGGTTTAGCGCCCGCGCCCCGGACCCGCTTTCACGGGGGCGCTCGAGTGAGCCTGCCGCAACCACCTCCTCTCTCGCTCTTGGAAACCTCGACTCTCACACTCTCCATCTCCATCTCTCTCCCTCTCTCACACTCCCACTTCCCGAGCCAAGGAAGAAAAAGGACTTCCACCAACACAGTGTCACGGCTCCAACTTCAGGCCGCAGCCTCAGCACAGCGCACACCTATTTTTCCTCTATTCTCTCCGTGCGGGGGCGTCGGCCAACTGCATGACTTGACGACAAACACATGAACGAAAGCGACGCCATCTGCCTCCTTGGTCACCCGCGTCACCCGTTGGCGCAACAGCTCACGCTTCATCACACCCTCTGCGGCCTCTCCCCCTTCCATCTCCAGCCAAGCCACTCGTCACGTATGCCACGGCGGGCAACTTCACCTGTTGTTGGCACACACAACTGAACAGCACTCCACCAAGGAAGGGCCCAAGATGCAAGTGCACATGGCGCCCTCGCCCAGCCCTTGGGTGGTGTGCGGCTTCACCTCTGGCATCCGTCCCTTCCTACAGATCCAAGCCAAGCGACCTCCCGGCCGCACCGACTGCCAAACCATCTCGTCGGTTCTGTTGATTGTCCAAGCTAGGACCGCCTTTGGTCCCCATCTCGCCCCCTTTTTCACATTTTTCGCCTCCTCTTCTACATTGCCCAGTTTTCGGATACCAGCGCAGTGACTACGCTATAATGGCGTGCCGGGATGATCCTCTGCTCATCCGGTCTGTTGGGTTTGGGTGGACAAAGCCAGACGGTGGCCAGTGCTATCGTGAATTACTCCGAGCCTCGCTCACGATGGTGATAGTGTGCTATTCATGAGAGAGAACAGACCAACAGTGTCCGCTCACTCGAAAGTTGACCAGCTTGTGCAACTAGGCATCGTCATTTCTCACTTCATTTCCATCCATGATCCGATGGGCATCGGATGGGGTAATAGCACGGGTATTTCGCATTCAGCTCCCACACACAAAAAGTTTGGAAACATGGGCCCTTGTCCTACATCCTTACATAGGCTTTCGTCAGCAAGTGCCGATACCTGTTTGCAGATTGGCTGCTCATCTGCGGCTGGCCTGGATGGCTTGACTCTTGTTTCAAGCAGAAGGTACCCACCTTCATGATGAGACTTCCTTGGTATTGTTACTATGTACATCTTGTCCCATTCATCTCACACCAAGTTCTCTATCTATGGTTTCATCATACCCTGTTGGGTAGCTTGGGTACACGCCCCCCTCTTTACAAGTTGTTGGGAGAAAATGCACAATGGAGATTTCTGACGAGAAAATGGATCACACGGGAACCACCCTGAGAAGAACAACAATCAGCTGGACGCAGCGGCTGGCGTCATGAGCTGAAGCAACTCATAGGAAGAGGGAGCAGCCAGAGTGAACTCCCTCAAATCAGACGACTAAGAGGCTTCTTGCCCGGGAATGTGCGCGGAGAGTTGTCCCGTGGCTCCTATTCGCTTGGCTCTCCTCTCACGGTTTTTAAGTTGTGGCTGTTCTCCATCATCCCAGACTACTACGTTGTAGGTTAGGGATAGCCTACCGACAGGATCGATCCTGCCCACCGGCTCAGGTGGCAGACCAAGTCAAAGCCTGCTCCCAGGTATACGAATAGTCCAAAGCGGTCCGCAAGCGCCAACCGCACCCTCGGTTACCAGGTCAAGAGTCCTTTTTCGGTTTCTCGCTATGAACCCTTGGCTTGCTCCCCGCCGTGAGCTGATGCCCATGGATTTCGTGGAGTATTTGGTTCTGGAGCATTGTTCTCTTAAGGTGTGATGCTATTCTGACCTTTTTAAGACCTTTTTGCCAGTTCACGCTGTCGATTCACCTTGTGAAATTCTGGATCATGCCTCTACCTCCCTTGTCTGTGCACCTCGTGCCAGCCCTACCACCTATGGTCTTTGAGAGGAACCAAGGAAGCAGCTCCATGCCAAGGCGCCGGCGTCCTCCTGGGTGCAACCAGGACGGAAGACTGGGAATGGCCCTTTTGATTCTCCGGGTTCGTGGGCTGCATAAGGGACTCTGCGGGTGTGGCACTCACCGACCTCGCACCCAACCTACGCAACGCCTTAACGTTTGTTCATCCTCGTGGTTTATGGGGCCGCAACTGTACGGACGAAGACTTCCCGTCCCCCGAAAACGCGACCACGGGCTCTGTTACCGGCACTTGATCCTACACTCGCCGCCCCTCCATGAACGTAACTCGATTGTCCCAAGACAAGAACTAGTCCTTCTTTAGGAAGGAAGGAAGCATCGTTCTTTGTGCCGCGTGGATGCCAATGCGTATTGATGCCTGAATACATAGAAGACCGTCACGGAGAAATGCGTAATATGACGGAAGGGAAATGTTTACTTCCCATTGGCGCACGAAGCGAAGAGGGTGGTTATTGAGAGCAAGTTTTGACTCAAGGGAATCACAGAATGCCTTACCAGCTTGTTTTCTTGACTCAAACAGAGGAAATACGCCTATGATATGATAACGGCCTTTGTCTCATCAGGCCATCAGCGACAGGACGAAACTCAATGTCATGAGACAGAACTTGAGGGGTAGGCTATCACAACGTTGAAAATGATATCGAAAACCTTGCGGCAGACCAGTCTTCTGCATGAGTTTCGAAACTGGCGCCCCCATCTTCATCCATCAAGTGCCGGAAGAGCTCGCTTAACGAACTCTCGGCACAGGGCGGTCCAGAACAAATGGCAGCAGCGACATGGCAGATCATTACTGGATCCTATCCGACTGGACTTGTCTCTGTGGGCGAGCGTTTGTCCGCTTCCGCAGAAGACGCGGCAAAAGACACGGTCAGGCCTCATCGACAGCCTCACATCATTCACCTTTTCAAGTAGACTTTCCTAGTCTCGGTCAAATTCTCTTGGCCTTTGGTTGTTGCTCCAACGCATGGCTATCTTCTCTCAACATCGATAGCCGTTCGATTCTTCCCGCTCGTTTGCCGCTCAAGATGAAAACGGACAGACTCACAATGACTGTCAAACGTGGTCAAGATGGGGTCGAAGAGTCCAGACCCGCCGGCATGCCTTCCGGAACAGGACGTGACGGACTTCGCAATTCCTCACAGTAAAAACGGCTTGAAGACAATGGGCTGTATCTGTCATCTTCATCTTGATTCGCTTGTCTGGATCAAGGGACAAATTCCACCTCTGCCCATGAGGCCACTTTATGCTCAGAGTTTCTCATCTCCCCGTTTCTGGTGTCCCGTATACCGCCTCCCTGAGCCACGCCGAACCACGGCCCGTCTGTGGCTAGGAGCTCTGAGGAATTCTGGCGTTGAGCGTCCAGCTTTGACTGGAGCTCAAGGGTCTCCCATCTCCCTTGCTTGAGTGAGACATGCTGGAGGCGAGGGGGGGGGGAACTTGTGCGGCAGAGAGTCAATCTGGGCGGACCCTGTGCCGGGAGCAATGTGATGGGATGCTAAAGGAACTCGACCGATGACTCTCGAGAGTAAGAGGTCAGCCTCCGGGCTCCGCTCTGTCAAACTAACCTCGTGCTTCACGTTTCATCTTGAATGCTACTATCAGACAAGTGACAAAGGTTCCTTTCTTCCTTCTACTGGACGCTATCCAACCATCCATCTATGGTCCATCTGTATTGTCCTATCCACCAGGACTAGGATTGGCTATTAGAAGCGAGTCCTTGTTACACAAACGCATGGAGATGAAGATGACATCACGTTTAAAGTCAAAAAAGGAGAAAGCTATTGCTGCCTATCCGGATGCTTCCGCCTTTGTCAAAGAAATCCAGAGAGGCCTTCTAGAACTCTCAACCTTGAGATGTAATTTGTAACGCTAACTGCCGAGTCCGATCGCCTTTTTGAAGTTGCCGTAGAGAGGGGGTCGAATAACGGCGTGCCGGTTATGTGATAAATGGTTTGAATTGCCGGTCTTACATGTGTGAGAAGTTAGACGTCCCCGGGCGGGTTCCCGTGAGGTTCCCGTGTATGTAAGATTACCGGCGAGTATTGACACTACCGGGTATCAGTAAGAGTCAGACAGGTAGCAACAAGGTTCATCATGTCCGTTTGCGGCCATGAGCCTCATGACAATGGTTATCGCTCCATTGTCGGCCATCGTTGGCATCACATGTTCGATTCACTTCAACATGGGACTTCACATGGATCAATACTATCAAGAATGACCGTGAACCTGGTTTCTTTCATTTCATGGTTCTGGCTGCCATCTACTACAGCAGCCACAGGACGCATCTAACTGTCGCCCTTTCTTCTCATCCATAGCCAAGATCGAGTATGTCGATCCATCTCATCCACCACGATATCTCAGCTCTCGCCCGCTTACTGCATAAGCTCAGCTAGAGAGATCCAGGAAAGAAAAGATGTTGAAGTACTTTTTGTTTCCCCGTCAAGCGCCACGTTCATAAGTATGTGTCGTGTCTCTTTTGTCATCCCCTTGTCGTCAGGGTATCGTCGTAATGCAAGTCTTTGACTTTTTGCTTCGCCTCACAAATGCAGGTTTGCCCTAAAATGTCTTTGTTGAAAGACGCCCACTCCATGCCTGGTATATCGCGAAAGAAATTTCCCGCAGCCGTGGAACCAAAATAATGGCTTTTTGGAAAAACAAAAGAACAAAAACAGAAGCCGGAAACCGCCCGCCCTCCCTTCCGGTGGGAGATACAAAGGTTTCGTTGAGAACCGTACGCCGCCTTGAGTTGCCAAATCAAATGGACTTATTAAACATCTAGGATGAATATATGCAGAGAGCTGTTGAATACTCTCTTTCCTTCACGAAACTTCGCGAGGTTGATGGCTTAGAACTTGAGCTCCTTGGGCTGCTCCCAGCTGAAGCTCTGGTTGGTACCGAAGTGACCGTTCTTGGCCGTCTGGAGGTAGATGGGCTGGTCCAGGTTGAGCTCACGGACAATGACACCAGGTCGGAGGTCGAAGTTGTCCCGGATGATCTGGACGAGCTCCTCGGAAGTCTTCTCAGAGGTGCCGTAGGAGTCGACGTAGATGGAGAGGGGCTCGGCGACACCAATGGCGTAAGAGAGCTGGACAAGGGCACGTCGGCAGAGACCAGCGTTGACCAGAGACTTGGCGATCCATCGGCCGACGTAGGCGGCAGATCGGTCGACCTTGGAGAAGTCCTTGCCGGAGAAGGCACCACCACCGTGGGCACCCCAGCCACCGTAGGTGTCGACAATGATCTTGCGGCCGGTCAGACCGGCATCACCCTGGGGACCACCAATGATGAAGAGGCCAGAGGGTTGAATCTGAAAATACTTGTTAATATCAAATGACTCACTGACCAGGGGTAGATAAGAACTCACGTGGTAGATGGTGTTGTCATCAAGGTACTTGGCGGGGATGACCTGCTTGATGATCTTCTCCTTGATCTCCTTTCGGAGAGCCTCAGTGGTGATATCGGGAGAGTGCTGGGCAGAGACGACGACGGTGTGGACGCGCTGGGGAACGACAGCGCCGTTGTCGTGGCGGTACTCGATGGTGACCTGGGTCTTGGTGTCGGGTCGGAGCCAGGGGAGGGAGCCGTCGCGGCGGGCAGCGGACATGGCAGCGTTGAGCTTGTGGGCGAAGAGGAGGGTCAGGGGGAAGAGCTCAGGGGTCTCGTCGGTGGCATAGCCGAACATGATACCCTGGTCACCAGCACCGAGCTTCTCGAGGGCCTCATCGTAGTGAAGACCCTGAGCGATATCGGGGGACTGCTGCTCAATGGCGACGAGCAGGTTGCAGGTCTTGTAGTCGAAGCCCTTCTCGGAGTCATCGTAGCCGATGTCCTTGATGGCCTCACGAACAACCTTCTGGTAGTCGAGGTTGGCCTTGGTGGTGATCTCACCGAAGACCATGATCATACCGGTCTTGGTGGCAGTCTCGCAAGCAACCTTGGAGAGGGGGTCCTCCCGCAGGCAGGCATCGAGAATGGCGTCCGAAACCTGATCAGCGATCTTGTCGGGGTGGCCCTCGCCGACGGACTCGGACTTGATAAATGTTAGCAGCGGGGTCGAGGAGGGGAACAATTGATGCATGAAGCCTCGGTTTAGGACCGTGGTGGGAATGCCGATAAAGGCCGGGCTCGGGGGTCGCAATCTCGGGGGTAAGCGAGGCGAGACGAGGAGAGACCTACGGTGAAGAGGAAAGATCCCTCGTTGTAGTGCTTCCAGCTGGAAAGCTCGGCGTGGACGCCGTTGGTGCCGTTGGTGCCGTTGGTAGCAGACATTGTGTGAGATGAAGGGGAGGAGAGGATGAGAGGTGACGGAAAAGCTGTGCCGCGCGGGGGAAGTCTGTCTAACTGTGATGACCGGGAGAACGGAGTCACTGGAGATTGATTGTTAGATATACATCGATAATGAAGCAATTGGGACAAAGACGTACCACGGAGAGTAGACGCTAGAGAGCCGAGGGAGGATTGAAGAAGTGAAAGAGGATGTAGAAGGAAGAGAAGAAAAAAAGAATTCGAGCGGGAGGTGAAGGAAAGAAAAGGCGGGAAGGAGGGGGATGTGCGAATACGTCGAGCAAGTGGGGGGTGGGAATTTGGATCGAGTCGGGCACTTTTTGGACTCGGGGCAGCTTATGTCACTTTGCACGGGAATTAAAGGGCAGTGAGACCTTGACGTAGTGCGAATGAGTCGAATCAATTGACGAGTTACTATGTACATATCTGGCCCCTACTGTACTTCCTTCAATGCCTAATGCTACATGCGAAGGGGCTGGTTCAATGGATTGGCTTGGCTTTTCTTGTTGGAGCAGGGGAGGAGAGGCGGGGATGTAGAGAGAAAAAAAAAAAAAGTTGTTGACCGGCCGTCGGTCGCGGCAGTTTGTTGATCTACAGGGCCAGATATTAAGAGAGTACATGCGTCCACTATGGGGAGCTAGCGTGGAGACCATGTACACATGCTATCTGCAGCGGTAGCCGTCATGGAGGGGTAGCAGAGCAAACTTGGAGGGGGAAGTTCTTGATTGTCTCGGACGCCGAAATTTGCAACAGAATTGCGCCATCGACTTGCCGCCCGCCGTTCCTTGAACCCAGCCCAACGAGAGGGCACGGAACGCCTTTTCTCCCCGCTAAAGTTGTGCTGGGTTCCTGGGACTCTCAAGGACGGGTTTACCAAGGGACTTCGATGACTGGTCCCCCGGGGGCACATGGGCTCCTGTGCCGAACCAGTCGGCCTCGATTCCTCCTCCATGACCACCCTGGCCAGTCCCCTGACCGCCTTCCATACACGTGCACCGACGTCCGAAGAGCGCAATCGGGGGCGGAGAAGCACGAGGGAGGTTAATCGGGATGAGCCATGGACATGGACATGGACGGGGATGGGGGGAGGACGTGGAGCCATCATGATGGCCGTTTGGCCTGGGCATGATGGGGCGGGGCATGTTGCCTCAATGAAAGTCAGCGAGGGACCGGAGAGTAAAAAAAAAAAAAAAAAAAATTGCCCGCCATAATGCCCGGAGCAGGGTGCGAAAAAAAAAATCTATCCCAGCTCTTTTTTTTTTCACACAACCCCACCTTGCCCGACGACGTCAAAGTTTGACCACCTTCATCACCGTCACTACAATCAAGGGCATTATTACTGTATCTCTCAAGGGCTGTGTAGCACACTCTCTGACGCCCAACCGAACCGGGAACTGCCTGTAGCCACTACCTAGACCTTGCGCCTCTGCACGTCCTTAACAGAGTCCCCGGCCCTGCTTTTCATCCATCCAAGGACCCGACCGGACCCTTATCAGGCGGGGCAGCTTAGATAGCTCGGGGTACCCAACGGGGAAGCTAAAGGTGATCGCAAAAAGCTCCCCTGTCAACTCGACGAAAAAAAAACACCAACCACCCATCATCAACAATCCCCGGCTTCATTCAATATGAGCAAGTTCGGTGCCATGGTCATGGGCCCCGCGGGCGCGGGAAAGGTACGTTGGGCGCGAAACGAACCCCTTTCCTCTTCCCCCCGTCGTCATCATCATCACCAGCTTTGACTCACTCGGGTCTTGCACCATCATGCCCGATATGCGCTCTTCAATTGCGTGCTTGCTACTCCCCCCAACATCCCCATGCTAACCGGCTGTCGCCTGCAGTCCACCTTTTGCGCCGCCCTCATCACTCATCTCCAGCTCAACCGCCGGTCCGCCTTTTACGTCAACCTCGACCCTGCAGCCGAGACGTTTGAGCACCAACCCGACCTTGACATCAAGGAACTCATCTCCCTCAAGGATGCCATGGAGGAGGTTGGCCTGGGGCCCAATGGCGGCCTCATCTACTGCTTCGAGTTCCTCATGGAGAATCTCGACTGGCTGACCGAGGCTCTCGACTCTCTAACTGAGGAATATCTAATCATCTTCGATATGCCAGGTCAGATCGAGCTCTACACACATGTCCCCATCTTGCCCGCATTGGTCAAATTTCTGTCGCAGCCCGGCGCACTCGACATTCGCATGGCTGCCGTCTACCTCCTTGAGGCTACCTTTGTCGTTGACCGCGCCAAGTTCTTCTCTGGTACGCTCAGCGCCATGAGTGCCATGCTGATGCTTGAGGTACCTCACATCAACCTCCTGTCCAAGATGGACCTCGTCAAGGGCCAGGTCAAGAAGAAGGATCTGAAGCGCTTTCTCACTCCTGACGTTGCCCTCCTCGACGATGACCCCATCGAGCGTACGCGCCGCATCACAGAGGGACCAGAGGGCGAGGACGATACCTCGAGGCCGCCAGATGAGAAGGATCAAGTTATGAAGGGCGCCAGCTTCCGCCGTCTAAACCGTGCCGTGGCCGGTTTGATCGAGAGCTTCAGCATGATCAACTATCTCAAGCTAGACGTGACCAACGAGGACAGTGTAGCAGCTATCCTGAGCTTTATTGACGACTGCATCCAGTTCCACGAGGCACAGGATCCCAAAGAACCGAACGACGAGGAGTATGAGGATCAAGAATAACGGTCAGATAGTGAGTGAGTACGAGGAAAAGATGGCACATTCAGAGACATGGGATATCAAAGTTTGCATGGGATCTTGATAGTATTGCATAGCGCTGGCGTTATTTGCGTCGTTTAGTACGAGACCGAACTGAATAAAAAAGGCATGGTCCATAATCTCAGCTCTCACCGAGACAATCCAGCTTTCCGTCTCTTTCTGCCAAAGTATAGGTAATTATGTAGGTGACTGTCCTTCGTGTGCATATCTTCGTGCGTCGTTCCGAGTTTTCCTATCGTACGTCCTTCTCAGGGTATCCAAATAGTGTTGTTGTTCTCGGCAGGACGGAATCATCGCTGGTGCTGGTGGTTGGTTGTTTGTTGTTTTGGCCCGGTCATAAAAAAAAATTCATTCCTTATCGCATCATCATCTCGACCTCGCTCCCGATCTCGTTCCGCTCGAACCTGCCATGCCCTGCTGGGCCTCGTACTTGTTGTACTCCTCCAGCCAGACGTCCTTGATGACCGCCAGGTATCCCGCCACCTTTCCTCCAGCGATGGCCATGTCCTTGGCGCTCTCGAATACGCCGCGCTCCCACACCCAGGCGGCGATGGCGAAGAGGATGGCCCAGGTCGCGACGCGCATGGCCAGCCGCGTCCACCACATGAGCAGACGCCGGATCCAGTTGAGGATGATGAGAAAGGTGGCGAGGACGAGGAGGGAGGCGATGACGCCGACGAGACCCTGGTTCTCGGCCATGGCCGTCATGAGGCGGTCGAAGAGGGGCTCGATGATGGGGGCCGCAGTATCGAGGAGGTTCTGTGCTTGAACGAGGACGTGGCGCAGAAGGATCTGGATGGGCGCTCGTGGATGGAGGACGTGTTTGTTGATCGAGTCGACAAGATCCGGTGGCAAGAGCGCCGATAGGAGACTCGTTGTCAACGTCGGCGATTCCATATCTGTGACGACGACGCCTTTTTTTGCGATGTCTTTTTTTCCTTCTTGTCGTTTTGTGCAGGCTGGAGTAAACCAGGGCCGTTGTAGATGGGCGGACAAGACAAAGCTAGTATATCGCTGGGGTTTTGGAGAAGGATTTGGTAGGATCAGATGCGTGGCTTTTTTATTAGCGGTGTAGCGGTGCAGGGTAACTTCCGCTTTCTTGGCCAGGTGAATGAATGGTGAAAGGCAACGCACCATCACGTCAACGCTGTCGGAGAAAAATAATGGTGACATTGAATACTACGATAAATAGACAGTTCCTTTCATATGAGTGACTTGCTTGAGTGAATGCGAATACCCGATCGCAGTTGACGGGAAGATGCATTCATCACTCTTTTATGTATTGACATGTGACGGACCGACCCTAGCTGGCACCGGATTCATCACCCAAACCACAGTCAATAGCTGCTACCTACCTAGTTAATAGAAACAAGACAAGAACGGTTGAAATATTAGGCACAGCATTTACATATCCGGTTCACTAGAAGTAATTAAATATAGCCTTATGTTTGTATCCTCCTATATGCGTCAGGACCTGGGCGAAGAGATAAAAATAAACAAGTTGCTCACAGAGAACCCCTAAAAAGAAAAACAGTAAAAATCGACAAAAAAAGAATTTGTAGGGTGTGAGGGACAAGGGATTTGAACCCTTAACCTTCAGGAGATTCCGGTGTACTGGAATCTGACTAATGAGGGAATTAGATGATGAATTTGAGTTGTCATGTCTGAGTATGACTTACCGCGCTACCGTTGCGCCAGCCCCCCATTTGGTGAACGTAAGAGCTCGTGAATATGCTTAAGAATCATGCCGAAAATCGCACATTTTTCGTCTGTCGTGAAGATAATTCAACAACTTGACGATAGGTAGATTGCAAGACAGCACCTCTGTCGTTGTTAATCCGACCTCGCTAGCTCAAAACTTCCAGTATGTGTCACATAGACAAGTATTTGTTCAAGCCCTGGGCTGATGAAACGTGTCTCAATCTTGAGATGATTGTCTGTTTGCGCAAGGTGACAAACGTTGTCAAGGCCTTGGATCCTCTTTGTTCCAACCCAAGCTTGCCATCTTGAAACCAAAATACGGTGTCCATAACAATTCATCGTTATAACAATTCATCGTTAAAATACCAATTGACATGTCAAACACTAGTTATCCGCCTCTCTCTCCTGGACATGTCACAGTTATCGACAAGAGATCATACAAACAACAGTAAAGCACAACCACATGCAACTCAAGTAAAGATGATTCGCTAGACTGAAGGGTATCGAACGCGAACCTGATCTAATCCAAGACAGCTCTCAACTCCGTTTTCTCCAAACTGGAGTACCATGTGTAGGTTGTCCAGTCCGCCATGTAAAGCGCCGACCCAGCTACACCAATGCCACGCCCCCATCTAATCCTGTCCATCCCAAGTTAGAGGCCATATTTCATCATCAACAGTCCTCTAGCCCTTCCAGTATGCGCCGTGCTGTATCAATCCTTCTCCTGTACATCCGAGCCTCTGAGCTGGCCCTTGATGCTTCCGTCAATCCTAGGACACATTTGCCGAGGCTGGCCACCAGCCTTTCTACTAGGATTCCATCTTCCTTTGCTAGCCCCTGCACCGCAGAAGACCTTCCGCTGCTCTCCCCACTGCCCGTGCCCCCCAAATTGGTTGCCCCGTTCATAAGTGTCTCCGAGATTTGCTTCAGTTCTGGATCCGGAGACCCGCCAGGGGTACTGTCCGTCGGTGTCAAGACCCCCGTAGCCTTGGACTTGTTGACAAGAGGGAAGCTTCTGTTGGTTCCTGTCGACTCGAACGACGAAACAGACGGTCGATGATTAGACGAAGCGACCACACTATTAGTCGGCCGGTGAACCACCGTGTTGCGTCGTCCATGAGGTTGATGGAGGTCAACAGAGTTGTTCTTGGAGCTGTGGGTGCTGCCATGCGGAAACTGGAAACCCCCGAACGTGGTACGCTTGGAAGTAGGAGGTCCATCCGAGTCTTCAGGCGTTTCCAGAATAGTCTCAGTCGTATCGTCAATTGTCGAGGTGCGGCTGGCGCGTCCCTCGGTTGCTGTCGCAAAGGTATCGAATGAAGATATGGTGTCGATACTTGTCCTTCGGTCAAGGTCAGGCAAAGGACCTCGTGTGGTCTCTACCGAGTCTCCTGAGCTCACGCTGCCCCAGCTCCCTCGTCGTCCTAGTCGCTGTTGACTGATCGTCCCCATTGCTGAGTGAAGGAAGAAGTGCTCATAGTCAAATGCATCCTCGCGATCCTCGTGTGATACAGGGTGCTGCAAGGTGTCGTGATATAGGGACTCGCCGCTTTCGCTCTCATAATCCACAAACTCGCCCTCTTCGCCCTCTTGTTCGCCTTGAGGATAATCTTGCAGACTGCCCTCCACATCATCCTCCATATTGTCTGGTACGTTATCCGGCACGTTGTCCGGCGTATTGTCAGATGCAATGTCAGGCGCATTGTCCTGTGGACTGTACTGCAAATCGGGCTGTACTTCCTCACTACCTTCTGCCCTGACTCTCTCTGTGTCGCGTTCCCAGTCCTCGCCCTTCCTGTCGACCTCATCGGGGCTATTCGACTTTGGCTCGTCGTTGACGACAGGTTCAGGATTTGGCACAGGTGTCTTTCTCCCCTCTTCTTCATCTTCAATTTGCGCTTCCTCAGGATTGGCTTCGGGGACGTCCTCATATTTGACACTGGGCGCCCTTTCTTCCAGCCTATTCGTTTCTTCCACCTCCTGATCAGGTGTATCCTTGGCGTCTGCGTCGTTGCTGGTCGGATCAGGGTTCCAAGGGGCCTGCCAGGGAACTGTCTCAGGCCCAGCACCCTTCGCTCTCCGAGGCTCTAGGAATCCTTGATCCCATCTCGCATGAGTAAACGGGCTTGGTGTTCGGAGGCTCTGTAGACTGCGGCGTTTTTAGACTATCGGCTCGTGCTTGTTCTTTCAGACTCGAGATTTTTGCCTCTTAGATCCTTCATCTGATCTTTCAAGTCGCGAACTTGCGCAACTGATGCTGATCGAGTTATATCCTTGTCAACAAAGGAGCCGAATGTTGGGCTTTGCATGTTGAAACTTTGAACACTGTCCCGATGTCTGTTGCCATTGAAGCCATCTTCGTCCTCACTCGGAGCTTCCAGCGTCGTATCTAGAGCATATAGAGGGGTCTTGTATGCTGAATTGCCATATCCCCCCAGTGCATCGGCACTTCTGGACGAAGTCAAAGGTTGACGGTAGCCTCCTGCAGCTCCCAAGGCACTAGCAGATCGCTGAGGGTATCCAGAGCCGCCAAAGTCGTCTTGTATACTGATGTCACTCAGCATTCTCGAGTGACTTATTCCTGAGGGATCGGTTGCGTCCTGCATGGACGTTGCAGGTCGGACGATCGGGGGAGATGGTGTTGAGCCGTCGGACATGGGAGAGTAGTAAAGCGAGCTTCTCGCTCTCGATAGGTTTCCTTCCATTGTCTATAATATCATTAGCACAGCCTCCCAATCTCGAAGACGCAGACCCTACCGTTAATCTTTGCTTCGCATTGGCTAGGATCTGCTCCGCTCTATCACTAAGAGAGCTGGTAGAATACCGCTCCTCGCCGACCGCCTGTGTACGGGGAACACGGGCAGCCCTGGGCTCCTGCGCAGGGGTTCCCTCGACATAAGAAGAAGCCATGCTCTCCTCGTCGTCGCCCTGGAAGTTAATATCGTCAACACTGACGGAATCGTCAAAGTCGGCAAAGGGGGCGCCATGGCCTTGAGATGTGATTGTAGAGTTGGATTCGAGCGAGGACCTCCTCTCGCGCGACAGGATTTGCGATCTCGTCTTGATGCGCGACACGCCCATTGTGGATGAAGCCGGCATAGTCATAGTAGGGTCGTCGTCGGACAGGTGTGACGAGGGGCGGCGCTGTCCCCTTCCAACAACACTCTCAACCTCGGTCACCTCGCCGATATCTGATAGCATGGTTCCATTTCCGTAGATGATGGGTGTTGACGGGGTCATGTTCATAGGTCCGGCCACAAAGGGGTTTTGCGATGGAGGGAGGTGATAGCGCATATCGTTTGCTCGGCCATTGTTCCACATCAAAATGGGAGACTGGGAGCGATCATCGAGGGATTCATCGCAATCGTAATCGGGCAAGATCATATCGGGGTTCGTCAGAGTGGGCGATCCAGGCACCGGCCCGTAATTCAGGGACGAGCCAGAGCCTGATTTTCCATGGCGGACATCGCGACCGTGAGCATGCATGGTCTGGGCTGCCATTGTGGTTCGACGTTGTAGTTCAAGTAAGGGGTTGGACTAGGCAACTTGTTTGTTGAATGTTTTTGATCGGGAAGAGTTTTATCTCTGTAGGCGCGTCGATCAAGCCGTCGGGGGGATTCAGGACACGGTGCCAAGTCTGAACTGGACAGCCGGCCGCAGGTCGGCGACGCACTCAGGTTGACTTGCAGAAGGCTTTCTTCTCTTCTTGGTCGTCGGCAGCTGGGCGCTTCCGGGAATCGATAGTATTGGAGGTGTTGTCTTGGGTGACGTCCCGTTAGTCGACAGATGGCACCGTGGCGCAAAAGCTAGAACTGGCGACGGGTGGAAGTCAGGATGTCGATCTGACAAAGAAAAAGAAGCACGAGGTGATAAGGAGCGAGCGACAAGGCGAGTAGAGACGAAAGAAAGGAGCAGCGCGGAGCAAGACTGGATCGAAGAAGGCGTTCTAGTAGCGAAGGACGCAGTCAGCGAGAGGCCAATTTGGCATGTCTAAGAACAGGCTTGAAAAGCCAAGGAAGGGGAGGAAGATGGATGTCGAAGTAGGTAGCAAAAAACTGGAGATGTGATTTGGATGGTGATGTACGGTACGTCCGTGAGGGTAAGGTAGGTAGGTACGTACCAATTGGCAATTCCCGGCATGGACTTGAGCTTTCAGCTCAGCTCGGACGGGAAAGCGTTTATGCAGCTTCAATCAATCAATCCAATGGATGAAACCCTTCTTTCCCGCGCCCGCGCGCGTGTGCCAGCGTCAAAGACAAGACCTGAGAACCTCTCAGATGGATCGATCGATGGCTTGCTTTCAAAAGAGGCAGGCAAAGAGAAGCGCTTCTGGCTTTAGCCGAGACTCGAGAAAAAGCTTCGATGGCGCTGGTCAGGGGTGGTGCAACGGGAACGGGAACAGATGAGGGAAAGCTGGCCGTGGAATGGATGGAATGAAGCCTCAGATTGCGGCGGCGTCAAGCCCCCCCTCCAGGGACTAACGGATGGAACGTTGGGGGAACTTCTAATTAGGGGACCTTCAGCGTGGAATTGGATCGCAGGTCCCGTAGTCCATGTGAAACGGGAAACACGGGGGAGCCCGCTTTGTTTCGCGGGCTTCTTTTCGAGGCCTTACCTACCTACCCACGGTACGGATGGATGGACACCTGGGTCTTTAGCGTGTCTCTTTGGTCTTGATTGGCGGCTTTTGCGATGTAGGATTAAAACAGAAGTAATATTAAGACGAGGTCGCAGTGAGAGAGTTTTCGCGTCGGAAGCCTTATGAGGACTCGCGATGAGTGCTACTCTAAGATCTGCTCCGTGCGACAAACATCCATCGCAATCTATCCATTCCTTCTCACAAGAAAAAGGGATGGCCGCCCTAGATGCGAACCGAGTCCGATAATAGCACCATGATCCGTCGTCGCCAAAGAGGTACATACAGTAGCCGCTGGCCCTATTTTCCAATTGGGCATGCCTCCGGTACCATGGATGGGTGGTAGCATATGGAGATGTTGCACCAGTTAATTTCCATTCCATCATGGACAAGGATCATGGACCAAGCACCAAGACCAAGGACGCAAGGACGCGTGGGAGAAAGGGGGTTCCCCATCGTTCCCCGATGGCTCTCACCGCTCTCCTGGGACGATACTGGACGAAAATGGACCACCAAGGTTCAAGGCAAGTGCCTATATCTACCGTTTTTTTATGGTTGATAGTTCTCATGAACCTAGGATAGCTGTGGTTGAGTTGTACCGTTCGGGAACCTCTTAGCGTCACGACAGGCCCAGTGCGACAGGGTGAATTTTCTCTCGATAACAACAGCAAGTGATGAGATGACATGCGCAGGGCGAAATGTGCCAACGTGGCACGCTCTCACCTTTTCAATCTCATCACCATTGTCCAATCCCCCGTTTTCCAGATGCAGCCTCAACTGCAACTCTGCGGGGGCCAATGATTGCCGAAACTGGGTCATGATGGTGGGTGGCGAATATTGGAGGAGTTCAGATGAGACAACTTGTCATGTTTGACGAGCCGCCCAAAGTCAATGAGACCTGAATTGGCTTCTTGAAGCCTCAACTGTCATTTATCAGTTTGAAATGTGATACAGACACTCAAGTATTATCGGGATAAGCAATCTCGATAACGCTTCGAGCATGGGACCCGACAGCGATCATGAGATCTCATAGATGAACCATCATGGCGAATTGCTCTTGGGTCGAGCAATTAAAACCCCAATGACAATTTTCGCATGTCTCACTGGCCTTTTCAAATTTCCTCAATGGCTAATCGCAAGATTCCCTCCATGAGCTCGTGTCTCACCGGCTGCTGTGTATGATAGAGGCACCCAACGCCAACATCACAGCGCTTACATCAACCGATTGATTGTGTTGAACAAAGTCTCATGTCGTATCATTCTCCCAACTTTTCTGATTTATCCCATATCTAGTGTGACTCCCGAATAAATAAAAAGCATTTTTCCTTTGTTTTTGTTATCTCAAACTTTCAAGTCCCAAAACATTCTACTTTTCCATGGTCTAACCCAAAGCAATCGCAGGTATCATCTCTTAAAGCCCCCTCCAATCGTGAATGTCAAGCATTCAGGGACGATCGATATTTAGTCGTCCGCAAAGGCCTCAGCTCGGGCCTCGATGTTCTTCTTGTCTGAATCATCCTTGGACGGTCGGTTGGCAATGAGGCGCTAGCTGGTCAGCATCAATATGGTTATTGGGGATGACAATGTCTTACCACCAAGTTTCTCAACAGAATAGCAATAGTGACCTTGCCGACAGAGGGCACATAGATCGAGGCCTTCTCCTTGATGGCGGGGCCGTCAAAGTTCCTGTACGAGGAGAAGTTGATGCAAACGGCACCATCACGGATGAGCTCGGTAGGGACCTTGTAAGATTCGACGGGGACACCGCCGATAACGACGTCACTCAGAGGAAGGCAGTCCTTCAGTCCCCATCCCTCCTTGTCCTCGACCTGGTGGCGGGCCTTCTTGATACCCTGTCCTCGGGTGAAGAGTTGGACGCCAGTGACATCCACAGAGTAAACGGTAGCACCGTCGTTGGCGAGAAGAGCGGCAAGAGGGCGGCCGTTGACCTCTGATCTGTTGATGACGGTGATGGTCTTTCCGAAAAGTCGGTTGCCCGAGGCCAGGATGGGGTTGTAGATCTGTAGGTACTCGAGGATCTTGACGACGGCAAGAGGAGTGCAAGGGAGAATCGACTTCTTGCGGTTCTCGGGGGCATCCAGGAAGCGAATGTTGTGGTACATGTTGTGAATGTGCTTGTGTCGAAGACCCTCAACGTCCTTGCCGAGCTCGACCGTCTCCTGGACGTACTTGTCGTGGGTAGGGTTCTGGGGGAAGATGGGGTAGTAGACAATCATGCCGTCGATGCTCTCGTCATCGTTGGCCTTCATGATCTCCTCCTCGAGGAGCTCCTTGTCAACCGTTCGGAGGTCAAACTTGAAGCCGCTATGCTATACATCAGCGCCAAGCCCAGGGGCATCACCCGACAGACAGGCGACAGTCCGCAGGAAAGTCTCACTTCTCTTCACACGTCTTCTTGGACCACTCGGCGTACTTGACGGCGGCGGGATCACCATTGGCGAGGAACGCAGCAAGCGTGGGCTCGCCGGGGTTGGAACCTTGAACCTTGGCCAGTGTCTCCTTGACCTCGTTGAGGAGTCCCTTGGCGATGGTTTCGGCGGTAATGACCTTGCAGGTCTTGGGAACATCAGGAGCAGCCATTGCGAGTATATGAGCCTCAGAAATGGTATGATATCTAGAGACAAGTGTCAGTTTGAATCTTGAAGACTGGATGTCTCTCACTCACGATGCGTCACACTGAGAAACCCCACAGTTCTCGTTGAGAGCTTGTCGTAACGCTTCTGATGAGGGGACTACGTCAGTGCGACGCACGTGATGAGGGGAAAGAGACCAAGAGATCAACAAAGAGCCTCATACCTTGGGGATACGGCTTGGATCAGTACTCCAAAGATGGAAAAATTGAAGAAGAGAGAAACAATAATTCTCGGACCCCACCAAGAGAGACTCCGATCATGGAGGGGCATTTCGAGGAATTATCGCAGAAAAAATTCAGACCCCTCCTTCCTCCACTCAGAGACCGAGTTGCCCCTCTTACCGTCTACGGTTTAGCGCCAAGAGACATCGCCGCAGGTGGTGAAGCTTTCGAGGTACAACAGTACTTCAGGTGCATGATTTCAACCATGCATCATCCAGTCTTTGCTTCCCATCTTCGACGAGAGTCTCGGTCAAAGAAGTATGGGAAGGCATTGAACTCGCCAAGCTATATAAGACGAGTAACATGGATTCGCCGCGAGTCAAGCGAACTTTTGGACTATTCGAGACTCATTCCTCTGATGATTACAAGGCTTAAGCGACGCGCCAAGCGTCCTGCGACAAACACAGGGCCAGCCTCATGGACACTCGATTGCTTCCAGAACCGACAGGAATTCTCAAAGGATCAGAACGGGAATTTGGGTTTTTGGCGCTCAACTGTGAACCAGTTTCAAGTTTGAATGTGGCGGCCTATCGCAGGATTTTTCCGAGTCGTCGCATGCTTTTTGGTGGAGGTTTGGGTTTGGCTAATCGCCAGACAAAAAGTCATGTCTGGTCTTGAACATTCCACACCGCCAGGGAAACTGAATTGACTGGATTGAAGAAGCAAGTGCTTCTCTTGATGGCTTGCTAACTGGGAGGCTCAGCCTTTTTCTTTCACAGTCCCAAGACGCGCTAGGCACGTGGGTTGGCAACAGGGTCGGCCCTCTGCGCCCGTCCAGGGACAGCGATTACCGGCCAACGAACTCTCCTTAACCATTGAGGTTTCCGCCAAAGGTCAGATTCAACGATCCGATTACCGGGGATCGATGATAGCTCTCCCGTCTGTCCGGGTTCCAACTCTGTTTGACACGACGACACCACTTCTCAGCGGCCGCAACGAGATAGGACCATTGATTAGCGCCTTGTCGCCCTTTATCGCCTCCTACCTATATATTCCCCCTACCCCGCCACAGTTTACTCCGCGGAGATTCACAAACCGTCTTTTTAACACCACCACGACCTTATCTCTCAACTGTTGGACACTAGCCATACATCGGCCAGACACCGTCGCAGCGCCCCCAGGATCGCGCCAGCCTTGTTCTTATCATCGTCTTTCGTCGCCCAATCCCCCGTTACGTCAGGACCCTGGGCCAATGGTAGCATGATTATTTGTCTCTGCACGATCTGCTTATCATAGATGGGGAGCTTGAGCCGCACCTAGTGGTGTCGGTCAGGCCAGTACCGTCGGCATATGGCCGTCTCATAGCCTGCTTGTGGTGCAGGCCTTATCTTTGCCATGCCCACGCAGGAACGAACCCTTGGAATTGCATCTCTTGAGACGTGGGACCTGGAAGTTGCATAATCATCATCTGCAGGGAAGCTTCATATACGGATTGGCCCTATTGTGAGGAGTGATCCCCTATCGATACTGGACTGGGGTTTCAAAACACAACTCTCGTCGTATAAGGGGAACCAGGTAGTCTGTTGAAAAACTAGACTACGTGAGCTTCAGGAACCGATAGGCGTCACTTCGAACCAGCTGTATACGGGTTCTAGGTGACCGTTGCCGAGGCTAGTCCCTTGTCCGGCTCAGGGGACAGTGGTTGGAGCCCGGAGGCTCTGTCATTCTCCCACCAAGACGGCCCGCTCTAACCCCCGTCGTCACTCCCGTCGTTATCGGATCAGCACGGAACCGTGAGCAGAAATCTAGTTTAAGCATCTCCGGGCTCCGGAGCATCACGCCTGTTCTCACCTGTGCCCTCGGTGAGACTTCACAAGCACAGATAGAGGCGCATTATCGACTTGAAACTTGCAGGACATTCATAGGAAATCCGGAGATGCAATTTTCTAGATTGGCCTACACTTCGGTTCTTGAAGAGGACTGAATTGTTCTTGTATATATGTGCTGGACATCATCCTCCTTAAACAGGATCAACAGGCTCGACATCAACAGACAACAACACAGTCGCCATAGACTCTCGACCCTCTTTTTACTATTCGATCGCTTCCACAAGAATCGACGAAAAATCTTGAGGTCTCTTTCAGTTCAACGACAAGCCCGTTCATCATGGGTTTTCAAATCGGCCATTTGTGGAAGGCCCCTGAGGTCAACCCGATCAGCCGGAAAGCTCGAAGTGTGCCAGTACTCAACCCCGTTGACCTCTATGGCCGCGTTTTTCTTCTTCTCTTGGATGGGTTTCATGCTCGCTTTCTGGGCTTGGTGAGTTATTTCAACGGGATTTGATCGAGTGTGGTTTATTGACTAGACTCTAGGTACACGTTCCCTCCCCTATTGACTGTCACTATCAAGAATGACCTTCACCTTACGCCTGCCGAAGTCGCCAATTCCAACATCGTCTCCCTTTCGGCTACATTCTTCCTTCGATTTATTACAGGACCACTATGCGATCAGTTTGGACCACGACGGGTTTTTGCTTACCTGATCCTTCTTGGTTGCTTCCCTATCGGCCTTGCACCTCTTGTCAAGAACGCAACTGGCCTCTACATCTCTCGATTCTTCATCGGCATTCTGGGCGCAACGTTTGTGCCTTGCCAGGTTTGGTGCACCGGTTTCTTTGACAAGAACGTTGTCGGCACTGCCAATGCTTTGGCTGGTGGATGGGGAAATGCTGGTGGCGGAATGTAAGCCAACCCTATACCTTCACACAACACAACGAGGGTTGGATATCAGATACTAACTGCGAGTCTAGCACCTATTTCATTATGCCTGCCGTCTTTGACTCGCTGGTTGCTCACCAAGGCCTGACTCCTTCCAAGGCCTGGAGAGTGACCTTCATTGTCCCCCTGATCTGCTTGATCGTCTGCGGTGTGGGCATGCTCCTGCTGTGCCCCGACAGCCCCATGGGAGACTGGGACGACCAGGCCCAACAGGTCCGCAAGAACATGGAAGCACATGGCGTTTCTACTTCTGGTGATGTTACACCAGTGGGCACACCGGACCGCTCAGGATCGGACGAGGAGAATACCCCTGGCTGTGAGAAGGACGTCAAGGTTGGCGACCACGAGCACTCGATTACACGCAACGAGGCCATGGAGATTGCGCAGGGCGAGATCGTAGTCAAGCCCAGTCTCAAGGAGGCGCTGCCTGTTCTCTACTCTCCCCAGACCTTCTTCCACGTTGCCACCTATGCTTGCTCCTTCGGTGGCGAGCTTGCCATCAACGCTGTGCTAAGCGCATACCTGAAGAAGAACTTCCCTCACCTGGACCAGACGAAGGCGAGCAACTACGCTGCCATCTTTGGGTTCCTCAACTTTGTCAACCGACCCCTTGGCGGTGTGATTGCCGACATCCTGTACAACAAGTTTGGACGTAACCTTTGGCTGAAGAAGGGATGGATCACAGTCTGTGGTTTGTTGACCGGTGCTCTGCTCATCCTCATCGGCCGAGTGAACCCGGCCGAATCCAACGGCGGCACTGTGGGTACCTTTGTCGGCCTCATCGTGCTCATGTCGGTCTTCCACGAGGCGGGTAACGGAGCCAACTTTGCGCTGGTGCCGCACGTGCACCCCTTTGCCAACGGTATCCTGTCGGGACTGACGGGCGGCGGCGGCAACCTCGGCGGCGTCATCTTTGCCATCATCTTCCGCTTCATGAACCAGGGCAAGGACTTTGCGATGGGCTTCTGGGTCATTGGCATCGTCCACATTGCGCTCAACCTTGCGGTGTGCTGGATCCCTCCCCTGCCCAAGGGACAGGTTGGCGGTCACTGATGTGAAGTTGTGGGTGTAGACCTGTTAGGGGTTTCGAGGGTGTGTAATGGAACGAGGTGCCACGAGATGCGCCAAGATAGAACAAATGGGCAGATGGAGCTGGAGTATGGGTTTATGGTTATGGCTAGGATATCCCGTCGCATCCGACGACAACGTTAGTGTTTGGTGTTTTGCTGTAGAAAGCTATTCAACATGGAACTTTCCATCTCGCTGCCCTACCCCTTGTCATTTCAATATATGCACCTAATTACTCCCTCGATCCTAGGGGACACACACGTGCAGAAGCAACTACCGACGACGATCCCACTCAACTTTCCTTGACTGACAAGCTCTCGTCATTCAATTGACGTGACAGCCACGCTGATCGCGTCCTTGTTGTCAGTCGCCGAGACAATGACGTGCAGAATGAGACAAGATGAGGTGGTGCCCCCCTGCCGATCAAGCACGCACCCTAGAGGGAGGGAGGGGGGTTCGCGCACAGAACGCGGCGAATTTCCAAGTTTTTGTTTGTCTCTCTCTTTTTCATTTCAAGGGCAGAGGCTGCTGTGAAACCTGACGACGAATCTGAGACTTTTTTGCGTACGCAATCGTAAGTGTCGACATGTCACACAGCAGGATTAGATCACCCACCACCACATACCCTTGAGCTTGTCTCCCATGACATTAAGCCTAGCAAGGTCTGTTTTCTTTAGTGCCTTTGCCCGTTGAACAAGGGATAAACGCTCCAAAGCAAAAACGAAAAAAAGTGGTGACGGGTTGAAGATCTTTACCGATTCTTGATGTGAAACTCGTACAACGTAGAGTCCTCATCAAAACATCCAAACTCTAAGCAACGACTGAGGTATAAACTATATCCCTAGTAATTTCACAAAACCAAGGCAAAGCTATTAATCCTAGCATAAAGTTTGAAGCTTATTCAAACTGTCTCCATCTCTCAGTACGAGGTCCATTATTCATTCAGTTGGCGGAAAAAAAATCCTGGGAAACGGGATGCATTCCAGTGCAAGGCGGGACGGCCACAAGCCCACGCTGCGGCGCCATTCCCGGGCACGATGAAACGGGCATTGTAAATGCTGGGGCATTCCTGTCAAGGCGTGGGGTCTCATCTTGAGTCGTGGCGCTGGCGTTGATAGATTGCGGCTTCGGAAAAGGATTCTTTGACAGATGACCGGTACGCTTGCGTGACAAGGGAATGCTGGGTAGAGAGGTTGGATGAGAGAATGATGTTGGACCGTTTGCTGTCAGCTTGACAATAAATGAGATTAGACGTCAGATACAGGGTGCTTCAGATAGATCAAGTCTGACAGGACAGTAAAGATAAAAACACAAAGACAACTTGTTTATGGCCTATTGTTTGAGTGCTTCAACTCTGTACGTCAAGTCAGAATAAACGGCCGCGAATGGCACATGAAATTCAAGAACACCATTGACAATTCATTAAGGCATTACCATTAAATACACACAAAGCTGGGTCATATGTCTATTAGACGTAGCAGCAAGGAAACACGCGGCATGCTACATCAGAAAGGGCTTGATCAAGACAAATAACCCAAGTGGGTTTTAAAAAGTTTTTTCCTCAAATACATTAACAATCCAGAATACCTTCCAAGCTCGGGAATTACCAAATCAACGTATGTGCGCAAAAAAGGCCGGATACCCAGACTGCTCCATACCAGAAGTAACAAGAAACCCTCTAAATGCAGTCATGTCGTCATGACACCACGTAGAAACCAAAAATATGATACTGGTACGCGGTTTTTGCTTCGCTTACAGAGCGAAAGCGGCCATGACGAGACCGGCGACAACGGCGACGGGAGCGCCGAAGCGGGCAGCACCGGAGACGGGGACGGGGGTAGGGGTGCCAGCAGCGGGGGGAGCAGACTGGGAGGGGTAGACGGGAACAACGGGCTCGCTCTGAGCAGGGGGGTTGGAAGGGTGGGTGTAGACGGGAGGAGCAGCAGGACCGGTGGCGGTGGCAGTGCCGTTGCAGGGGACAGAGGCGGTCTTGACAATGGGGACGAAGGTGGTGGCGGGAACGGTGGTCTCGTTGCAAGGGACGGTCAGGGTCTTCTCGATGGGGACAACGGTGGTGTGGGGAGCGTTGTAGACCTGGGAGACAGAGACGGTCTTGGAGCCGTAGTGGGCGGTGAGGGTAGCGGTACCATCATCACCGTAGACGGGGGCCTCGTAGGTGGGCTCGGCAGCCTTGGTGGGCTTCTCAGAAGCGGGAGCCTCGGAGCCGGCAATCTTGAAGGGGTTGGAGTACTGGAAGACCTCGGGGTTGCTCTCCAGCTTGATGACGAGACCGTAGACGTTCTTGTCACCGAGGGAAGCATCGACAGCCCAGTTGTAAGCCTCAGCGTCGTTGGAGACACCAGCTGGTTGTTTGTCAGTGATTTGGTTCCTGATTGGCGCGCGCATAGCTACTCACTGGCAATGTCCTTGATGGGGACCTGGGTGTTCTGGGAGTCACCACCGATCAGGGAGATGGTGACGAGCTGGCCGGCGTACTTGGCGGGAGCGTCCCAGGTGATCTGGAAGCTCTGGCCGGCGGCAACGGACTGCCAAGCCTCGGGCTTGAAGATGGGATCGAAGTCGGCGGTCTGGGCGAAAGCCTTGGCAGCGAAAGCCAGGAAGGCGGCGGCGGAGATGGTGAACTGCATCTTGACGGTTTGGTTGATTTAGAAATTACTGTATATAAAAACAGGGAAAGACTTTGGGTTTGGAAGGTTGGAGGGAGGAGCACAAGGCAACCGAGAGTGTTGGTAAAAAAGAATGTGGTAGGCTAAAAAGCCGAAAAGAGTGACTGGTTGGTATGTGCTTGGATGGTTGAGAGTAAGAAAGAAAGGAAGGAAAAATCGAGAATGAAGCCGGGGTTTTTAGAGATAAATGCCAGAGGAGGCTCGGAGGGGGTGGGCGGTCGTGAGGGTGTGGGCCTGAGGCACGAGGCACGAGGCGTGCGGTACGTACCCCGAGACAATTTCCAGGTTGGGCGAACCCTCGACGGACCATTGACGCCAAGGACGACGCTAAAGCAGGTACCAGGACGCCGCAGATGCTGCCCTGTCCTGCCCCTGGTCTTTTTGTGCCTGGCTGTGTGTGTGTGTGCCTGCGTCGGCGCTTGCAGCTCCTGCGACCTTCTCACCAGGGCTTGGTACGTACCCGACCGCTCCTCTTCCTCCTCTTCCTCTCCTCCACACATAGCCTGCGGGACAGTTGGTCGGTGAAGACGCATGTTCAACGGCTAACGAAGCTAGCCCAGGGGGTAGCAAAAGTCGGCGCAGGGCATTGAATCTCGCATCCAGGGCAGGCAACAGCTAATTGGCAGCAGTGTTAGTGCATTTCCTCTCCCCCTGAGCGTTGCTCTCCTCATGCCCTTGCGCCAGTCAGAGTCACCACTCGGCAAGTCGCTTTCGCTCTCGATACTCGCGCCAACGAACCTCGTCGACAGCCGTCCATCCAATCTGCCGGGCATTTCGGGCCAGACCGATCACAGTTAGGTTTCCTCCCCCCATGGTTACTAGCCAGGGGGGCACAGCACGCAGAGTTTTGGAGGAGCAGGAACCTGGGAACCCTCAAAGTCTCGCAGCGGGCCCAGACTGAGATCGGGCCACGAGCCCGAATGCCCTCTGGCTCTATTATGGGACCCCCCCTTGCAAGCCCTTCTTCCAACATCGTCTAGCAGCAGAGGGCAATTTAACTTGGGTGGGCGATGGTCTGGCGATTGGCCACACGCGGGGGCGCAGAGTCGGCGACCCCCGCTTGGCATCCCATCCCATCCAGTCTCCATCAAACTGATTGCTCCGAATCCATGCTCCATGGATGGTGCGCCTGTTGTCGAGACCTTTTCTCTAAGGATTCAGGCTCTTTCTCTTTAGGGGGAGAAGGAAGGCCGTTTACCCGCTGGGGACGCTATCGAGATGCTGCCGTCTAGACCTTGGGTCTGGACTACGACGCAGTGTTAAATGTTGCATGGCTGAATATGCTTATGCGATATGCCGCTCGTAAAATGCGAGCCCCGGGCAAGGAAACAAAAGTCGCAGATTGATTGAACCGAAAGGAAGGGAAGAGAGTCAGTCATCCGTTCATTGACGGACGCTTCCATGGAAGATCCCGACAGGTCATGAAACGCTCGAGCCAAAAAGTCCAGGGCGATGCAACTCCCCAGGCCAATCGCCTGCCAGGAGCTTACATGCAAACCCGGCTCGACTTGTTCCCTGCTCACTTTCCGTATGTGGGAGTCGCCGAAAGAATCAGCGGGCAACAAGCAAGGCAAGGCAAGCTTTCCAAAGTCTGTTGCTTCGTATAACGTTGTATAGATTCGTGTTGTACTACGTCAACTCGATTGACAGCGCAACGCACCCAGGTGTCCGCCCTCCTTGAGCAAACAAACAGGGTCCATCACACACACGGACAGCGGCTGTCGACAAACTTGACAGCCAAGTTCGAGGCCTTCACCTTCTTTCTCCAGAAACGCCTCTAATAGGGCCTCGCCCAGCCGCTGTGGCTCGTAGGGCTGCTTACTGCCCTTCTTAGCACCAACCCCAGCCGGCTGGGCAGCCGGCCGCCCAGAGTCGCCGCTTCGCTTGGACTCTTGGACGGGGTGTCATTTTTCGAATAGGCGAGGCGGCGCCGTGACGGCTACTACGTAGAAGGCCGGTCGTCTCTTCGCAGCGGGGGCAATCTTGGAATAGTAAAGGGGTAGGTAGTGCCCGAGAGGAGCAAAACGCAAATCGGAAAGTTTGGAGTGCGATCATGGGGTACTATGGCACCATCTGGACACTGCGACTCTACAAAGTTGTATGGGGTTGGCTGATCAGCCTGACTTGACAAGAGGGCTTATTCGAGGCCAGAGAGCACACGACCAAGATTCTTTGTTGGCTTAGAATGTTTGAACTTCTGACCAACAGGTCCGTAAACACTCTATCTGAAATCGCTGACAAGCTGCACAGCCTGCAGAAACATAACCGACATTCGAGTTTCACGCTGTCAAGACGACGCGGCCAACAGGTAAATTCGCATGGAACGCAGTAGCAAGCATCCATTATCGAAGCCAGTAATCCCCTCATGGCCAGTGCTCTCTCCTTCACCCCCCGAAGCAAGGCAGGGTAGGGCATGGATCAGATGGAGCACCTCATCTGCGGCGCTCTCCCATCCCCTGACGAGGACCCTAGATCCCTCCGCTTACCTACCTGTGGCAAGCCGACAGAGACCCGACCCGACGCCTTCAGCCTTTGCTTTACCGCCCTTCCTCCACCAATGGAACCGGTAGTATCGTCCGCATCTAATCTGCGAAATCTGTTGCTGCAATTAGGACATCTCTGACGCGACCTGCCGTGCCTTGCCTTGCCTTGCCCTGCCTGGTTGAATGCGGCACAATGACGCGCCCCCCATGTGTTCGTCGATCAGGGAAAAAGCCACCCGAGGCCAGTGGACAGCCATTATTCGCCAGCAGTGTCTCGGTCGCTCTTACAAGCGACGGGCGAATAGGAGGGTCAAGACCCTGTATGCTGTCATCTCGGGGCATGAAAGTGCAATCCCTCAAACCTGTTATTATGCTTCTGGGAGGTTAATTCAGGAAATTCGCCAATTAAACGTTGACGCCCGAGCCGGTCGCCATCCAACGGTCCTCCTCTGCCACAAACGGCTCGTCCCCTAAACAGCCACAGCTGAGCCGTAGCGCTGGGTAGGTTGTAAACTACAACCAGCCCGGCGGCGTCTGGAACGCGCCTATTGTGACTTGCTAGTCGCGAGTAGGCTTCAGCTCCGGGTACGCCACTGTTATGCTTGATGGCGATAGTTTGGAATTGCCTAGTAGAATGGAAGCCTCCTGAATGGCCGGCACTCAAAAACATCCCGAGCGAATGGTGAGGGATTTTGGCCAAGAGCTGTCAGACGGCGATGGAGTCGATTTGCGCCATCTAGCCAAGGCCCCCGTTCTCGGTATGTGGTAGAGACCGGAATGGAACCAGACGAACGGTCGGAACGTCGACTAGGATTTCTCCTTCACTTGGAGACAGAGCACGACTCAAGCCCAGTTCCGAGGTGTCTCACCTCGAACCTCGTCCACGGGCCGACCACGGAAAAAGGATTAGAGAGATAGAGCAAGCAGGCAAGGGAATGTCTCGACTGACAAGTTACGACTTGAGTCAAAACACAGGGAGAATGAATGGGGTTCGGTTCTAAGAAAAAGAACACACAAGCACAAGGAGTAGAAACAAAAGCAAAAACATGGTACGGTCTCGACGATTTGACCACTGGTTTCAACCGACAGAGCGAAAAACCCATTCATTCATTCATTGCCCGCATGCAGAAACAGCCCACAAACTGAGAGACACAGCACAACAAGGGAACGCCACTGTCTGTCCTCTTTCCTTCCTCAGAACCACATGGCGCGCGGCACGCGATCAATAGCCTGGATTGTATTGACTGTACAACCCGGCGGTATTTGGTACCCCCCTATTGACTGTCACTTTTCAGTTTGAATTTTTTCACGGGGTAATGCCCCGGACGCGCCGTTGCTGCAAAAAATAGATAGTTTAATTGCCCGGCCGTCACTACCACCCCCCCCCCCCATCCATCACAAGACAGGACCTGATCTGAGGCCCGGCAGCTGTGAAAGGGGGGCGGCGCGCGGCTGACCGGGAGAAGAACCAGTAGAGGACGCCGCACGGAATCCCGCAAACCGAGCGCCATGGCTGAACTACCGACCGCCCGCATGGTGGTGAGCTGCCCGTTCTGAGAGACAGAGCGGCAATTGTGGTAATTAAGGAAGCTTCTTTCGACGATGGAAGCACAGTCATTTACCGGGTTAGGGGACACGCAGGAGAGAGCTGAAAAGTAATCAATCTTTTGTCCAACTCCATTATAGGAGTCGCGAAAAAACTACTGCGTAGTAGGAAGGACTCTGTCAGTCCGTCGTTTGATGACTCGTTTCTCAGCTGTTCTGGCCGTAGCCAATGGTTTCGCTGGTCAACTCCCGTGTCACAGCGGAGATGAGTAGCCCGGCGCCAGGCTCAAAGGACGAATCTCTGCATGGAAAATTGCAAGGCCAATGAATTTGGCCGTTCCGCTTCCCCAACCTGTTGGTAGTTTCCGGATCTTCAGGAGTGGCTTGCGCGGGAGCTGACCAATCATGTTCCTCTATTAGAGGATGCAGCTTCAGCTTTTCAGCCTCGTGCCCCACATTGGTTCTTTGACTCTAGCACTCAGCCTCGTCCAGACGTCCTCCCACCCTTGGAGGGCCTGGAACTATCTAAATTCAACGAGGCTGACTTGCCCATTCGCGATGGCTTCCGACGATGAGCGTCCAGGCGATTCGCCCCGCAGCAAGCGTCGTAGGACACACGCCGATTCATCGCCCCCTTACGCGCCTCGACGCGACGGCGAGGAAGACGATGTTCACCAGGCGACGCGAGAGCTCTCGATACGTGAGCATCGTCGAAACAGTAGGACTATGAGTCCAAGTCCCGGCGATGATGGCGCCGATCGGAAATACTACGATGAGCAGAGCCGTCGCACCTCGCGATCAAGATCAAGGTCAAGATCGAGGTCCAGGTCTACCACTCGCTCCGACTCCCGCCTGCGCTCGCGCCTTTCCTCAGTCTCTCGATCACGATCACCCCGCTCCTCACGCTCACGCTCTCGATCTCAATCATCCTCCACACGCTCCCGAACAGACTCGCTCTCACCTCGAGCTCCGCAACCAACTCCTCCCCCCGAACCCTTCAAGCCAAATTACCGTGCCCGCCTCGTCCTCCACGGCCACACCAAGCCCATCTCGCAGGTTCGGATATCTCCCAACGGGCGCTTCATTGCTTCTGCATCTGCAGATGCTACTGTCAAGATATGGGATGCCGCCACGGGCGCGCACATGGATACACTATTTGGTCATATGGCCGGCGTGAGCTGTCTTGCTTGGACACCTGATAGCAACACCATTGCGAGCGGCTCAGACGACAAGGCTATTCGTCTATGGGATCGTGTTACAGGACGGCCGAAAACTACTGCTCGTAAGACGGAAGCTGGCCAGGAGATGGCGCCTCTGAAGGGACATCACAATTATATCCATTGCTTGGCTTTCTCACCAAAGGGCAACATTCTTGCCAGCGGGTCCTACGATGAAGCTGTCTTTTTGTGGGATGTGAGAGCAGGTAGACTTATGCGTAGTTTACCTGCGCATAGTGATCCTGTTAGTGGGATTGACTTCTGTTGCGACGGAACGCTGGTCGTGAGTTGTTCAACGGACGGATTGATGTAAGGACCCCTTTGTGTGATGAGTTCCACTTGCTAATACATCTATAGTCGTGTCTGGGATACGTCAACAGGCCAATGCCTCCGTACCCTCGTCCACGAAGACAACCCAGCCGTAACCAACGTCTGTTTCTCCCCCAACGGCCGTTTCGTCCTGGCCTTTAACCTCGACAACTGCATTCGCCTATGGGACTATGTCGCCGGTAGCGTCAAGAAGACGTACCAAGGTCACCTTAATGAAAAGTTTGCCGTCGGCGGCTGCTTTGGTGTCTTGGACGGCGCCCCTTTTATCGCCTCTGCCAGTGAGGACGGGAGCATCGTGCTCTGGGACGTCGTGTCCAAGAATGTTCTGCAGAGGGTCGAGGGCCACGCGGGCGTGTGCTTTTGGGTGGATGTTCATGAAGAGACAATGGTCAGTGGGGGTCAGGATAATACGGTCAGGGTGTATCGACATGTCAGGGATGCTCCTGTGACTAATGGCACAAAAGTCGAAGAGGACCAAAGCTCGAGAGATGAGCTGTCGATGAAGCAAGAGGATGTCGACATGACCGAGGCTTAGATGATCATACCTCGGATGGATAGCGAAGGCGTTGGACGAATCTATCGTGGGATGGACCAAGTTGTCCAAACATTTTCTGTGCCTGTCCTAGATTAATCTCTAAATCTCACACGTGCCTTCTTCGCACTGCTAGCTCCTCATGAAAGTGAGATCCCAGACCTGAGGCTCATCTCTGCTGCCGTGAGACACTTGCCTCGACCGTTTTCAGGCACCATCCAAAACAAATCTAGTACGCCATTCATTGTTCCCCGAAAGCAATATGACCATAACTCCCCTCCCCTGAATACCAAGATCCTCAACCTGTGGTGCAACGCACTGGTTCATTTCGTTCCCCTTGGTAGAGCAAGCAAGCCAAGGTTAGAGGTTTAGTCAAACTCAACCTCGACGTTTTGCGCGCCAACCCGGACACCATCATGGTAGACCACGAAGTCGACAGTCCCATCTTCGCATGTCATCTCGACGGTATAGTTCAGCTCGCGGTAGACTTCTCCGATGGGATTGGTATACTTTGGGAGCGACTCGAGACGGACCTGTCTGTTCCATTTGATCTGGCACATCCGTTCAACGGTGTGGTCATTTCTCGCGGGAGCTGGATAGGACGCGGAGCTGTGTATGTCACTATCGACATGGCCCACGGTGTCTGTGTAGAGGCGGTAAAAGGCATGCTGGACTGGACGCTTGCTGGTAATGTCATCCCCCTGAGAAACATGTTAATGAGAGGTCCAGCCTTGGCTTGTTTTGTGGGTTACCTCTTTCAAGAACCACGTCATTTGATTCTTGGCCTTGTACTTGCGTTCCTTCTCGCACCAGAACTTGTCGGTCTGTAGATGCTTGTAATCATCGAAGGCCGAGCTGTGGGCGACGCCGTAACTCATGCGGGCAATCCTTGCCTCTACCTTCACAGCAATGTCTCCAGAAATGTTCTGTTTGGAGAGCTCGTGAACGACAGCGCCACGGCAGATGGCGGTCCACCTGAGGTTCTTAGTAAAGTCTTCTATGATCTGGACATCACTACTTACGGTTTGCTGCCCTGAGACTGTAGGACCGACGATGTAAACTCGGCCTGTAGCCGGTCAAAAAGATATCGGCAACGACCAAAGCCACCGACGAGGACGATGTGCTATACGAGTTAGCAAAGCCTTCTCGGGGGAATGCGTGAAGAACTGACTTTTGGGCGCTGAGAGTACTTTGTCTCAATGGCATCATATTGACGGCGCACCAACGACACAATCTTGTCGACAATGGGAGAAAAGACGGACAAGATCTCGTTCCTAGGAAATACTGTTAGCATTTTTGCTGCGTGGGGAGAGTATGAACATACGAGGTGAGCTCAAATGCACGGCGGCGTTTGAGCTTCCGGGGGGTTTCATTGCAGGCGTCGGGCAGTTCGACCAGCCAAGATCTTTGCTGGTTGGCAAACTGCGGCTTGATGCCGTGCTCCCACCCGTCGTTGAGGAATCTCTTTTCCGCCGCTTTGCTGACTTGATCCCAAGATCCTCTGGGGACCTTGGACTTGATGAGATTGAGGAAGTTCTCGTCGAGGAAAACTCCTCCGCACAGGGCTCCTGTCTGTAGTTAGCAACCTAGCCAACTCTATCGTGAGGTTTTTGGTCACTTGCCATCTCCCTTGACACACTCCTTAACGACGAATGGCTCTGTCGATTGAATCTTGTAGCTGATGAGGTCCTTGCTCATGTTAGTCAGGGATTCCTAAAGCCATGCTCGGTGTTGACGGGGGCAAACTCACGACTGTTCCGCCTCCAGCATCGCAGACAATGATGGTATCATCTGGCTATCCACAGATGTTAGTCCCCTATGCCTCAAGCGGGATGTTGACGGAATACCTTAATGGTTGATCTCCTTGAAAGGTCCTGAATAGTAGCCAAAGCCGCTGCTTCGGGCTCCGAAACGAAACGAAGCGAGGTAGTGCCGCATGGTCGGGGATTAAGGATGCCAGAGAGGCCTGCAGCTTGCTTCATGTGTCTCTGAGCGTAGGGGGGCCAGATGGCTGGCAAGGTGATGACGACATGGAACTTGGACTTGTTCAGTAGTTCGACGCCGATGCTGCGCTTGATGGACTCGATGGCATGGCTCCATAGCTTCCGGAGAAAGCAAGCAATGATTTCGACGGGCTGCTTGCCTGTAGCTTCCTGCAGGCGACGAGCGTTGGCGAGTTGCTCAGATGTCGCGACATCGGATGGAATGTCGCCTCTCTTGAGTAGTAGGAGCTTGAACCACTTCAAGGCGTCCTTGTCGGCAGGGATGGAGTATCCCCAGGCGGCATCGTTATCGCTGTTGTACCACAGCTGAGTTGGCGCCTTCTCTTTGTCTGAGCAGTGGTTTAGTTCAGCCTCCCAGCTTGTCACGATCGCAATCTCGTTTGGTTCTCGTGAGTATGCCCAGGCGACACCCGAGTATCTAAGTAAACAAGAGTCAGTACACCCCTGCTGGTGTATTGTGAGTAAACCTACGTTGTCCCGAAATCGATACCAATGATGATGGCATCCTCGACTGGTTGATCCGCCGCCATCTTTGGTTGTAGCCAAGATAGGCCAGTCTGGTTGGTGGGCAGGTAGGTGAGTAGAGGTAGGCTGGTAGGTAGGTTGGTTGGTTGGTTGATTAGTTGGTTGGTAAGTAGGTAGTTGTCCAACTATTCAAGGTTGGAGGAGAAGAGATGGAGAGTAAATGGGGAGAGGCGGGAGTAAGGGTTTTTATCTGATACATGGAGAGGGTGAATACTGAGTTGGAGGAGGTGAGTGCCCTGAAAGGCATCCATGCATGCACTCGTCAGTAAGTGAATCACTGCCGCCTGCCTGCTCAACGGATCTAGAGTTACCTACTGACCTAGGTATACAGGTAACCTTGGAATTTCCTTCATATTTTATCCCCCCTCCACTGCCTTTCTCTCTTTCTCTCATACTTCTCTCTTGCACTCACACTCTACACACTCAAAACTATCTTATTCGTGTGCCGCCACCCGTCTCCTGTCCAAACACCACCAAAGGAGTGAGTCTCTTTAGATCTTCTAGGTTTTCATCATTATAGCATCTTACATCTTCTTTGACTTAGCAACCCTGAAAAACTCCTTGCCCTAGGGACGCGCCTTCACCGTATCCGCGCGAGTTCATGCATCGCCTTTGACGGTGTTGGCCATGAGCTTCGAACCGCAGTACCACGACACGGGCGGCTCCTCTCGCCGCATGTCCTCCTGTCCACCTGAGACTACATCTCAACCTTTTGGTGGTGTAAAGGGGCAAAACATCGCGGACGGTGACACCGCCAGTACTGCATCCTGTCCATCTCATTACGTTCAGCTGGACTTGGAAACCGGTAGCAACAACCACGAGCACGAACCTCAAGGCCAAGAGTGGCATGACTACTGGACCGTGGAAAACATTTTGCAAGTTCAGCAAGACAGACACCAGGAAATCCTCCAGGAAATCCGTGCCGCAAACGCAGAGGACAGGGTCGCTTTGAACGAGGCGATGGAGCAAAACATGTCTATGAATCTCGGCCAGGGACTCCAGCACATCATGGAGTTCTTCACAAACTGGACGAAAGAATTCACTCAGCATCATCTCGTGAACAAAGTTGCCACGCTTGAGGAGCAGCTGGACCTCGCAATCCAACAAAAAGATCAACTCAGCCAGGAGTACAAGGAGATGCGCGCCAGACACAACAAGGCCTGCACCAAACTCGACAAGGCTCTCCGCGAGAGAGACGACCAACGACGTCTCGCAGATGGAGGAGCCCTCGCGAATTCTACCAAGGTGACAGACGACGCTGTCATGGACAAGTGGAGTATTCTCAGCTACAATATTCGCACGTTGGCTCATTCTTTGGCAAAGAGCCCTCCACCTCAGCGCCTTGATCAGATCGTTGTCGCTCGGCTGAACGGGATCTCACAGTCACCCCGAAAAGATATGCAAGACCAAGACTACCGAGATTTTCTTCTCCAAGGCTACCTGTGGAGTATGGTCAATGACAAAGTGTTTGACGCTGGTACTCGGATCTGGGGTGGCCCTGGAATGGCCGATCTGAAAACTATCCAGGACAACCTCATCAGTAAGTGGCATCCATCTTGGACTTTCCTAAAGAAGGAGCTAATCTTTTCAGATCGTCTCGAAGCGGAAGACGCTGGAGAACACGGCGAGATTTGCCAGCAAGCTGCGAGATGGCTTGCTCAAGGGTCAGGCATTCTCAATCAGCTCTGGGGCTGTGAACCGGGAGGCATGAGGGCCCTTGCCAACATCGAAACCAGACTCCTGGTGCCATTTTTCTCGGCCAAAAACCCCAGCTCTGGTAGTGCGGGAAAAGTCAGTGACCAACTCAGTGCCATTATCGAGTGTGCTGTCGAGTTGGACCAGATGTTCATGTGTTCCAAGGCAATCTTTCGGATCCATTGGAAAGACATTTCCCAGGACCATTCAAAGCATCAGCGATACAACTCGAACACCATGGAGTCAATCGCCCACGAAGGCGAGCTGTCCTCGCAGAGCAATGTCAAAATGGTTGTTTCGCCCTTCCTCTGGAAGGCTGGAAACGCAGACGGCCAGAACTATGAATCCTCGATGCTGCTCATCAAAGCTGCCGTGGTCTGCAATTAGACCACCAGCCTAGAGGGAATGGCGGAGAGAGAGCTGAGGCCAACTTACTGACGACCAAGGGATGGATTTTGGAGCCCGGATAAATGGGTTTATGATATGTGCTGGCTCTGGGCCAACGATTGATCATCTTTGCTAGTGAGATCAGATAGCGAGAACAGATAGACAGCATCAACTCAGGTCGTATTGGTAAACATGTACTCTCTCACCTTCTACCGTGATACGCCCATAATGAATGCCTACCCTGGCCAGCAGTGACACTCAGGAGTATCCCAAGGTAACTAGACAATGCCTCTCATGCAAGCCAGGGGAAATCATCACGAGAAACCAAAGCCAAACTTTCAACAGATCGATTGCTTTTCATTTGAACAATAACTAAAAAGAAATTACATATTAAACCGTCCCATCAGGGGGACACGGAATCCGCATGGACATATGTATGCTCATCTCCAGCAACAACTTTCGTACAAAAAGCCACAAACCTATATCACTCTCCCCCTTTCCTTTCCCTTCTCAAATTAGGTATTAAACTGAAAAACCCTTTCCCCTCCCCTTTAAAAACTCCGACTCCCATGAATCTGTAACAAAGGAAATAAAAACGTGTCTTGTCATCAAGGGGGAGTTTTTAGTAATTCAGACCGAGACCGAACTTAAGGAATGTCCCTGTTGCGCTTGACTGGTTGTCGTCTTGGTAGGTGGAGGGGGAGCCGCAGGTTAGGTCGAACCAGACGTCTTCGACTGTTGAGTCGATCTCGCGGATGTCTTTGGAGACGGGTTGGTTGTAGACTGCACAGCGGGTAGCGCCGCTGTCGTTGTTGTAGAAGCGGTAGGCCTGGCAGCCGTGGGTGGATGGTAGGTCATGCTGGAAGATTTGTTAGCATTTAGTACAAAGTCGAGAGAGGTAGGGACTTACCTTGCAGAACTGGTAGCATCCTTCAAGGGTGACGGGCATGCCGTGGCTATCTTCGCTAAACTCGGCGAGGAAATTCATTCCCGTAGCCTTACCCTTGACACCACAGTATGCAGTATCTCTCTTGGAAGCACCGTTCTCGGCGTCCCTCTTGTAGATGGTTGCTGTGGGGACACTCGGTGTGGTGGCTGTGACGTTCAGGTAGGATGAAGAGATGGGGACCATGGAGGTATCGATGATGCATGGCTCGGTGGTCGAAGACTCGATTGAAGAGGTGGTTGTCAAGAAGGGCGTCACGGGGAGGGTCGTTGGCTCAATCGAGGCAGAGGCAGAGCCACCCTGCGAGGTCGAAGCTTCAGGTGTGAATGTCGGGTCGACGACAGACGACGAATCGCTTGAAGAAACGGGGAGCACGGGAGGAATCGTCGAGTTGCTTGGGGTAGAAGGCAGAGGATAAGCGTCAGAAGACTCGCTGGGGAAGACGGGCTTGGTGTAAACCGGGGGCGAGTAAACAGGCGTATCAACAGACTTCGTAGTGACGGGAGTCTCGACTGGCTTGGTGTAGACCGGAGGAGTCACTGAAGAGTTTCCAGAAGAAACAGGATCAGGGTAAGAGGGCCTGGTGTAAACTGGCGGCGTATAAACAGGACCCTCATTGTTAGACGAGCTGCTGGAAATCACAGACCCGGGGTAAGCTGGCTTAGTGTTGACTGGAGGAGTGTAGATGGGATCCTCGCTGGTGGAAGAGTTTCCAGGGATGATGGGCTCCGAGTAAGCTGGCTTAGCGTAGGCGGGAGGCGTATACACCGACGGATCAACAGGAGTGGTATACACGGGAGGGACTGTGGACGAGTTGCCGTGGACCACGGGATCCGAGTAGACTGGCGGGGTGTAAACAGGAGCCTCGCTGGTAGAAGAGTTGCCAGAAGTCACAGGCTGAGGGTACACCGGCTTGGTATACACGGGAGGCGTGTAAACAGATGGGTCGGCAGACTTGGTAGAGACCGTCGAAGAGTTGCCAGGAACTGGAGTCTCGGGGTACACCGGCTTAGTGTAGACAGGAGGTGTGTACACAGAGGGATCAGCGGAGTTGGTGTAGACAGGAGTAATAGCCGACGAGTTGCCAGGGATCACAGGCTGAGTGTAAGCAGGCTTGGTGTAGACCGGCGGAGTGTAAACGGTGGGCACGATGCTCGAGTTGTTTGGCTCTGGGTAGACAGGCTTGGTATAAACAGGCTTGATGTACGCAGGAGGTGTGGTGCTCGAGTTACTAGAAGGATCAGGATAAGAAGGCTTGGTGTACACCGGAGGCACGATGCTTGAGTTGCCAGAGGGATGAGGGTAAGAAGGCTTGGTATAAACCGGGGCCACAATGGTAGAGTTACCAGAAGGTTGGGGATAGACAGGCTTTGTATACACAGGCTTGGTGTAGGCCGGAGTCTCGATCGAAGAGTTGCTGTGTCCAGGCTCTGGGTACACGGGCTTGACGTAAGCTGGCCTGGTATAAACGGGAGCATCAGAGTTGTAGCCGCTGGGAGTGTTGTAAATGCCAGATTGGTATCCACTCGCGGAGACGTGCTTGTCAACGGGTGTAGTGTACAGAGGAGCAGCGATAGTTGAGTTCATGTAAGGGTAGTCATCATCCGTGCAGGGCTCAGTCTCGTCAGGATCCTCAACATCCTTTGTCTTGACTGGGATATAAGTCGCATTGGGAGGATAGTAAGGAGAACCAGTGTTATACTGGCCACCTCCGTTGGTGATCTCAGCAATCGGGTACGCAGCGTTGGTCTCCTTGTCGTATGATAGCGTAGGAACATACTTGCCACCAGGCAGGTAAACGGTGCCGTTGCGAGTGACAGTCTGGGTGCAGTCACGGCAGATGGTGTAAGACATGTTTGAAGATGCAGTGACGGTGACAGTCAGGTCGAGAGTCGTCGTCGAGACGTAGACGCCACCGGTAGGACACTCAATATCAGACTTGAGAGTCTTGGAGTTGACGGTCGAAGTAGATGTGTTCTTGGGGGCGGCATATTGAGAGTCGACCTTGGTGTATGTGTCGGGAGAGGCATACTTTGCGCCAGGAGTGTAGACGTTGGGCTGGCTGTAAGCATTGGAAGCCTGAGAATCAGATCGAGCAGCGATTCTTGCTTTAGAACCTTGATCATCTCGTTGAAACTATATCATTGTCAGAAAATGTTTAATCTTTGTTTGTATCTTTCAAGCCCATACCTTGTGGAACCAAGTGCCCCGTGGAGCGGCCTCGACAGCCGTGACCAAAAAGGCCAGCGGCGCCGATGAAAGTAGGCAGAAGCATGCTATAGACTGTGTATCAAGATGGGGAAAAAAGGTGTGAAAAAAGCAGCCAGTGAGTGAGATGAGGCTGTTGTGAGAGTGTGTAAGAGAAGATGGTGAGTCTGGTGGTGAGAGTTGCATCTCTGGGACGCATCCCACGACCTTTAAGTACGACTTTCATCTTTGTCGAGGGTTGCTGCTCAAGGAGTCAATTTTCAATCAAAAGGGACGAATATTGAAGATTTCAAAGGGTGGTATATTGAAGAGGGAGCGTCGTCGGGAGCCCTCAGAAGGGAGGTTTTCGTTAGTAGTCGTGGGGCTGTTGATCTGTTCAAGGGAGTTAGACACCGCAATCGCACACATACAATGGACACAAAGGGAGACAAAGGCAATGTTTGCCCAGATCCCAACGAGGGGACTAGAGACATTTTCGAGTTTTTATTGAACACCAAGTCCCTATCGATTGAACGCGATTGACACTATAATTCGTCCGTCAATCGAGACATAGACGAGGATGCGATGGGACGGGACACACGAGAGTTGAAGCCTTTTTGTGGGTTTGTTCTATTGCCGATAGATTCAATCGCCCTTCGGTTTCATCCCGCCCACCTCGCGCACAAGCAGCCATGAGTGAAATGACATCAAGATGGGATAGGGACAGTGTGAGCGTGAGTGTGAGTGTGTGTAATTCGCCCTAGAATTCAGGTTCGCACAGCTCAGTCAAGTCAATTGGCCTGACATGTGGCTGTGTGTGGTACGTGATCCGATCCTCCTGTTGGGATGGATAATGCAGATGTGCTGGAATGGGTATCAAGAGGGTCACGCAATCGCCGTCGTGCCCTTTGTAAGAGTAAAAAAACGAGAAACCATATGCTGATGCCGAAAAAGAGCAAAAAAACAAGCAACTGTCAAACAACCAATCCGCCGTCCGTGATGCAATCGTGTCTGCCAAGGTCCTGGTCCTGGTCCTGTACTGTACTGTAAAGCAACGCATGTCTCGTCCCTCCTTGCTGGCCTCGGTCCCGCCATCCATGTGCGAGATGCCGCGGCGATCCCAGGCCAACGTCCCCCATTCTGCAACTTCAGTCTTGTTCTCGACCAATCAGTCTTCCCAAATCGTCTCCAGATCGAGATCCCCTCTCCGCTCTGCTCCGCATACACTCCAACGCTTTCGTTTATCTCTGGACCCAAATCCCATTGTGCGTCCCCGGAGCTGCCCATCTTTCCCCTTTGAGTCCGACGAGTCGTTACCCTCGGCGGCATCCGCGGCAGCCTTAAGCTGCGCGATTCGCTCGGCTTCCAACGCAGCTTCTTCGGCATCAGGTGTGTCAGGAATAGTCTCCAAGCTAGAAATGCTGGGGCTTCGTGACCTGGTTGAAGTTGGTGTTGAAGGGACTGATGAATAAGTGGTTCCATAGCTCCCCGAGAGAGCATCATAGCTCCGGTACGATGAAGTAGATGAGATTGATGAGGATGGAGTTGGCGGAAATGTTGACAAGGAGCCGGTGCTGGATGATGCAATGGTTCTCAGAGGGGATGATGGCCGACGCAGTCGAGCAGGAGTGCTTGACGAGAAGCCTAGGATGGGGGAGCTACTTCGCCTCTCCCCGTGTCTTCGCTCAGGCTCCAGTACAGATGTTCGAACGGGAGAAATTGGTGGGAAAGCCTCATCGGCAGGCTTCCGCGGGATTCGGACACGGCTCGGAGATCCTGAGGGACTGGTTTGGCGGCGCTGGGGCGAAAAAGAGAATATGACCTGAGCCGTTGACTCCAGGCATGGATTGAGTACGAGACATTGGGGGTGCCAGGCTGGTGGTGGAACGGGATCGAGAATGAGCACCAGAGAGAGGTGAGGTGGTGCGCGGGCGGTATGGGATGAAGGTGGTGGTGGACCACGAGGGCGAAGCTGGCGATGTCGGACTAGGGTCGGTACTGCGTCTCAGGTTTGGCGGCTTTCGAGGCAGGTCAATGTTGAGGGACGAGACGGAGTTTGGATTAGGAATCCGCAGAGCTGGAGCGGTCGGGGGAACCACTGGAGACGAGGAGACAAGAGCAGGCCGGAACTCCTCCATCCGCTCCGTCTCAGGAACAGGCTCCATGTCGAGATTGGTAATCGGTGGATGGAGGCACGGATGGAAAGGAACTTGGGGCCAACCGCTGTCGTCAGGGCGTCAACGGTGGCATGTGTCGGCCGGAGCTTGATCGGTGTGTGGGCGATAGGCGATAGATAGCCAAGCGCGTCGAGTATTTCGGTAGGAGAAGCGATGATCGAATGTGGTCCCTTGGGTAGCGAAGCTATGCCGACGGCAAGAGTCGGTTGCTTGGAGCTATCTCTAGGCGGTGCAGCTCTCGCAGATCCGAGCCAAGAACAAGCCGCCTCAAAAGCACAAGCTCGTGGGATTGATGAAACTCGCTGAAAAGGCGGGGTTGAACAAGGTTGGAAGGTTCAGAATCGGGCTGGAAATGGCGGTTTTTCGATTGATGTGTGGAGAGATGGAGGAGAGCTGTAGAAGGCGGGCTATGAAGGAACCTGATGAGGAGAAGGTTCCAGGAACGGAGAGTCGAGGGGAGTCGGCGAGAAAAAGAGGTGGTGGTGGCGGAAGAAGGGATGAGGAGGAAGGTGGTAGAAAGAGGAGAAAAGGAGCAAGAGTAGATAAGCGGCGTTTAGGTCGTGAGGCGTTAAAAGAAAAGGTGATGTAGATTTCAAGAGGACGAGACGAGAGGTGACGAGCAAGTAAGAGCACGAGCTGGCTGAGCTGAGGGAGGACGCCGCCGCTTCAAGTGGTGAGTGTGTGTGAGTGACAAGCACGAGTGACACTGGGCGCGTGTGACGGTCAAGGGTGGGAAGGTACCTCTCTCTAGTGGAGTGGTGGAGGGGGGCCACCCAGTAGACCGATGGAGCAGACCTGGGGGAACGTGCGACAAGCCCGCTAGGAGCCCTTTTTAGCGGCGGCGGAGGTTGACGGGCGGCCAGTGGGTACCTAACTCCCTCTGTTCTGTCAGGGCGGTGTCCCTCCTGTGGATATCATGGATGGTGGATAGCAGCTAGAGGCGGGCGGCGGCAAAAAAAAAAACGCGACAGACCCGGCTCTAAAACAAAAACAACAAAACCCGCCCAACCGACGCCACTCGCAAGCTACATACCATTCCAGACAGCTTGTGTCGTTGGAACGGGGAGAAGACGACGACGACGAGAACATTGTCTGGTCTCAACGGTGAAATTCTCTGTTTGTTGGTGCTCACTCAGATTAACATGCGGGGGGCCTCGATCGTCGTCGTCGTCGGGGGCATTGACGCATTCCGTTCCCCCCTCATCAACAACAAAACAATAGGTAGTTAACCGGCAACGTAGATAGGAGATAGGCAGGCAATCCTACATTCAGTGCCCATCTCTTTAGCCAGGCAACTAGTTAGTAAACATGGCGATGGGCAACAGCCTAGGGGAGATCTTCAGGAGCTACATGTCCAATGATGGCCCCGGACCACAGGCTCCGTCTCGTCGTCAACGCCGCCCTTCCAGAACATGTCCATGTCCATCCATCATCCCGTCCCCTACAATTCCCAATCCCCGGGTCAACTCCCTGTGTCGGTGCCAGCCGTTGTAGACCATTCATTCATTCATTCATTCATTCATTCGCCTCTGTGGCCAGTGTCTTTTCTTGTTCTCCGAGATCCATAGCCTAGACCCGTAACCTCATCCTCCCTTTTCTTTTCCTCTACCAATTCTCCGGGATCCCCTGGACTTACCATTGCCGAATGCCTGGGTCTCTAGGGTCCTCGTGGACCCCCTTCACTTCACGGGGGAGACCGAAGAGAGCTCGAGCCTGGCCTGGGCTTTTGCGTTCTTTTGCGAGCGAGTGAGGCGCGCCCAGTCGGGAAAATCTATTATGAAAAGGCCGCAAATGGCTCAGCTTGAACTTTTTGACTGACTCTTGCTTGTGCAGCAACAAAAGGGGAAACCACGCACGCATGAACCGAGCGAACATGCATGCATGCATAGATAGTACCTGAGTAAGCCATCCTTCGTCATGCACGACCAAAATTCCTTTCATCCACCCATCACATGCTGTCTGTACTTTACCCAAGTACAGCTGCACCCTGCGCTTAGCTCGCCATTGAATGAATCGCAAAGCCAGTGGCCACCAATCTTCTCCCTCTCACCGTCCGAGTCAGTTCCGTCCCCTTCCCTTCAGTGGCCCGTCAGTTTAAACGCTTGACGCCCTCTCCTCTGACTGGTCCGGTCGCTCCTCTTCTCGCGCAGGGATGCGCCCAGGCTTTCAAAGACAAGGCCTGTGAACGGAGAAACGGGGATGCGCCCAGCTCATTGGGCAGCGCTGCCCCCCCATCTTGGACGGGTACAGGGGATAGCAAGGGTCAAAGTCTCCGTCATGACGTCTCGGCTCTCTGGGTTTACAGGTTTCCAGGTTGTTGTGTTGCCCAGCATGAGTGAGCATCTCGTATTATTCCTTTTTTTTTTTGTTGTTGTTATTGACCGCCTTGCATGAGATGCACAAAGATTGATCCAGCAACGATATCCTCTCACACGATTGGATCTCAGTAACCAAAACAACCAAACTATCCATATCCCATCGCACCTGAACCCCGGATTTTCTAAACCTCGGTCTCTTGCCAAGGACCCTGCACTACTGCACGACAGGACGGACAGTTCCATTTTTAGATGCCGCCAGCAAAGAGCCTCCTCTGGCCGCATCCCACAAACCCCTCGAATTTGCTCTCTAACATTATCAAGGACCAAACCGAAATCATTTGACACCTATTTATTCTCCATGGTGCCGAATTCCCTCTTATCTGCAAACCTAGGCGTTTAGCATAAATCATCGGCCGATAAAACCCTCACCGTTCAAACACCGCCGAAAAGTGACACGAGATTTCATCCCTTTCTCTTACGAGCCCATCTACGCGTGATGTCCTTGGCAATACCGCCTGCAGAGCCATATCCTCACCATTATTTCCATCAACCAGCTTCCTTCTTGTCTACAATCGCCTTCTCCGGGGAATTTCAGGGGTCTCGCTTAATGCCGTCTCACGCATCACGGCGAATCCCTCCAGACACGTCACTGACTATGTCCTGATCTAGTTGGATTAAGCTCGTCCAATAACTGACCTGCGATTCTCAAGGCAACACCCTTGTCATGGTGGCCTAGAATAGGCCATCCTAGATGGCACTGCTTCACATCTCACACACTACTAGCCCATGACTTGACCTAGCCAAGATAGATCTTGCACGGCTACATATACTCTATAGGCCCATTCGCTTTCTATCACTCAAGACAGATTCGATCTGCCTCACTAGCTGCCCTCTTCTCAAGATCCAACTCTCCCAATTCGCTCCGCATACTCAAACCGACTCGCATTTAATTCACGCGACCGGCAGTGTCCGTCACGCCCTTCTCCCCAGTAGTACCAGGAAGAGGTGCATCCCCCAGAACTTGGTCCAACTTGTCATGGTCCTTTGCTTCCTGTACGGCTTCCACCTGCGCAACCAGACGTGACTCTCCCTTTTTCGTCTTCCATGCTGGGGGCGCTCCCTTCTCGAAGAGCTCCTCTACTTCTTCGATTGTCTTTCCGCATGTCTCGGGGTATCTGTTTCGTCTGTTAGCCAGTTGGTCGAATTACTGAACATGTATCAAGTCAAGGTCTGGTGCTCACGTGAAGTAGGCCTGAACAGCTGATCCGATACACAAAACACCAAAGATGATGAAGATCTTATACTGAATGTTCTTGAATCCCGGGGGAGTGAACCTGAGTAGTCATAAGCCGGAATTCGCACATAAAGTCTCTCTTCATTTCACTTACATTCCAAGAGCAAAGTTGAAGAGCCAGTTGGCCTCGGCTGCCATGGCCATACCCGTCGCTCGAGTACCTGTAGACCAAACCTCGGCTGCGTAAATCCAGGCCACTGGAGCCAACGTGAGGGCGTAAACAATAATCAAGAGATAGCTAAATGCGATGACAGTATAAGCCGGAGAGCCAGTGACTCTCATCACCACATTGGCGTTGCCTCCAACACCTTCGGGCACAGGTACTGAGTAGGCACCGAGCATGGCAGCAACTATAAAGTGGCATACGGCCATGCCGATTGAGCCCCAAACCAGAAGTGTACGTCGTCCAGTCTTGTCGATAAAAAGGGAACATGATCGACGTGAACAGGATAAAGAGAGCGTACTGGATGCCCGACGCGATGAGGTTGATGTTGCCCTCAAGGTTGGCCATCTGAAAGACGTACGTCATGTAGTCTAAGGCACAATGTTAGCTCATGAACAATAAGTTTCTCTCAACACGTTGGTGATGGGAGGGCATCGGGGCAAGCCGATGTGGGTATGGGGTCGCGGGCCGGTCCCACATCGTCACCCGGAAGCCGAAGTGGGGCAAATGAGGCCGGCCCCGATCAAGATGCGGCATCCAGGCCACGAATCATGAAAACCACCACAACCCCTTTAAAACTTGATCGTTTTCGCTCATTGCAAGTGCATTATACTTACATACGATGACATTCGCCCCTGACATCTGCTGCCAGGCTTGAACTGAAAGTCCAGCCATTGTTCTCTTCCACATTCCGTTCTTGAAGAACTTGCGCCAACCTCCGCCGGCTTCGCGTTCAGCAGCCAAGGTCTCGGAGATTTCTCGCCATTCTGCAATAACTAGGGCATCGTTTCTGTCTCCTCTGGCTTGAATGTCTGCCAGAGTCTGAATGGCCTCGTCCTCACGGCCAACCTTGGCCAGCCAGCGGGGAGAACGAGGGAGGAAGGGAAGGCCGACCATGAGAACAACACAGGGAATAAACTGTGTCCCCCATGCAGTCCGAAAAGAAGCGGTTCCTGGAATGAAACCGCATCCGTAGCCAATGAAGTACCTGGGAGTATGAAGTCAGTTGTTGTCTTCATCAGGGGAGGCGGACTCACATGATCAAAATTCCCCACTCAATAGCCAACTGCTGGATGATGATGATACGTCCACGGCGTTCCTGAATTATGTGAGTACATGAAGTACAAGTTGAAATGTGACAGACGTACTCTCTTGGCAATCTCGGCCAGGTACACAGGAACCTGAGAAGAAGTGATGCCTACACAGACTCCGTTAAGGAAGCGACCGGCCACAAGCATACCAAATCCGTTTACAGCGACCTGAAGTGCTGTGCCCAGGAGCCACCAGAGACAGGCAAACATGATGCTAAAGACTCGCTGTTAGCAATAGGCCAGGAGTCCGCGCATGAGGTAACGTTATACCTGTCACGTCGACCCCATTTGTCAGAGATGGGACCAGCAATCAAACTGCCAAACACAGATCCAGCAGCTAGAGCTGATCCAATTGCTCCCTGTCTAACGCCACTCGGGTTGTCAAAGTACTCGATGTACTGGGGTCGAATGACAAGTGCAGCGATGGACGAGATATCAAAACCGAAGAGCATGCCACCGACTGTAGCCACGAGGGCCACAAAGTAAGTGTTGGCTATAAAGATAGGCGTTAGTGAGTGTCTAAGGGAATATGTCGCCGTAGTAGAACGTACTGATCTTTGGAAGTTTCGCCATTGTGGACGAGTTTAGTATGCACAAGGTTGCCCACCTAGAAGAGGTTAAATGAAGACGTGGATTCTGCAAAGAAGCAGAGTCGAAAACTCTCAGAATATATGCTTCAAGACATGTTCCCTGTCTGTCCCTGTCTGCGAGTTCCAGGACAACAATTCATCAAGCTACCCATAGCTCCCCAAGTCATGAGGCCCTGTTGACCCGCTCATGATGGGCCATGAAGAGGCTCGGCACTGGTGATTCGTCTTAGTACACTCTGGGCCCTCCAAAGCACAATATGTTTGGAAATCAAGATCAATCAGTCTTGGTGAAGAGTTCGCTGAGTCGGAGAGTCACGATCCTTCCGACGCAGATGGAAGGATCAGCTACCAGCACCGAGTTTTCATAGGCGCGCAAGAAGAAAACCGCCTTGGCAATTTTTTCTTGTCGAAGAAGTACTGATCTCATAGTCAGCATGTTTGATGAACAAGAGTTTGAGCCAAGCTCTACGTGTGTAACAGTTCCTGCTGGGCAACATGGATAACTGACTGGTGTTAGTCGTCACAATGCTGATCTTGTTTGAGGCTCTTGGCGTCTAGCAAGCAAGACGTTGACTCTTGGAAGCATTCGGGCCGAATTGGCCACAAGCGATTGGTGCGGATTTGATAACGGATGGGCAAAGGTGACAGGGTAGATGTGAAGCTCACGCATAACGGTCGTGTGGGGGGGAGGATTGATATCTGCAGAGTCGGTGTACCAGCCCAAGAAGGGAAATCGTGGACTAGCAGCGAGGCTCCTGAGTGGACAACCAAGGGAGCCGGGGTCACCATCGTCTTGAGGGGTGGGTAGGTTAACAAGAATAAGCTTGCTCGCGGACGAGAGGGCCGACGGTCTAGAAGTTGTTCATGTCATGAGAAGGGTGTGAAGTCCATGATCCCAGCGGGCCGTGCTTCTCTCCATGCCTTCCATCCCTAGTGCAGTAGCTTATTTTCGAACCTCGTACCTAGATATGAACATCCCCCGCGATTGCCAATACACCGCAGATCATTTACCGGGTTCTTAATTGAAGAACCTCGAAGCGGCCAAGGAGAAGAAGACGTCCTCCCTCCATGAAGTAGATTCCCAGTCTCGATTCCATCGTTCTCATCCCTTGGGTTGCGTGACATCAGTTATCGCTCATCTGAATCATTCAGCACCCTGCATGTCTTGGCCCAACAGCGCTCAAAAGTGCCCCCCTTTGGCCCTACACGGCAGAAGCGCTCTTGGCCTCCATCTCCATCTCCATATTCTGGGCCCCCAGTGTCGTACGAGCTGTGTGGGGATCTTGGGGTTATGCTTATTGCCTAGGAGGGTAATAGTGGCAGCTATGGCGCATGAAGGCGTAGAGAGGATATAATCATGTGTCGACTTGGTTCTCGCTCAAGACAGACAACGGCGCAAATGTATGTATGGGGTTATAGCCCAGTAAGTCAAATGGATCATAGCGCCATCCATCACTCATGAGTGAGTGAGTGAGTGAAATTCCGGTCCGGGAAGTATTTCATGTAGCAAACCCAGCTCTTGGTATGGGTTCTTTTCTAGTTCAAGATCTGCTCGACCAATTCGTAGTTGCTGGTAATTGAGAAGTACTGCTATTGGAATATGTCATCCATAGTAATTGAATAACCAACATTGTGGAGCTCGGATAGTAGGCGAAATTGATGCCCTTCTCAAGCAGCACTATCTACGAGTACCGGCAGACTGTAAATCTCTAGAGTAGTCAGCCAACAGCTAATTCGGAATATCACCCAATTTTCACAGGAACCAGAAGGTGAATTCGTCGTGTAATGGCCGATTACCCTATGTAGGTAGTGATTCCAAGACAAGACCCCATCCATATCCTGGTTGTCACTTACTCTCCCTTGAATAAGACACTGAGACAACAGAAAGATCCACTGATACGGCCAACACATGAGATAATAAGTAACATTTGTATTCGGATCATAAGTAAGTATGTCTGATCAACTTTTACAGACAGACAGGCGAATTCAGGTGCACTCTGCCTTGGCCACCAGCCCTGAACAACATGGAAGCATCCCGGATGATTCTTCTCACAGGAACCTGTTGGCCATCTAATGATCTCCTCGCCCATTGGGAGCCCCGTGCCGAGGGAGGGGTCAAGCACATGGCATCCTTCTCCCCTCCAACGATGCAGCGGATGTAACCCAACCAACGTCTGTCGCCATGCGACATGGACGCAGGTGCAGACGCACACGCAAAACACCATCGCATAAAGGCCGCGGTGTTGTAGTGAACCTTAAGCCAACATCACCCCCTCGCTATTAGTTTCCATTCTCTGCTCAATTTATGTCCTGCTGAGAGCTTCAGGCGGAGGAAGCTGATCAGGCCCAAAAGACATGGGCAAAAGCTGCGCGCTGAATAAGTCCATAGTTCAAAAGGTAAGGAAAATGACATGAACTAACCTGACCAAGCTTCACGACGACAAAGTCCTCATTCTTGTCAAACATGATGATTGGAGTTTCCAGCGTGCAAAACTCTCGAATACTACATCGCCCAGACAACTCACCTTGTCAGCAAAACCCTTTTCCACCCGCCCCCCCGCCTCGCCTCCCCCGACGATTGGGACTCACAACTGCCTGCACATGCCGCAGGGGCTCGCCGGAGGCGCAATGTCGGTGGCGACGGCGATGGCCCGGAACCCGCGATGTCCGCCCGTCACGGCGGTGCCCAGGGCTACGCGCTCGGCACATGTCCCCACGGGGTAGGATGCGTTCTCCACGTTTGCGCCGTCGATGAACTGGCCCTCGCCAGAGAGTACCGTGGCCCCGACCCGGAATCGGCTGTACGGGCAGTAAGCCGTCGCCTTGGCCGCTGTCGCGCGCTGGCGGAGCTCCGAGAACTCGTTCGGCGTGATGCCGTGTTGTTCGCAGATCTCAGCGGTCCTGGCGGCGTCGCCTTTGGTAATGGTCTCTGGAATCTCCATTGCAGTTGAACTCTTTCTACGCTGTTGTTGGAAGGGGGTGATTGAAGGGAGAGAGGAGGGGTAGTTATGTGTTACCCAGCTTAGATGAGATAGGCCGGGCCACGTAGCTACACAAGGAAGGTGCCGTGTCCCGCGGTGCGGGCCGCCCTTTATCAATGACATCCATCATCTCCGCATCGGGCGCCTCCGTGGCTGCGGGGCTGAAGCGCCGAGACGACGGACCCTCGGCCGCCCACATCTACCTCTCTTATCACCCCTCGGCAGTTAGTTACTGCACATGATCATGAACAAGGTCAACATCTTTCAGTCCTGTCAAATCCATATGCATTATTAGATGGTATCTCGTATCCTGTGGCCTCCTTGTTTATTGCTATCATGACCATCATGCACCCACGCTTTTCCTCCCCAGTAGCCAATCTCATTACAAATGCCTATGTACAAAAACTCCAAACTCGTCGCTCATGTAGATCCGCCCAGCTACCTATGAGAGACTGGTGCTCGAGCTAACGATAGAATATGTCCTCGTTCCATTTACCTTTCCTTTCCTTTGTTACACCTCCTCTTCCCCAACCTGCCTCAATCTCATCTCAACTTATCCCATTGTCATGTCAGAAGGCACAGTTGGACTTAGACTGCTAATAAAATCCATCAACACCACCCAGTCTGCTCGATGTTGAGCTGACTGTTGGTGTTGACTGGGCTGAGCTGCTCGTGTCGCTCGGTGTGGCTGGTTCCACCACCTGGCTTCGAATCGATGTTATCCATTCGTGCTGTAAGAGTTCAATCGCCGACGACCTGTTCCGAGGATCCCGCGCAAAGCATCTCTTCAGGAAGTCGAGTCCTTGTGGGCTGAGCTGGTCAGGAGGCGGGAGCTGAGGTGGGTTGCCTTGGGCAATGTTGTACATGATGGCCCATTCGTTGTCGAGCTGTGCCCATGGTCTTCTGCCAGTCGCCATCTCCAGGATAACGCAGCCCAAGGACCAGATATCGACTGCCCCAGGCTTACCAGGATTTTCACCCTTGATCACCTCTGGTGACATGTACATGGGTGTACCAGTCATGGACCTGTTTGGCATCGATGTTTGCCGGTCCGCAAGCGTGCGGCCTTGACGAGCAATCACCTTGGCTGCGCCAAAGTCCACATACTTGATAATACCATTGTGGTCGAGGAGGATATCTTTTTTGCGGTTAGCTTTCTCCGCTCCGGTGACAAGTCAGGATACAAAACTTACTTTCGGGCTTGATGTCTCGATGGGCAATGCCGCTCTCGTGCAGATAGGCAAGACCCTCGAGCAACTGAAGAGCATACACCATGATGACCTGCTCATCTTCGATTCGACCATGCTCCAGTAGGTTGGCCAGAGATCCCCCTGAACAAAAACTCCATAAAGATGTACACCCTATCTCGGTGAACTTCAATGCCGTAGTACGATACCACGTTCGGATGGTCCAGGACTTCGAGTACGCCCATCTCCTCCCTAATCGCCTCGGCAATTGTCGGAATAAGCTTGGGATCCTGCAGTCGAATCTCCTTGACCGCCATCAAGTGGCCTGTGTCGAGGTTCATCGCAGCGTAGACGTTGCCAAATGTTCCGCCTCCCACAAACTGGCCTTGCTGCCAGCGCATAGTGACGTTGGTTGCAGACGACGAGAGATACGCCAGCGATCGGTCGACTTCGTTGTTACCTTCCAGTACTCGTCCGACTCCCTGTCTCTCGGCCACCTTCTCCCGTCGGTACTCATCCACTCTCTCCAACTCTTCCATGCGTTGCTCTGTGATGCAGCGGGAAGCCTCTTCGTCGTTCAACATCCTATTCTTGTCAAGCTTCCTAAACTGCCCCACCAGTGCCTCAATTCGTTCCTTTTCGGCTTGAGCAGCAAGATTCGACCTGGCGCCCATGATGTCGAAGTGCGAGATAAGCAACGACATGCACCCTGCAACCTTGGATCGAAGCTTGGCGTACTCGTCCTCTCCAAGTGCCAAGATGTGACGCCCTCGCGTCATGCCCATTGCGAATTCGAGCGCAAGGACAGCCCAGCGAAACGTCTTTCGATCGGACGCGATGCAGTCATCGCAGATGAAGCTCACCCAGTCCAGTGCGAGCTTGGTCAGCTTGAGGTTGTTCATCTGCCGTCTGTTGCTGTCCATATAGAGCAATGATCGTTGACCAAATTCTGTGGCAAACACAAAACATGTCTGAATCAATTCCTGGCAGTCTTTACCTCGGGCTTGTTTCCTGATGATCTCAACACTATCCATGAAAGTGTTTGAAAGCTTGTATGCCACCCTCCTCAGCTCGGTCAGCCTTGTATTGACTTTGTGAATGTTGGACCTCGACTCTTGTACAAGGTCAACATGCATGTCCACGGCATCGAGGAACGCCCTTCGCGCATTGTGCAGTGTTTGGGGGCTAGAGGCGCAAAGTCGAATGTGACCTCGCTTCAGATCGATGTTCTGGTCTCGTAATGGTACAGGAATTGTTTCGCCGAACCAGTTGAGCGGATCTTCAGGCCGAAGAATGAGTAAGTATTGCTCCCCGAGCTCATCAGGGATCTGATCCTGGGACGTTATGGCCATCATAACCTGCACGTCCTCAAGCCTCTCCCGTAGGTGAGGGGATGCAATGACATATGTGTTGTCTTGCTCAAAACCCCCAGTGTCCACCAGGAAATGGGCAGATGCAACCAGCTGATCAGAGAATTTCTGCATCGTTTCCGGGGTAAACGAGATGCTGTAATCCGACGCATGCTCGTAGTTGTCACTCAACATTCGGGTGAATCGTTGAAGCATTCGTTGACGAACTCGAACCGAATCAAGACAAGCCTTATAACGCTTGCTCATCTCTATCGCGCTCTCCTTGGGCTTCGCCTGCAACTCCTTCTCGAAAGTTTGACTCAGTCTGTTCAAAGCCTTGAAGGTCAACGAACTGAACTGCTCCGCCACTTCGATGTGGCCACGGTGCAGATGGCTGCCAATTTCGTTTGCAAAGTCCCATTCTTGGAATAGAAGTTCCGCCTCCTTGAACGTGTTCTTGTTACCACTAGTTTCCAGTTCAGCATCTTGAAATAATACTTCAGTGCTTCCAGTACAACTTGGTCGAAAGATTCGTCGATACAAGGGGGCAAGTCCCATCCTGGCTCTGGATTCGCGATGGAGGTGCATTCCAGCTTGATTCGAATGGCGAACTTGAGCAGAAGTTGGAACTGAGATATCATCTGGTTTTGCATCAGGGGGTTTTGCTGGGCAGATTCCTTAACTCTCCGAGCATAGGCTAAACGCGTGCGAGTAATCTCTTCGATGAGGCGGGATGGGAAGCTGATGAGTGTGAGGAGTTCCTCGAGATACGGTGGAAGATGCCGTTTGCGGAAAGGGGCGGAATTCCTGATGAGCGTGTCCTTGGCCTTGTTAATAACAATCGATATAGGCACGAGCATGCCCTTCTCGTCGTCGTCGTTGTAAAGAGATTGAAGTCCGTCCTCCTTCATGAGCCTGTCCAAGAACGAAGTCTCGTCGCTACTGATGCCGTTGACAGCGGGAGACCTTTGCTTGGTTTGTGTAAAGTCCAGGTCGTCGTTGCCCACCCATTTCTTCAGAATAGAAAGCTCGGTATTAATCATCTCGTTCGTGTTGTACCACGAAATGATTGCTTCGTGCGCTTCCTTGAAAGCCGGGGAATCTGCCGCCTTGTGTTCTGCCGCGAGTGCAGACCAGGAAGGATACATGTTCTCACACTTCTCAATCTTCTTCACCATGTCCTTGACTTGCTCATATGGTGGTTTTCCAACCTCACTCTCTCCTTTGACCTCAAAGTTGATAATCTCTTCCAGCGTGCGGTCCAAAGTAGATCGAGCTTCCTCGAGCATTCGTCTCTGGACAGGAACGTGTCTTCCGCAGACCTTGGAACGAATACCCAGCCATAGTTCGGTTTTTGTGGGCGGATTTGCCGGCTTGCTGGTCGGCTGAGCTGATCAACCGTTTCTTCTCTTGCCGTACGACGTCTCCTGTCAAGACAGCCTCGAGCATACCATGCCACTCGAGCCTCTCGCGGTTTTCTGGGTCTTTTAGGTCTTCGTCTGTGGGTTGGAGGTTGTCATTTCCATAAAACATGATGGTTTCTTGGTCAAAACGATCATCATATGGGCCCTCCGATGACGGAGTCTCCCCTTCTGAGTCCGAATCGTTTCCGTTCATGCTCGAATACGATGTAAAGTATCCACCACCATAGTCTTGCCGGAGTTTCTGCACATATGCTCGCTCCTGGGCGCGGAACCTGCTCTCGGTCTTTAATGGGCGTGTCTTGGACGACGATCGGATCGACTCGGTGAAGGATGGGGTTGCTTGTGGATGGCCTGGCTTTCTCGAAGTTGCCGGATTGTATGTGCTCGAGGGCGTCCTCGCAGGACCCAGCGGCCGCTGTGGCCAACTGCCGTTAGCATATCCGGCGCCATCATCACCGGTACCGCCTCGCTGGGACTTGGGGTTGCCGTTGATGACGGTTCCAGGATGCAGTGAGGTTAACGATCCGGTATGGCCCGATGATTCTGTGTACCGGGACAGTGTGCCCAGCTCATCCTGGCGCTCTGTCGCATGGGGGTCGCCATTGGATTCGTTCGCACCGTCGTGTCGATGGCTGTTTATCTTTTCGCAGTGCTCGTCTTCGGTGCCCGAGAACCGTACCCCTCGCGGTGATAACTCGGTCATCCTAGCGCCTTTGTCTGGGCCAGCACCCAGGTGGAGGTGGAAACCGATAGCCCCTCAACGCGGCGTGTGGGCTCGATGGCAGGGAAAGGAAAGGGAAAAGGAGTCGTGGATGGCGATAAGGGCCAGCATGTGGAGAAGGTCGCTTCTTCTCGAGATGCCGGGCGGACGGTTTATGATGGATCGAAGATGGCCATGGGGGTTTGAAGCTCGGAGGAGCTTCCGTTGCGTTGCAGGCAAATCGAGATGAATCGCATGGAGGAGTGGCGACGGAGTGGGCTCCATCAGGCTCGCTCAGCAGAGAAGCGCGCGCAACCAAGGCAAATTTACGCCTCATTCGCGCTTGTGATTGGCCTCTCCGCGTGGCTCGTGCGGATAAGACCGGGTTTAGCTGTGGCTGGTGGTACCACCTCATGAGAGCGTTGCACGAGCTCTTGTGGCTGCTTGCTCCTTTCCATGCTATCATGGATGGACGGCATTGGTTTGAGTCTCGAAAACCGTTGATCGCGTCAATCCGGTTGTGTGTTAAACAGGCATTGTTCGACGGGTAAACACTCGCCTACCAAGGATAAAAATTGGCCCGCACAGTAATGCGACCAATACTACCACGTGCCGCATTCCTCTCCCTTATACTCCCAACTCGACTATCACTAAACATTGTAAAATGTTTTGGATGCCTACCCCCAATTCAATGACATGTGAAAAGGCGCCCGTTTCTTGGGTCCGGTTGGACGGATTGATTATCTTTCCATACAACCTGGTTGATGTCCCTGTCCCTATCTGGGTGGGTGCATGTCGCATCGATGTTGTGGTACCTCGCTTGACACATGGCAACAGCAATCATCAGCGCTGGTACAACCGGTCGATTACACCGCAAAGATCAATCATCCCTATATCCGGTAACAAGTTTTGATAACGCTACATAAACCTTGGGTTCCTCGTCAGTCACTTGTTGTTCCTATCGACCAGCTACCTCCAGTTACCCTAAACATGCAGGTAGCCTAGTTAGAACAGTGCTATGCACAGTTTTGACCTTATCATGACGCAGAAGCAAAGGACAGGATGTACAATAATAGCTACAGGAAATCGCGGAATATAATTCGATTGTTTTAGACGCATGTGAGTTGGACACTATTCTGTAGTTCCGTGACTTACACCACGGTGAAGCCATTCGTCAGCATCAATGACGTCTCCAAGAGGAGTTACCAGGCATAATAACAAAGAATACATTGATACTACACGACAGAGTTAAACCCAATGCTGAATGGCCAAGCCAGCCATAAGCTCAACTGCAGGGCACTCGATGCCCAACCCCGAAGCATAATGTAGCTTCCCGATCGAGGGAAATACTCAAAGAGCTGCAATACTCGGATAAAGCTTGCTATCTATGACGATTCTCCCGAGAGACAGTTACAACCGTTTAGCTCTGGACACCATCTAGAGGCTTAGAAAAGGGACCTGCTAGAGAAGTGGTGGGAAGCCTCAACTACAAAGATATTCGTACCATTCCGAGATCCTATATATGACATGTCCCTCGATAGGATGGGATTTTCGGTGTGGACGAGGGTTTGTGTCGATGGAATTGATAGGCTTTCTGTAGGTTCTTCTCCTCAAGGGAGGTCAGTACTGTGCTCCATCTGTATGTAGGTGTAACTGGATGTTGAAGGTCCTTACTTACACCCTCAACCAGTTTCCCCACCTCGCGATCACACCAAACTCCTGGCTGCAGAAAACCTCCCAGTACACTCTTGGCGGCTACGTCACTCGAACACACAGACTCCACTGCAAGCTCCCCAAGCGTTGCTGGTCAACCGGTATAATAGAGACAACAAACTGAAAGTCGGTCTAATTCGTACCGGGAGTAACCCGAGGCTCGTTTACACGTTCAGGACTTTTGCACCCAACATGTGATCAGGTAGACAGCGACAGCGACGACAACCACCAACCTGGTTGCTGGCACGAAGCGAACGTGTGACGAGTCATCCTGCAGTTCTGCAGATATTATCCAATGTCGGTCTGCAAAGTGTAGCAATAGCAGAATCGCAACTTGCCGATATAGCCTCGTGCGACTACTAAAGAAGAGCAAACAATACCGATTGGGATGGCGCCTCAAGCCCGCATGAACAGAATTGCACGAGGGGTGACCAAAAAAGTCCGAGCGAAACACGATGGTCTCCCATATTAACGCGCAGGTAATTGTCCTCGAGTCAGTTGCAGAGCACATGGGCACTTCTGTTCGTCCCTCCAGGCCAGGAGCCTACAAGTCCAAGCCGGCAGGCCGAAGCACCCGGCACACTGCGCTGCACTGCATGGGATAAGGCCATCTGGGTGGTTCGGTCAGAAGCCCTTCAGACACCGACCGCCGTCGTGTAGCAGATGAAGCGCGAAACTCAGGGAACTGTAATTTGGACACTAATGGCTTAGATGAAACTCTGGACAGCGCTTTGACCTGATGCCGCTGGCCCGATCCGGTAAAGAGAGGGAAGACAAACAAAGGATTTGGGCGACAGCCGGTGGCTCGGATCCCTTCTCTTTGGGGCACCTGTTTCTGGGCAGATACGACCAGGTCGACTGCTGGCCCCTTCTCACCCAAGTCCGTGAGCCCCTCGAGTGTCGATTTGTCTGCAAGTGATGGTGTTTAGAGTTGAACGTTTGATCTTTTCCACGTGGCGACTGCATTTTTGGCATCGAATAGTGGCTGGTGAGGGCCACGCTAGGTGGGTATGGGGACGGCTTCTGCCTCTGATCGACATGGCACGGCTGTGGCTGGCGACATGGGCGCATCCCATCAGTCCAGGATATCCTCAACTCGCGTGATTCAATCTCCCCGATCCCTTCTCGGAGTCCGGTGGGGAGCCTGGCATGATATGAGCATCGGCTGGAAGTTTGTTACCCTTCGTTTCTGCTAGACCACCTCAAGCGCCCGGCCATGCACAAGTCGTCGAGGTACTTCCAGGGTTTGTAGCCATGCCGTGGAGGCTTACGGCCGTGGCGGCTCCGTTACGAACACCACGCGGCCTGGAAAGCCAATTCGCGCTTGGGTAGCACCAGCACCAGCAAAAGCCGAGCTGTGTCCACACTGACACGCTTCCAGCAAGGGTTGAAAGGAATTGGAAGCTTCTGTCGACCTCAACGGAGCTTCGCTTCGATCATGGTTGCTCCTAAACTAGTACGCGACGCCGTCGGACATGTCCTGCCTTGATGAGGGCCAATAGTTCAGCGTTAGATTGACTGAGGCGTTGTTTGGCCCAGATGCACCAAAACCTCACGTCATGATCTCGAATCCACAGTCAGCATCTCTTTGGTTATCTCGAGCTGGACAAAGGAAGATTGCGATCCATTTTTACCAAAAAGTCCTGGGACGAATCTGCTTCTCAACCACCAAAGCCTCAGCGATATCGAACAAGGTAGTGCCCTGCAGATGCTGGCTTTCAGCTTTGATCACTAATGTGCATTGTTTACCATGACGTCTGAGCTGAAGATCTTCATGGCCCTTGGCGCACCTTGAGGCGCTCCAGGAGGGTATCCTGATTCATGAGGCTACTCAGTCGTTGGTTCCAATAGACTTCTTGGCATGCGGTCAATCTCATCGAGATGATATGAAATCGGCGCAAAGGGACTGTATCCTGGTCAGCGCGGGTACTCGCGAGGTCTTGGTGGATAACCATGTTGCTGCCATGGCCAATGCTCATGTATTAGTTGGTCATTGCACCTCAATCGACATGTCTGTCTGAGGGAATAGAAGCCGCTTTGTGACCGGACTAGCAGGTCAAAGCTGTCAAGACTAATAACCGGCTACATGGTAAGCGTCGTTCTCGTTGCCTTCCATGACCTGATCAGCCGAGTAAAACGTGGTTGGTGCATTTGGTGAACCAGTGCGTGCAGCATGTTGCTCCGCTTGATCAAAGGCCAATAAATGTTTGCATCAACCGACACTAGAATCCTGCTGGTGCATGGAAGCTAGGAAGTCATCGAGGTTTTTCTTTTTGCAGCTCTCTAGCGATGCAGGTAAAACGGTACCCGTAGTGTGCCGTGGCGATGGAACCTTGCACCCTGTCGTGTGCGGGGCATCTCGCTAGGCCGTTCCTGAGCTTTGAGCCCGGAATATCAAGCTTGACGAGGGAACCTGGGTGCGAGGCTGCGCAGTCTCGAATCCAGGACAGGGTGTGATGAGGTGAATGAGGCCGTGGAGCCCTCTTGCGTTGGTGATAGAGAAGGAGAGATATGGTTCTGCCTGGACTGGGGCATCCGAACAGGCCCATGGGTGCAGTTGGTCGGTGGGTTAATGAGGAGACGAAAGCTTTGGTGATGCCGAAAGCAAGAAACCAGACCATGCCAAAAAGATGCCGCCCGGCGTGGGGTCGAGAGGCCAAACCCTGGCTAGGGCTGACCAGTCTGATGTACGAGACGCAGAAGGAGAACCATGTAGGTACTGTAGGTACCCGAAGGTTCGCCTCGCTGGCTGTCACAGCTTGGTGGAGAGCCAGAGGTTCACCCCGGATTTGGGCTGGATTTGACATGTCAAGCAATCGAATGCCTCTTGATGTTTGGCCAGCCTCTGCTAGGCGATCACACCGAGGGTTTCGAGCCAGTGGAGCCAATGGGCAGTGTCACCGTTTGGTAGTCCGCGAGCGTGCGTGGCAACCAGGGTTGATGGCGGCCCAGGGCATGGGCGGTTTGCTGATCGGCGTGCTTGGGCCGTAACTTGATACCAACACCAACAGCCGACCAAGATAGATCACGGGGCGGGAGTTGGTGGGCAGCAGGGACAAGGTGAGGACCAAGATGCAGCACTTGGTCAGAAGAGCTCAAGGTTGAAGATGAGAGGAAAAGGAGAGACCAGATGTTTGCCTCAGAAGGAAGCCACCAAGGTGCCTCAATGGATATTCTGTGCTGCATCCTAGCGTGCAGAACTGCAGCAGCAGACTTGCCCAGTCCAGGGCTGATTTGCAAGGGCGGTACGATGCAGGAAAGCCAAAGCGATGGATGAAAGCGGAGGTGGAGATGGGATGCTGCATGGAGGTGGAGGCGGGATTGAAAAAGTGGAAAGGAAGGCACCACCTTTGCTTCCAATGTCCTTCCTCAAAACTTCGCCGTTGACAGGAACAAGGAGTCAGAAAGCAAGGACCAAGGCACAGAAAAAGGGAAGCTACGAATGAGTGGACAGTGGACACTCGCTCGCAGCTCCTTCCTCGGCTTTCTAATAAAAACGCACTGGTCTCAGTGAGAAACAGGAAGGTCCCCTCCTACTGGCTTGCTCAGGAACATGTACTCCATCCACGGATCTAATGGAGGAAGTCAAAGGCTCCGTGCCACGGCATCCGCAGCTTCAAATTTGAGAGCCGCCAAGACAGTCCACCACCATCTCCACTGCCAACGCCCAACAGATGCAAGGCCTCGATGGGCGGATTGCTGGCTGGCTGCGTAGGCTTCAGCGGTCCAGTCCAGTCCCATCATCAGCAACTTTTGCCAGCCTGCGACGCTAGCGACCCCTGCAACCTCTTGTCTGAAAGGGTTGCTGAGGCCCTTGGTGCTGGGTGCTGGGTGCTGGGTGCTTGGGGCATCATCGTGCCCTGCAACACATGGATGGATGGCAGAATGTGGTGAGCTCGGTTGCACTCACGGATCTCCTAGTCAGGTATGCCAGGCCATTGAGTGCTCAGTGTGCGTGGTATCCCCTCGCCCAGTGGACGGCATCCGAAGCCGGCGCTGTGTGCAGTGCAGAGATGTGCTGGCACCGCAAGCTCTGGCGGGCCTAAGATAGGCCCTCTGCAAGCAATTTGCATGTGTGGCCGGCATTTGGGACTTTAGTACTACTGTACCTGTCCTATCGATAGAGGAGGCCGATCCGAGATCCCTAAGGTAAGGATTCGCCACAACCACCATTGGCCGTTGAAGAATTTGAGACTCCCCCTTTCTCACCCCCTGGTTTATTTACGAGCGAGTTGAATAGGATAACACCCGTGACTCCATTCCAATCGAGAGTCAAGATGCCGGCGCGTCGGCAGGGAAGTCATCCGTGGCTCCCGACCCGCCCGCCTACACAAGACAGGCCAAGTTCCGGCCGCTAGAAATTCGCATCACGAAAGCGCAAACGTTGAACATCCAAGGATCCATTGCATTGCCAGGGCCACTCCGCCGTGGCGCTGACCCCAATAGTACTGGCGGCCGATGGAAGACTGGGAGAAGGAGGGCAGATACAGTATCATGACCGGCCCTCAGGGTGCGGGAAGGAATCCCACCCCACAGAGTTTGTGCAACTCCCACTGTTGACGCCATTGAGACGCCATCCCAGCGGGCGGCGGTTCGGTCACCGGAGGTACGCGGCGTTCTCTTTTTCCCTTCTTGACGGCCGTCGTTTGTTGATGTCTAGGATCTAGGGGGCAGTGAGGCGGAAGTCGGAATGCCCTCTTGGATTAATCCGGCTTGCCGGGCTTGTGCAACCCCCTGGAGGAGCAGAAACATAGGCAGAACAACCCTTCTGTCCGTGGACGTTGCGGATGGATGGCTGATCGAAACTGCAGCGTACAGGGATGCAACAGAGAATGGGAAGTCAAGTCAGGTCGAGGCTGGAGCTGATGGTGCGTGCCCTGGCGTCTACTGAATCGCTCGCAGCGTCTGCCCGAGTCGCCCTGCACGACCTAACTATCGAGGCCGGCCGGCGTCCAACAGCCAGAGCTCAGCGACTGCACCGCACAGCACCACGCTGCAAAGTCCTGCACGACACTGCGCTTCTGCTGCCCCATGGCTGCACTGCACCTCACTGATTGATTGAAGGGTACGTCGGCTCCCGGTACCACCGCTGCGAGCTGGCCCGTGGGTGCTACCTACTGCAACCCCGTGGTTCGAGATTTGGAGCCCTTGAGCAGGCCTAAATTTCCCCCCACCAGCTCCAAAGTGACGAACCCGCTCCACTCTCCGTCACAGACCCGGACCTGGCTGGAACTCGACACGACATGGCACACGGACAGATCAGACCCTGGGCCGGGCAGAATGTCTGTCCTGTCCTGTCCTGTCCTGTCCTATCTGGTCTGGCCTGTACTAGCTGCTTCCCTCTGGCATCCCCGTCCGTCTCTCTCTGAAGCAAAGGCGTCATTGCTCCCCGACACAGACACGGGACATGGCACGGTCTCATCGGCGCCGTGTCTTAAGGGACCCTCTGTCCCCGTCCCGATCCCCATCCACAACCATCGCCAGTCCTCGCAGGCTTTACATTGGATCCAATCCAATCCAATCCAATCCATCCCACCCCCTTCTCCGATCCTTTTGCGCCTGCCTGTCCAATCCTTTCTTTAAATATTTAAGATTTCCCTGATAAAGCAAGCCAACCCGACCTCTCACCTACGTCAAAAGCTTGGAGCCCACCATCTTTGTCCCAACTCTGCTGCAGCCCGAGACCTGTTATAAACGCCACCACCTCATCTTTACCCATTGTCCCATCTGATACCGATTCTCAACGACATCAATTCATTGCCACATCTGGCAGACGGCACAATCTTGAGAAGCACTTTGTGGCTTTTGCTTTCGTTTTTAAAAATACTCGCCTTGTGCACTTTCACGACCAGTTCCACCGGGTTCCTACAGGCGTAAACGCAAATCTCCGCCCTCCGGTATGAATGCACTTCCCCTTGAAATGGCATGCCTTTTTGGAAATTCCTATCTAACCATGCCTCGCAGTATAATCTTTTTCTCTGTGACCATGTGCGACTTCACCAAGAACTACTACATTTACACGTCCTGCACAGATCCTGGCACGCATTTCTGCAAGACTTCGACCGATGGCAGTCGAAAGCATGCGTGCCCAAAAGGGCCCCATGAGCGCTACATCGTGCTACCCGAGAGCTGCCCGTTGTGTTGCGGCTGAAGTAGGCAGGCAGGCTTCTTCCATCTACTTGATAAAGATCGAACACGCCCGTCGAGAAGACCGTGCTATTGACTCTGGTCAATAGACCTAAGGACACGAATGTGCTTCTTTGGGCTCTAGGGCACTCGTACCGGGATTTCAACATGACAATGCTGTTTGTCATTTGTCACCTTGAACGGCTGGGCCCTTGACGGCAGGAGAATGTGTCGAAGAGCTGCCCTCTCAACAATGACAGGGCATTGAGCTCCCCGGACAAGGTCTCGCACGATCGAATACTAGTGGCAGCCCGGATGCCAGCACAGCAAAGCAACAATGACTTAATAATGGGCGAGGCGTTCGAAAGGGGGAGCTACAAAAAGGCAGACCCAGATTCGGTATTGCCTCTAGGAGTTGGCTTTGAAAGTTTAGACTTGTGCTTTTGCCTGAAGAGGCCGCATTCAGCAGGATCTGGAAATTGTATACTATTCTGGCGCATTGGGTTATTTGGGAAAGAAAGGGATATATGGGAAATCATTGTACTTGTTCTGAACGACCCAGCTTGGGGGGCTTCTTCGAATGGCCAGCACCATGGAATAGCAGGGCTGGTGTGACTCTACGGTATTGGAAAATATTAGAAAATGATATGAGTTTCAAGTGGCACGTCGGCTACTGTGTATGGCCAATTGTCATTGTTGGAGTGCAGAAGGGGTTTGCAACCACTTCAGCTGTGTCGAGTGAACTAGTGTGAATAGATGCGTCAGCATGCTAGGGATGTCTGGTTGGGAGATGTGATGTGATGATGGTAGAGACTGGTGATGGATGTCAGATCAGCCATGGCGCTTCCTATGGGCGTCATGGCAACACTTTTTGATATTGAGGAACAGGGCTGTTCCTGGCCCGTGGTCTCTTTTTTGGCTGCATCTGGGATAACATGAGCGTCCATCATGAGACGGGATGGAACTGTACTGTTGGTCAGCCCCAGAGCCCCTCCCACCCTTTCCAGTTTCTGACAGCTCGCTAGACAAGCCTCCCCCACCCCCCTTTGCCGCAGAGGCACGTTGACGACCGAGACAAGAGGCAAGAAGTGGGAAAGATCAGAGGGACGGACATGACCGGGGATAAGTTTCAGACTGCGGGGAGCGAGGGGCGAGGGGGAGGGGGGGAAGGGAGAAATAAGCGCGACGGGCGTCTTGGCAGACCTGGGTATCATGATCCGAGGGTGCCGCGCGGGAGGCTGAGGATGTGCCTTTGGACAAGGCGACCTAGACCATGCTGGGATAGATGCAGATAGGGATAAGGAGACAAGAAGACCCCAAAAAGGCGACAGGAAGCAAGGCAGGGCTTTCAACATGCTATGCACTGCAGGAGAGGCAATCCTGGGAAGCCAGATCTTGCCAGATATATCCCTGTAGCCACCGTCTCAGGAGAGCCAATGTTTCGGGGTCGCTTAGACTTCAGATGAAGTCGTCCCGTGCCGTCACTTTCTTGGCCCGTTTTCCCTCCTCGTCTCTTTTTTTTTTTATGATGGTGCCCCCCTCACTCCCACCCCCTTGTGGCACCCTGTTTTCTTTGGCTGGGAACTGTGCGCGGAATTCAAGCCTTGTCGCGCCGTGTTAGTGCCACGCCCGTGCAGAATGTGTGGGATGTGGGATGGGGATGGAGGAGCCCACGTAGCGGGCTACCTTAACCCTCCACTCGCATAAGCAACGTTATATCCGTATGTAGGTGATGGGTAGGATAGGGCGGCAGGCGTTTGGAAGTTGACTCGTCAGTTTGTATTATTGGCAACACCTGCGTGTAAATTGCTGCGAGACCACAGGGCGACCCAAGCTGAAAAAAAAAAAAAAAAATTGCCGGTGGCGGGGCGTGAAGCTACGTGCCGAGCCGCAAAGGGGACAACAACATCTCTCTACTTAGACGAAACACGCCGTCGGCTCTCTTGAAAGTATGTTCAGTCTGTTAAATTGGAACGTGCTCAGAGTAATCTCGTTGGTCAATTCATAAGCCTCACGTCATTTATTTCTGGAACACGGCCCAAAAAGTTATTCGGGACTACGACACGACGGCCAGCCAGGCTGTGGGGACGGACAGGCTTTTTTGTCTTTAAACCTGAGACGAGACCTACGTATTACGAGGGGGGGCCCGCAGTCTGGGAACGAGGCTCGACGTCCACTCGTTTAATAGAAGCATTGCAGGATCTTGCATAAAGAGAGAATACACCCCCTTTTTATTCCGTTGCTTGATCTAGAGTACAGTGGAGAAGCTCGGCATATCAGATGTGCAATATTTCAAGATTCGGCATCTCTGCAGCCCTGCCCTCGTAGATGCAGCGGGTATCTCATCTTGTAATTAGATCTACATAGATTTGTCTGAGCTTTATGAGATGCACTATAAGCCTCGTGTTAATGCACAAAAAACCTTGTCCTTGACATGTGAGAAGCGCATGGGATATGCGTGGTCCAGCGGCGGCCCGAGCCTCGGGAGAGAGGACGGCGTGACTCGGCCGAGACGCGTGCGAGGGGCGGGGCCGACCCCAGATTCTCTGCTTGTTTTTTTTGAGACCCACTCCGAACCGAGGCTCGCACGCGGCTCCGCTTACGTGGCCGGGGTTGTGAACGAACTCCATCTATCTCACCTCAGCTGAACCTCCTCCACATTCATTCATACTTCATATATCGCGTTCCTTTTTGGCATCGTCTCGCGTGTCTTGTCTTGTCTTTCCTTTCCCCCCTTTAATCAATCACATATATAGTCTGTTATTGTGAGACCTGACCAGCCACAATGTCTGTTCCTGAGTCAACCTACCTCAGCCCGGTCTGGAGAGATGGAATTTTTAGTGAGTTCCCGCTTCGTAGTGCTCATGTGAAACTATTCAAGTTTCTTATGCTGACTGTCTCGTAGATGGTCGCGTCGTCTTTGTGACTGGCGGGGCGGGCAGCATCTGCAGCATGCAGACGCGAGCACTTGTCCGTTTGGGCGCGAATGCATGCATCATAGGGAGAAACGTCGAGAAGACAGAGGCGGCAGCCAAAGACATTGCGACCGTGAGGCCGGGGGCAAAGGTTATTGGAATTGGAGGCTGCGATGTGCGAAAGGTGAGATTGACCTAAGATAGGGGTTGGTTTGAGTACTAACAATTATGCCTCAGGTCGAGAGTCTACAAGCTGCTGCAGAGCGATGCGTGAAGGAACTTGGGGGTATTGATTTGCTCATGTAGGGCTCCATCTCGGACGATAATTTCTGCTGCTAACATATATAGTGCTGGAGCTGCGGGAAACTTTGTGGCGCCGATAGAAGGCATGAGCTCCAATGCGTTCAAGTCGGTCATGGATATCGACGTTTTGGGCACCTTCAACACGATCAAGGCCACGATGCCTCACCTACTGCGCAGCTCAAACCCTCGAATTATCTACGTCTCGGCTACATTCCACTACACAGGCATGCCACTCCAGGCACACCTCTCAGCAGCCAAAGCATCCATCGACTCACTTATGGCATCGGTGGCCCTGGAATACGGACCGCGGGGAGTGACGAGCAACGTGATTGCGCCAGGAGGCATTGAAGGCACCGAAGGCTTGGCACGACTGGGCAGCGAGGAGGCACCCGAGCGCAAACAGTACTTGAAGGGGATTCCTTCTGGCCGACTTGGAACGGTGCGGGATATTGCCGACGCGACGGTGTTCCTCTTTAGCGAAGCCGGGAGCTACGTTAACGGACAAGTTCTGGCGGTGGACGGCGCAGCGTGGAGACGTCAGGGTGCTATCAGCGTTGGAATCGACGTCAACATGGAGTATCCGGATTACCTGCTCAAGGGCGAGTTTTCGCAAAAGTTGAGGGATCCGCGAAAGAATGGCAAGGCGAAGCTGTGAGGTTGGATATATATGATATATACAGGACTCGCAATTGACGTGCGAGGTGATATTGGAGGCTCTGGGTAGGTGGATATTAGAGAGATGTCATGTTTCGATAGAGAAGATGCTGTTTGTTTGGCTTATCAGCAAGACTAGGATGGAGTAGACGGAGATGCGGAGATGTTTATATCGCACGATAGATAAGATCTGGCTTCGCACTCTACCCGATTCTGACATCTCCGGTGATGCATGGGCTGATGCCGTTTTGGGAGGATCACCATCGGCTACTCGGCACCAAACCCTCAAGGATGGGGAAAGTTGGTGAACCCCATTTTCGAAAGAAGGTGCAAATATTTGCTCACACAGCGTCTCGAACCTGGCCAACTCACATGTTTTTACTATACTGATGAGGCGAATGAGACGGAGGAGCACCCGGAGCCTTGCACCGATAGAGTATCCCGAGGAATCCGGACCTACAAGACGGCATCAAATCATCAAATGCAACCGCGAGCCGGCCGATGTCCAATCACCTCCGAGCCGATGCCCGTTGGTATGCCAAGAAGATCTGTGCCGGGGCCGAACAGGCTGCATTAGCGGCCGCCATGGCAAGCCACTCTCTGAGGGGGGAGAGCTCATGAGCTTGTGAGCTCTTTAAGCTTGATTCCGGCCATGACACGGAGAACGCAGCAGCAATGACAGCGATTGTCAACCGATAACCTCCTCTGTAACCTCCCCGCAGGCTCTACTCTAAATCAATGAGTCCAGCTGAGAAAAAAATCCAGGCATCTTTGAGCAATGGAGAAAAAAAAGATGGAGTCTGAGCTCCTTCAGCGGGGTCTGACTCCATCCGCATCCCACCCAAAAAGACCACAAGCTTTCCCTTTCCCGTGGAATTGGATCATCGTGACTCTACTGCTTCTCGCCCGATTAGGAAGCTGGCCCTGCCAAGGGTAAGGTTGACCATCCATTGGCAAGTGCTGCCTGCCCCCCATCCTTGAAGCAGCAAACACGGCAAGTTCAAGCCGAGGGCGGGGGGGGGAGAGGGTAAGATCTTCCCACTATCCATCCTTCACAAATAAGGCTAAAGATAATGTTATCTTTGGTCTTGCGCCATTAGTTTCCCGATCTCTCTTCTCTTTTTTCTTTCTTTCTTTTTCTTTTCGTTTCTCACTTCCTCTTTATACTTGTTGACGAGTACGGCTCCAGTTTCTTGCTGGCATTGTCTGGTCTGCCGTACCTCTTCTTTGATACCCCCCGTGTGAATAGCTTCAATCAACATCCACATCAACTACCGCCCCAATGCTTACCAAAATTCTACCCGTCCTCCTCTCCATCCCCTCCCTCGCCGCGGCTGAGGATGTCCTGGGTCTCTACGTCTTCCACCGTCATGGCGACCGTACTGCCAAGGCCTGGAAGCCCGTCAATCTAACTGCCCTCGGCGCCGATGAGGTTCACTCGTCAGGTGAATGGTATCGTAACACCTACGTCGACAACGATGCTTCACGCAAGATCAAAGGTATCAGTTCTGATACCGCCGTCATCTCCCAACTCGACGTGACTGCCCCCGTGGACGCTGTGCTGCAGAACTCGGCTCTCGTCTTCCTCCAGGGCCTGTACCCTCCCGTCAAGCAGACCGAGACCCTCGCCAACGGCACCAAGGTTGAGGCTCCCCTCAGCGGATACCAGTATATCCCCGTCAACTCTGTCGCCAACGCTGCCAGTGCCAAGGACTCTGAGAACAGCGCCTGGCTCCAGGGAAACAGTGGTTGCACCAACGCCGAGATCAGCTCAAATGCCTACTTGTCTTCCACCGAGTATAAGGCGGCGTACCAGGGCTCTCTTCATTTTTATGAAGATCTCCTTCCCGTGATTAACGGTACTTACGGAAAAGATGCTGCTACTTTTAAGAACGCCTACTCAAGTATGTCAAGCAGCTCTTGGTGAAAGTATATGAATACTGACAAGTCTAGTCTTTGATCTCATCAATGTTGCTCGAATTCACAACTCCAGCATTCCATCTGACAACCTTCTCACCAAGCCTACTCTCAACAGGCTCTACAATCTCGCCTCTGTTCACGAGTGGAACCTTGCCTACAACAAGACTGATGCCTCTCGTGCTGTGGCCGGAGCTGTCCTTGCTGGCCAGATCCTCGAATCCCTGGAGCCCCTGGCCAACGGAAAACCAGGCAACCCCAAGATGAACATTCAGTTCGGCGCCTACGGTACTTTCATGGCCTTCTTCGGATCAGCGGGTCTTGACAAGGCTTCCTCAGACTTTCTGGGTATCTGTGACTACGCCTCTTCCATGGCCTTCGAGCTTGTTACCAACGCCACCAAGCCCACCGTTGACGACGTCAAGGTGCGCTTTTACTTTGCCAACGGTACTGCGGCTGAGAATACCCCCAAGCTGTTCCCTCTCTTTGGTCAGAAGCAGGAGATGCTGTCTTGGAAAGACTTCAAGGCCGGCATGTCCAAGTTTGCCATCGAAGACGACGCGGAATGGTGCAAGCTCTGCGGAAACAGCGATGACACCTGCTCTGGCAACGCAACATCCACCTCTAGCTCTGATTCTGACTCTGGTTCTGGCAACGGTATCTCCAAGGCTGTTGCTGGTGTTATTGGCGCCCTGGTCACCTTGGCCGTTATCCTGGGTATTGAGCTGCTTGTTATGCTACTTGGTGGTCTGCGTCTTGTCAAGAAGTCAACTCTTGCTGCTGCCCGCTCAGCCAATGGTGGTGTCAAGGCATGAGGAGCTGGACGGTAAAGCTTACTGGGCACTCAGAATGAATATTGATAGGCTTGCATCGATAGGCTTGCATTAACTGCCTGATTGAGATATCGTAATTGACAAGTAAAAGAAAAGTGAGCCTTTGCAATTTGAGCCAGTAAATCATAATCTTTCCCGACACTCATGACGAATACTGAAAACTTCAAGCCAGTCAAGAACCCCCAAACCTCACAAGAGGTACTAAACATTAATGTGAAATGACATCTAGACCACGCGGCCATCAATCAATACGTCGATCTAACATCTAACCCCTTTTTCTAATAAATGTGCAACAGGTAGCAAGGTTGCGTGTTGTGCATTCTCTTTACCGAAGACCGGTCAGAGCAAGAAGATCGTGACGATAGTAAAAAGCTCGAACTCGTTTCCCATAAACGTCTGTATCAACATTAGCGTTGGCCCAAATGTTTTCATGTTCCTTCAACTCACACATGGGAATACTCAGAAGGCAGACCCCAACTTGAATAGAGGCAATGGATATCATTGTGCGTTCGATACCGCCGTCGTTGATCCAGTTATACGCGAAAAACGTCAAGACGAAGCTGAAAAAGTTCTTGAATATGATCATGATGGTGAAGCCTTCAATCGTGAGATCGCCTGGCAGAGTTAGTATGATAGACCCAGCAATAACAATCATGAACCTACGATAGGCATCGACAATATATAGAGAGCTTGCCACGGCACCAATCACCATGCCTGCAACCTCAAATCCAAAAAAGACCAAGGGCACATGGTACGTGTACTTGCCCTCCAGCACTTTGCCAGCTGTTAGGCCAAACCCGTACAGTCCGATACCGCCAATGATCATCATGGGGATCACAAGCAGAATGCGAAACTCAGGCTCGTAAACGCCCTTGTTGAGCTTGGTTAGATATTTGACACTCGAGTCAGCAAGCAGGCCCGCCAAGATGAAGCCAGCGACGGCACCGATGAATGCGCCTGTGTAGGTATATCCGGCCATGACCTCTCCCCAATAATAGGGAGGCCCAATGAAGATGGCTGCCACGATGACTCCAATGAAGACCGTCCAGCCGATCATGGTTCCCTGGATCAGGCAGCCCCAGATGAAAGCGGGATGCGTCAGCAGAGGAAAGGGTCGCAGCAACAGAACCCAATATCGGTCATTGGTTTTCCGGCCGTCGAATAGCGAGATTGACTCAATGAACGTCTTTTTGGGAGTATTGATATCGCCAATAGGTTGAAGGGCATTTGATGTGGGAAAAGGGACAAATCCCTTATAGCCCACCTCGCTTCCAGCTCGCTCCTCAATAGGCGACGAGTCGGGCTGGGGCTCGGAGGCTGATGCCTCGTGTTTGTGCTCCGATGGTCCAGCCTCAGACTCGACAACCGTGTCTGTATTCAAGTTCGCTGCTCGACGATACGCCGTCTCAGGGCAGAACAAGAACACGGCTGGTAAGGTAGCCGCGAGGAAGATGGCAACAAAGTAAAAGGTCCAATCCCAGCCCAATGCCTCTGTAATCTTTCCAACAAGGATAGGAGTGAAGAAGGCACCGCCAAAGACGGCTAGGTTGGTAAAGGCCATGCGCACACCTCGTTGGTGGACAAAGTATAGATCACCAACCGCCGCATTGAGCAGACTCTCGAAGGGGGCGCATCCGACACCCTGGATAATTCTGGCACCGATGAAGCTGCCATAGTTGGTACCAACAGCCCCAGCCCAGGCACTCGAAGCGATGAGAATACATATTCCGACGAGGAAGAGGTGGCGCTTCCCCCAGATACGACCGGACGGAACGAAGAAGATGGCGCCCGCACCGCAGCCCAGCAGAAAGTATCCAGTCAGCAGGGCGACCTTGGTGAAGTCCTTTGAGAAGTCAAGGGCAATCGTGATGGTATTGGCGGCGAGGATAGGGCCAAGGGCGGTAGCCAGAATGCCGGCGAAGCAGAGCAGGAAGGTGATGAGGTCGCGTCGCCATAGTGGCCAGTTTAGCGGATCGTTCGGATCATCGGACGGTTGAGGAATCTGGGGTTTGCGTCAGTGCTATGGCCACACATAGACCAGCGAGAATACATGACGCGTACTAGAATGATGGGTTCTTTCCCACTCCTATCGAATTTGAGGTTTTCGTGATGTTCGTTGGCGGCCTGTGGCTGCGAAGGGTCGTCGAAGTACCGGGTCGTACCTTTGTGGTGTCAGCATATCGTGATCGATCGATATGGCTTGGGTGCACCAGAGCTTGGTGAGTGGCCAAGTACGGCGTCCATCATGGGACATGGAGATGATCATCAAGACATACCAGGAACATGCTCGACACCCGGAGCCTCAAGGATCCCCAGAGCCATCTTAGCAAGGACGTGAGCTTCGATCGGAGCTCGATGAAGTGAGTGGAGCACAGCAAAGGCACCCACCCGACAGTTAGGGCATGGCACGCTGCGTGCCAAGGGCAAAGCTGCTACCACACAAGACAAGGAGTTTGTCTTACTCGCCGTGTTCTCCGACGGCACAAGCTGTTGGTTGATACAGACAGGCAAGGCAGGGCTGCTTCACCTCTTCCAGAAACGGGCGTCGGTGCTTGGGAATGGGATCCGTGCAAAAGAATGGGTGGAGATGGAAGACCCTCCTTTTCCGTTCCGTGAATTTGACTTGCCCAAGAAGGTTAAGCCGGAGTGGAACAACTGCTAAAGCCGGGTGCCGGTAGTGGGGGAAGTCCCAGTTATCCACATCCACACATCCAATCATCCAATCAATGTCCAATTGTTGATCACATATCGTCTTCTTTCACGATTCATGTTTCCCATGGCTTCGGGCTAATGATGGTGTTTTGCCCAGTCGCATAAGATCATGTTGATGCTGCAATCAGCCAGGAACAGCATCATCTCTGGCCTGGAGTGTACGTCATATCGTCTCATGCATCCGTGGTTACTTCCGAATCTGGAGTAATGTGCCTTCAGCCCAATCAGGCTTCAACGTTAGCATCCCACTTCTTTTAGCAGCAGCAGATCAGGAAAACTGGCAGCTGCTCCCTGGGCCAATGCAAGGTGTTGCAAGTAAACTTACACGGACTCAGACGCGGACAGGGACGGGGACGGGCTGGCAGTAAGTGGCACCAACACCAAGGGGAAGGTGCCTCGGTAACGCAAGGTACATACCTGCCTCGCGTGGGTGGGTCGGGCGCGGAAGGAAGGTGTTACTGCCGTGGGTGGTATGGATGTATGGCACTTGCATGAAAAGGTGTTGAGGCGTGTTCTGGGCCTCGTCCCCTAAGACAGAGCCCGAGGGGGAGGGTCCATTGGTGGATGCTGTTTGCCGCAGAAATTGAAGGCCTGAGACACCGCTTCTCCCTCTCACCAGTCGCAAGCGTCACTTGTCAAGTTGCCGAGTCACTTTGAATGACCAGAAGCGTCGTTTCGGCACGATGACGACTCTATGATGACCTTTGTTACTTCTTTTGCTTTGATATCAGTTCATTCTCGCTTTTTCACTGGATCCAGCAGAACCTTAGCGACTCCATCGACCCTCTTTGGTGTCGTCGAACCCTTGCCCACCGTTGCCCGCCGTTTCTCGTCTCTTTCTCGGGGAGCCCTCGGGTGCGCCTTTAGATTCCCCCATCTTGCGACATTAGTTTTTAGACCCAGCCGGACCCTGGTCCTGGGGGCCCTCCATCCCCCTCGCTGGACTCGCCGATTTTTGGTCGCATCGCATTGCTTGTTCGGAGACTTCTTCAGCCACGGCCGACGTCTCAGCCATGGAAACGGCTCTGGGGAATTCTAGTGGTCCACAGCTTGCGGCTACCGACCAAGCAACAACCCGGAAAAGCTGAGTGTCTCGTTGCCTCCGTTCGTGCGTCATGCGCACACTTTCAAGGGACCAGCCGGCTGAACTCCCCCCAGGAACATTAGAGTGCCGAGCCCACAAACATGTTGTTGGCATGTTCAGCGGACGTTGCTAGCGCCGTACTACCTTGATGCTTGAATATGACCTATCACCAACTGCTCCAGGTTGCTATCATGTTCCGTTGCTCCTTGCAAGCAGCGGTCACCCTTCGAAAACTCCGGAATCGAGCAGGGGCATGGACTTCCCTGTCAGCCAACGTTGCGTCCTTTTGACGTTGATACCTAAGCAAATGTTACTGCTACCGATGCTACCTGCTGTAGGAACAAGGCCGGACGACTACGACGCTACCGCCGATGTGCAACACAGGTGGCGCTCAACCTTCGGAGGATGTGGGGGTTAAAAACGTCCGGAAACAACTTCTCCCACGAGGCCAAGGACGGGATCCAGCAATTGGGTGCCAGCGTCCAGCCAGGCTTCCCCCTGCTCAAACTATCTTGAAAGCACCCGTACGGCAAGGCTATTGGATGCTGGAGCAGGAAAATCCTACCAAGGATCGTGATCTACACAAACACCTTGTTCAGCTGAGATGAGTGTGAAAGATGACAATCCACACCCTCACGGCACACAATGGTTGGCGGACCTCCCGGACGTTGGCCCTGTGCCCCCGGTTCCCTGCATATTGCGGCTCTGGCTTTTTAGTCAACCTCCAACCTTTCTTCTTCTATTCTTTCAGCCGAGAATGACATGCCGATCGTGGCTAAATCAGGCCCTGGCTGAACTCAGCCTTATTTCCAACGGACAAACGCTCTGAGGATGAGCTGCACTACACACCAAATTGTCTGGTACACATGGCTTGGCCCATGGACCACCACAGCGGGTGTGACCCGAGCTTATGATATGCAGCTCCAGCTCCCGGTCCTATGAGAAGTGATATCATGGGATCCCGGCCCATTTTCGAGCAGTCAGTTGAATAAGCCACTCAACCGAGTTTTTAGCTGAACGAGACCGCCACAGGATCGAGTTTGGGGAATGCCCATAGGCGGTCAGATGCTAATTAGCAATGGTCGTTTGGGGAAATGCCATTGTTCCGTGGGACTGTGCTGGGCTGTGCCACAGCGCCATGCACACAAGGTTCTGCCACAACTACTTGATGGTTGCATCGACATTCGTCACTCGCTGACTTGCATCTTGGGGGTGTCGAGCTCAAATTAGACAATTGTCGTGGTCAGGGAACGCAGCGGTCGACTCGATTGAGACGCAGAAATGACGCTGCCATGGGTCCCCTCCGGGCGCCACGACGGCAGTTCCAGCAATGACCGGGTCTGATCAGGTCAGACACAGGCACATGATTGATGAAGAAAAGTTGCTTGTTGTGTCCCAGGGTCGGCGCGCGCTAACGATGTGGGCATGGAGAAGGCCGATCGCGAGGCGCTACCGCCGCCACGACGCACTTGCAGCGACAGAGGCACCGGCACAAGCAAGGGTTGAAGAGAGCAGGAGAAAAAAAAAAGGAAAGAAAAAAAAGGAGGGCAAAGCAAGGCCGAAGCGGACGTGGTGACCGTCTCCCCCACACACAATGGATGGATGCCTCCCAGCAGAACGGTTTGTGCCCTCACAGGCTCCGGCCGGTCGGTGCGGACGTGGACGGTGGACGGGGTTGGACGATCACGCAGAGGGCGGGCACCCGGCAGTGGCAACGACGGCGTTGACGCCAGAGGGAGTGTGCATCAGACAAGATGAAGCGCGAGTTCTTAAACGTTCTCTGTCGCGTGTTTGGTCGATTTAGACGTTTGGTGTGTGTGCGCGCGTATCGATCGGGTGTGAGTGGGCTCTGGATCTGGCAAGCTGTCATGTCATGAGAGGAACCCCCAAGGTCGGAGGGGAGAGGGAGCTCGATCCCGGCCCGTGATGAGATCCGGCGATGACGTCCAGCGGGCACGGATACTACCTCAGGGACGCCAGTGACGATACCTTCCCCCGGGGGCGCGGTCCAAGCTTGACGGTGCGTACACGGCTGAGGTGACGGGCACGGTGCTGGGCAGTGCAGCGTTCATCAACACCACCCTTGAAGGTGAAAGTGGAAGCGGAAGCGCAGCGCAGCGCAACAGAACAGGCAATGCGGCGGTGCGGTGCGGTGCGGCGCGGCGCCGATGTGCACCGTGTATCAGTCAGGCGCCGCCGCCGGGGCTTGATGCGTTGCGCAAGTCTGCGTGGGCTCATCCTCACCACGGAGCTGGGCCAGGACGGTTTGATTTTCCTGGATACCCTCCACTTCCCTGGCCTACCACCACATGGTGGCTGCTTGGACGGGGCCCTTTGGCAGCTCTGACGGATTGCCAACCGCCTCTAGCTGGGGGAGCTCAGGAGCTTCGACTTCTGTCGAGTCTTGTATTTGTTCCCCTCGTCTCTCGTCGGAGTCGGACTTGGCTCCGGTCGAGTTCAGTTCACATCCTGCCAGTCCCCATTTGCGAATCTTTTCCGCGCCCTCGCTCGTCTCCGCGTGCTGAAAAACTCTCTCCCCAAAGATGTCTCGCCAGATCCCAACACCAAGGCCTCTCTAGCCGCCCCGTGGTTGTTACTCGTCCATCTATCGTTCCCCCTGCGCTGCGAGCCAGAAGCAACGTCTGGCCGCCTTTGCATCCATCCCGCGAACGTCTGCAAGCCGTTTTTTCGTCGACAAGAACCGCTTGCTTCACTTCACTTCACGTACCCCATTTAACGCCCCCCTAGTCTCTTCTTCTCCCGCTGGCCGCCCGCCTCAGCTCCCTTGTGCGTGCATTCTTGTTGTCCTGCCCCTCCTATTTTATTCTCACCCTCGCCTGGCCTGCCCGCTTGCGAAGCGTCGCACATCGCCGCTCCCTGGACGGGGCCACCTGAGCTCAACGCTCAACCACCTTTCTTTCGCCTCGGGGCGCCCTACCCAATGGAGCCTACCGATTACATCTGGGAATTACAGTCATCTTAGAGAGCTTTTTAGAGCTGCTGTTTTCCCAATTCCTCTCCCATCGCACTCACATGTGAGCATACGGTCAGAAAGCTGCCCCTTCCCACTATGGACGCTGGGCCACCCTCATCCAGCAACGTCTCACCCGGGCCTGGGTCGCAAACCAGTCGGAAAGAACGCGGCGCCATTGCAGCTCAGGTACGTTGCAGATTCGCCTATTTTCGAGTCTTGATCTGATTCATTCATCCTACCGGTTTCTTGATGAATGATGTCTTTGTTCTGTTCCCTCTTGTGCCTTCCCTGTTGAAGATCCTGGTTGCCGGTCCCCTCATCCATGGGGCCACCGCAGGGCAGGGCAGGATCCCCCCCTCCGCCCTCCATGGATGACAACAACAACCTCCATCTGCCCCTGCACCGTTTGCCTTTGCTCTGTCCGCTGGAGATATAGATATATATCTTCATCAAGTCGAGTCGATTCGATTCGAACTGCAACTGATGTGTCTAGGCCTGTGAGACGTGCCGCAACCGGAAGCAGAGATGTGATGAACAGAGGCCAAAATGCGGTACGTGTCAGAGATTCAAGCTTGACTGCCGATACCGAGAACCTCAACCCACAAAGTATGTCTTATCTTATGAAAAAGATCCTAGCAAAGCGGCATGGGAGCTGAGCATGACCATTCCGCGGTGATGCCGTTGTTTTTGTCGGCCGCCGTCCATCACGGGCTGTTCAAGTATGCTAAACTCTGCGTGTAGGAAAGACAAGACCTTGGTTGAGATCCTAGACCGCCTCAAAACTGTCGAGTCCAAGATAGACAACTTGGGCCTCAGAGAAACCGCGACTCCTCCCCTCTTTAGCACTTCGCAGCCGGCAACCACCTATCCCGCAAGCACGCCGCTTCTGGTGGACCCCGAAACCCAAGATCCTCTTCCAGGGGCATCTCTCCCCTCAACGAGCCCGACGCCTTCCCACCAAGGGGGAGGCTATCGCTATGACTCTTCAGTGTCGAGGATGCTGGAGTGGCCTGTCATGCGCCAGATGTTCGAGAGTCTCGGCCAAAAGCCCCCATCACCACTAGGCGAGCACGATATCCCCGCGTTCCCGAGAGGGCTTCGTGACTCAGCCATCCCTCTCCCCTCAGAAGGCCTCCAACCAGTAGGCCTTTCAGGCAACACAAGCCTTCAGGTGCCTCTGCAGCTCACAGGCTCTCCGTCAGCTCTCAACCTCAGCCCTCCCAGTGTTGACTGGGAAACAATGCAGCGGCTCACCAAGGGCTACTTCGATGTCATCAACTTCCTCCACCCCATCATGGACCGACAATGGTTCAACTCCAACACACTCACATCCATACTCAACAATGGGTTTCAAGAAGGGGTCATCTCGTCGCTTGTACTACTTGTCCTTGCCCTCGGAGAGGTGGCGCTCACGACTTCTGAAGTTCCGATATCTGCGTATAAGCAACGCCCATCGGGGATCAAGGGAGGGACTATCGATCGGCCTCCTGGCCTCGGATACTTTAACGAAGCAAGAAAGCGGATGGGATTCGCACTTAGCGAGGTCAGCCTGGAGAATATCCAGATGTTTGCACTGGCGGCTCTGTACCACCAGAGCTGCGGGCAGGCCCTGGTAAGTGCTTATACTCGGCCAGGCTGGACGATTTTGTGCTTAATTATTCCACAGGAGTGTTGGAGGATGACAGTGTATGCATCCTTGGCTTGCCAGGCCTTGATAACAAGGTTTGAACCCCCGTTCTAAAGCAGGTCGGTGCACACTAGGTCAGACTAACAAGCGCAGTAAACCCAATGAGCTTCATGGCCCTCGAGCAGATTTGATTAAGCGGATATTCTGGCATTGCTCCATCATAGAAACGTAAGAATATTCGTTTGTCTTGTGGCGTTCTATGCTGATGGTCAAAACAGATGTTTTCATATGGAGTTTGGGTTGCCCCTGACCGGACTGGAGAAGCTGGACGATGGCATCGGCCTTCCTGACTTTAGCGGGCCCATCACCGACGACGACTATATTGGCAACCAGACAACTCATTTTCAGGAACACTTTGCATCGCAAATTGTCTTGCGAAGGCTTTCTGCGAGTTTCCACTCAACTCTCAGCAAGGGTTAGTTAATCAGGAGGTCAAGCTGTGGCCAGGGTTTCTTTCAGGATACACCTCAACCTTATGATAGTCATGAGCGATGCTAACACATTTCAGCATTTGGGATGAGCTCTGGTCTTCCTCTGCCCGGTTTTGGGTCCTTCACGGGGCCGTCTAGCAGTGGTAGTGCGGCCCTAATGAAGCAACTCGACGCGCAACTTGACCAATGGCGGGGCATGCTCCCAGGCCAGCTTCGATGGCAAGACAGCTTGAACCAATCGATGGGCTTCTCGGACCCCTCACACGATGCCTTTGGGGCTGTCTATACTGGTCAGCCTCTACAGAGCACGTACATGTTTACCCCTGACCTCGACGCACCTCCTGCGAGCTACCCATACGCCGCCGATATCCAGGTGGCACTCCTCCGAAGCCGATATTACTACAACAAGTATCTCATCTACCGACCATGCGCGTTTAAAGCTCTTCACTACCCAGAGAGCTTGACGCGCGAAGACGCCGAAGGTGCGGCAGAGTGTCTCAAGGCGTCACTAAAGTGGCCGATTGCTCTGTCACCACCGTGCACCAACAAGAGGCTTGTGCCAACTCCCTTCTTTTGGTCACAGAACCTGTTTGGCATTCTCATACTGCTGCATCTATCGCAGCAGCACCCTATGCTGCTACGAATTCGGTCGTCGCTTTGCGGGCAACGCTTCGACGTGGACGCTACGGAGAGTGTGAACGCATATCTAGATTGGCTACGCGACATGAAGAAGATAGACTCGACGGCGAACTGGTGCTGGAATATCGTTCGCTTGATCTACCGACTGGACGACTGATGTTGAGGGAGGATATGGACGAAATCTCCGTCTAGAAACTACAACAGTGGAAGCGGCGGCGGGTTGAAGACTGATCGATTTCTGCGCTTGACATGGCGGGTTTCGGCGAAGCGTGGCATGATTTTTTCAGGCTTGGAGACCAAGCGTCATCTTTGGGTGCTCAAAAGTTTGTTTGAGACAGTTGAAAGATTATAGAGGCGTTTGGACGATGCTATGTTGATCACGTCAAGGGGGGGGAGCAGGCTCTGAAAGAATCTAGTATTGATACCCAACCTACACATCCCCACTCACCTACTGCCTTTGATTTTCCCGCCATGAGTAGGAGGGCATCCTTGACGCCCGCGCTCTCTTCATTTCGCTCGTCTCAATACTGTCTTGGCTACAACGGACCAAGCTTACGACACGAACCCATGGTCTCATCTGGATGGCGATATGAACGGACAAGGCTGGTTCTGAGGCTGGCTGATGCAAGCCAATCCACTCCCTCGGACCGATTTATGGGCAACAAATCGATCACGATAAGATTTGGGGTCGATGAAGATCACTGATTGTAGCAAGCTCATTGGCCGACAAGGCCCAGGCAAGACACGCAAAGACACGAACCGACAGAAGAGGGGGGGCAGGCGACCAGGAGATGAGAGGTCGAGAGCGCGTGTTCACCTTATCAATGACTAACTAAACAATGAAGCAATGAATGAATGGATGGTGCTTGGATACGAACCCCCTATCCTTGAACCGTATGTTGGGCTTGAAGCAGTCATTCGCCAGAGCGAGCGTCGACGGAAGGGAACGGAATGGGTGTTGGCAGGCGTACGTACACAGTCCAAGCAAGGGTCGATGTACACTATATAATGCACTGTGATGTGACTGGGATTTGTAATTGAAGGCAGTCTTGTCAAAATATGCCCTAATTTCAAGCTACTCGTTCTACAAAATGTTCAAGTCAAATCGTCGGTCAAAAGTCACCCGAAACCTCTTTCGTCCCGAGACACCTGGTCGGCCGACTCCCCGAGGAGCCACGCCCGGTTCCGTTATTAGCGGCGGCGGCGGGCGGGCGGGCGTTCAGCTTTTTCGAACCGGGAGCTTGCCTGCTAAACTCTCCAGGTTGGTTAGTTGGTGGAATAACACACACACAAGGCGTAAGGCTAAGTTAGCCACTACTACGTAACGTTCACTTTGCATTTCGAAACAAGCTTGTCCGTTTCCCAACGTCATAATATCCGTCCGTTGTTTCCCTCGCATCCTCCCCTCGTGGCGTGCGAAAAAAACGGCGAAACCGACGGCACGGGCCGGGGGGGGAGTGGAGAATCCAAATCCTGTCAACCCGCCGCCGCACCGTTGGGCGTGTGTGGGATTTTATTGTCCGGCGGCGGAGGCGGAGGCGGAGGCGCGCCCTGCGGCAGTTGACATCAGTGGGGAATTTAGAAAATCCCATCCCATCGTTCGGCTCGGCCGATAGGATTTTGGGGGTGCAGCTTTTTTTTTCTTTTTTTTTCTGTGAAACATGGTGTCACTTGTTGCAGTAATTCGTAAAACTTGCAGTTAAACTTGAACCCTCGGTCCCGAGATTCTTCTGCAAGAACTCTCATCATCTCGGCTTCACCGTAAAAAAAAAAAAAAAAAGCAGCATAGAGCCCACAGTACCTCATCCAATTGAATCTCCTTGTATCGAGTTATCGCCTACGTAGTTGAAGCTTTCAGAGATGTCATGTCCGTCCTTTACAACGAACGTCACCGCTGCTTCGCGTGGACCGGTCGGGCCGCGGTTGGTATGCGGCGCAGCACCATCTGTACAACAGCTAAAGATATCTGGATGGATAACTAACTCTAAACCACCATCCATGAGAAACTCGGCGACAAAGACTTGATTATCAATCATTGAACACCGACAAATTCTCTTTTGCATCGGCATTTAACCCCAAATGAGCCTAATCAGAGTCAGCATTAATTAAATCAAACAGCTAACATCCATGGACATGGCGCCTTGGCGATACGTACTGAGGGGAACCTCTAACAAGGATCGTGATATTTTCTACCAACTCGTCTATCTCATCCCTCCCCGTGTCTCTAAACACGGACCAGCATATTTTTCATGCCTAGACAGGCTTGACCAAGCTCATGCCTCAACGAGTTATCCGTTTCCTTTCCATATCCGCCAAATCAAATCAAATCAACCACTTACCATATCCCCATAAAACCATTCCATACAAAATAAACAATCCGCATACCGTCGTGTTCCACTTCCACCCTACACCCTGACACAAACATCTACGCCATCCATCAATTCATTACCAGAACTGGTACTCTTGCTTCCCATCCCTGGTGCTGTCAATAGTACCGTATGCCTGTCTTCCAGTTGTTCGGAAACCCTGCGAGGTGCTGTTTGACTCGCCAATGTGGTCCATTTTGGTGGCCATTCTCAACGCCGGCTCGCAGAGTGCCGACAAAACACCATCTTCCATGAGCTTTTCAGCCGTCCAACGCGTCTTCTCACCAAACTCCAGGCTCAAGTTTTCCTTAAAGATTTCCTCTGCCCGTGTAGAGGAAATGTGAGCCTCGAACCACTGTGTGGGTGATCCCTTCCCAGGTGGCGTCGCGGGAACTGTTTGACCTCGGAATATCATCTTCGGCTTGTTTGACGTGCTTGGAAACTTCTTGACGATACGTGTCATTGTGATCGTCAAATAGCTTCGGCTCTTGGGTCCATTGCGATACTTTGCTAGGTGTCGAATATTGATTCTCTCAATTTGCCATCCATACCCGGCATCCTGGTCGGCCTTGATCTCGATCTCGATCTCCCCCGTCTTCTTTGTCCTTTACAAGAGTTAGCCTAATTGCCGAATTTCTTGAATAAGGCTCACCAAACTTACGAAATACTCATCGAGTGAACCAACGCCTCTGCAAATAGCTTGAAGGCTTCAGGTACCGCTTCCAAGTCAATCCGGCTAATCGCAAACTTGACATCCCAAGCCCGTTTGGCGCAATGGACATAAAGCTGAGACAGCTCCTGAGTCGCGGGGAGGCATTCGTACTCGAAGGTATTGGCGTCCACCTTTACCACAATGGGAGTCGCCCCGTTGTGAGATTTGCACACAATTTCATAGTAGACCTGGGTTTCGCTGAGCATCCATGAAGTCTTACCAGCAGTTAGCTGCGAAAGCAGATCAGCTTCCGCTCCATTGGTTGTGAGAATCGTGTAGAATCCAACGGTTCCCTGATTACCAGGCTCGTTGCTGTTGAGTCTCTCCAACACTGATTCCGATGACCAGGCAGGGCCTTGCCCAATGTTGACCAAGGATGGCGGCTGATTCTTGAAGCACACCCTGCCAAACTTTGCTTCTAGACGAATCAGACCAGGCGTGACTTGTAAGATCTTCACCAGTTCCTGAAGTTTTTCTTCAGCCTTTGCAACCACATCGATGCTCTCCATGAAATCTGGCGTCACCGGGTCCATCCCTGGCACAGTTCGTGTGGCACTGGCCGGTAGGCAGGTATCTCCTGAAACTGTCTCCAATCCTAAACTCATCCCTCTAGATGGACCATCGTTTCTGGATGGAGGCTCGGATTTTACCAATGTTTGAGATCCCACGGTGTTGATAAGAGTGGCATTCTCCTTCTGATCTGAGCCTGCAGGCTTGGGAATCGCTGGGACAGTCGTAACCCGAACGTTTTGACCAAAAGGAGCCTCTTCGTTTTTCCTTTCCATAGGTTTCTTCTTCGAAGCGATATCAGCCCAGGTAGGACGGGGGGCTGCCTTCTGCCTCATGGTCTGGAAGATTTCTTTGGTAGTGTCTCCCTGCTTCCCAAATACCACGCCGGAACTGTCACCTGTCGCCGACTTGTTTTCCTTCCCAGATTGAGACTTCTGCTTGTCCCTATCTATGCGATCCATCAGGGCAGGTGTATGGACATGGCAGTCGAGATAGTCCATCAAATTCTCCCCTGGCTGCAGTGTTTTCTGCTGCTCATGTGTGTTGCCACCTTGATTCATGCCACCTTCCGTCTCGAGGGAAAAGAGGTCGACAGGAGCAAACATCCCATGGAAAATCTTCTGAGGGGACTCTGAATCCAATAAATTCGGGATAGAATCGTCTCCGGGACTCAGCTTTGGCGTTTGAGCGTTAATGGGTTGGTGAGGGGGCGCCGTTTCTTCCAAACTCAGCAGTTCCAAGTGCTGTGTCTCGCTATTTTTGGGAATTTGTTCAAGGCCAGACTGGGAACCTTCTGACCCTAGGTCAAGAAGCGCACCGCCAGCGAGCGTCATGAATGAGCCAGTCATGTCAGGGGTGGTCTCGCCCCGAACCCCCTTTCCCTCTGAAAGACCGGGGATCAGCTCTTGACTCTCTGCAGCATCATCAAACACGATTCCGTCGATCCAATTCGCCACTGACGTTTCGGTTGGAAGAGGTGACCTCGAGCCCTGCCATGAATCGCCTTGTAACCCTGAGAAGAGGATTCCCTCCAACTCAGCCTCCTTCTGTACGTTGTCCTTGCCTGTCGTAGAACTGCTGGGCATCTCGGAATCGTTTCGTTCGTTCTCGACTTCAACAAGTCTCTTTGAGATTCTGCTCGTTGCTTTGGTCGTCTTGGCGGTCTTCGGAGAGGGCTGTGCGGATTTCTTGGGCACCTGTTGCTGTCGACGGGTCTGATGGACACTCCGAATCTCTGTTGAAGCCGAAGCATCGGGGCATTTGTTCTTGTACTCATATTGAGCAAATGGGCGGAATCCTAACTTTGGATCTTTGGCTAGTTTGGGCTCCAAGGGGTACACGGTCGGGTCGAGACTCAAGCGGCCCCTGGCATCTGCCGTAACAACCCTCAAAGATGCGGCCTCTTCGATCAGCTTTCGCTCTCGATCAGCTCCGAAAGTGATGGTGGGGTCCATGTATGTCAAATTCGAAAGACCGGTATGTGTTAGACACCGGTACGAAACTCGAAATGGGCGCGCCGCTTCTGCGAGTATCAGATGGGATTCCTTGGTGAAGGGGGCATCCTGAGATTGTTAGAAATCCTGTTTGAGATGGGAAGAAGCCGAGAATTACCATAAAGCTCAGGAGCGTGTCAAGCTTCTGTACCACAGTTCCCAGGGCCTGTGCATCACTTTCGGTTCCAATGTAGGCCAGAGTCTCGGTGCAGTTGTATGTCACCTGGAGGTTGCCAGGCTCCTCGAGCTTTCGCAAGCTGGCCTTGGAATCTAAGGCTGGCCACAAGATGTCGAACTTGGAGGTCAAATCCGAGATGGTAGTGCCTTCGGCACTTTCGAGGCCCCTCCATATTGTTTTGTGGGGGAGTTCTTGGATGTGTTGGGGGAACCGGAAGGTGTCGTACTTTCTCACCCTGTTCTCTAATCCCTCAGCGTACACCGGCCATGAAATGATGTGAGGCTTGTCTGTCAGGATCTCCAAATCTGGCTGAGCTTTTGGTCCTTCAATGTCGAGCTCGGCTTCTTGATCAGCGTCTTCGTCAATGGCACCGGCTTCTTCTTCGAGTAGCTGTTCCAATCGAGACTGCATCCATCGAAGTATCTCGGCTTGGTACTCGACATAGGCGATGACCTTGAACCACGGCACTTCGGGGTCATAGAGAATCTCGATAACTTTCTGCGAAGTAATTATCAGAGCTGGGATATTTCCTTTTCACGCCCACCTAACTTACAGAAGGGCCTAGAGCACCTTGCAGGTCTGTCATGACCAAGGAAACTCCTTCAGGTAACAACGGAGGGTTGCACGAGATGTAAAAATTCGATAAAGCCTGCCATGGTTACTGTTGCATCCTTGATTGAAATGCCGAGTTCGGGTGGGTTTCTTGAGTAATAGGGTCAGTACATTCGCAACCGTTGAGAATTGAGAACCGTTTAGATAAACACACCTAGATCAATACGAAGTATATGGCAAACAATCGTTCCCGGTAGTCGAAATCAAATGCAACAGACTCTAGAAGACAGTAGCAAATGGCATGTCCTTCCTCTCCGTCGCAGGGCCACCTAGAATACAGTGTAGTTAATGAGCCGGGGAGAGTAATGCGACTAAATACGTGCTAGGTAAAGAGATTAACCAACGGGCGAGCCACCACACACCTCTTACTTACAAGGCGACTTTGTAATAGCCCTAGTACTAGAAGATCTTTGAAAGGACGCGGTGTAGAGGGTGAATCGAGGAGGGGATCGCAGGCTTGAGTCCAAGATCACTCAGTCGGATAAGGCAGTACGAGGACTCGGGTCCCGCGAATAATACAAAATCGACAGGGATAAGTAACCGGCGATATGACCGAAGTCAAGGTATTGCTTGTTCCCGAGTCAAGGTCCGAAGGTCTCGTAGAAAGAACGGAGAAGGAGGAGCGCGACGCCGACCGGTGCGGGATAACGGGGCAATCAGAAGAAAAGAAGCTGTCCTCGAAGGAAGATCAAGAAAGACAGAGAAGATCTCTCGAGATGTAATACGCCGCAATATCGAGAACTCAATAGAAAGCGGTCCTTTTTGTTGATGGGCTTGGGTTTGCAAGGGGAGGCGATGTTTAGAAGGAGGCGAAGATTTCTCGCAGTAATAAGTTTAAAAACAAAAGAAGAGGGGTTGCCTGACCAGTCAGGTAGAAAGGAGGAAGGGGCATGAAATTCTTCTCCTATGCACCTTCCCGTGGGCAGTTGTTGGCAAGTGACAAACAAACACTGGTAGACCGTGCGGTATCGGCCTTCACAACTGTGACTTGAGGAGCTATGGCAGTGAATCACGGACCGATAAATAAGGAGAGATAAGGTGTACATATCATAAAAAGCTAATATAATAGAAAAACCTCATCTCTTCTAAGTATTATTATTACTATAGTTGTGATTAAGTTACTATGGACTGGGTGGTTTGGGTCGTGAGCGGTGGCTGAACCGGATCTCAACATATGAACAGGCCAGTAAGCAATCTTGCAAATAAAGAGGGACAACCGGCCTTAACATGCATGGATCCGAAAGCAATGCACGCCCAAATAATATATTCATTGGCTGCTTGGGTTGGGTATCCGACGTCTTCCCAAGCTTGGACAAGAACAGCTGGCTTAACCAACCCTTTGCCTCGGGTTGTCCTCTTCATCAGCCGCCTCTAAGAAAAAATCCCAGGTTCCATTCTTTTTCTATTTTCCCCGAGTCCGCGTTTCCCCTCAAAGTAGGGCAAATATCCGAATTCATTCCAACGAGCCACCTGAGCTGAGCAGAGTGGCACCAAACTTCCAAGTGCCAGAGAGGGCACGCCCAACGCCCAACGCCAGTAGCGCCTATTCCCTGCCAGCCCCCAAGGCCCCAAGGGCAAGTCGTGGTGAGACTGGGGAGAAAAACAAAGTCATATCCAGTAGGTAAATGTCCAGTCCATCTATCTCAAGTGAAGAAAGTAAGAAGCAAACAAACAAACAGTAGCAACAAGGTATACAATGAGTGGTATCAAGGCAGCAGTGGTCGTGACAGTGTTCGTAGACGTGAAATCGAGGAGCTGTTGATGAAGCATCAAGAGGAGAGAGGGTAACTGGAGTAAGCGGTAGGACGAGATGGGTGCTGACAGAGCCTCGTAGTGGTTGGGCTCAGTGGGAGGTCAAGTCAATCTCTTTGTTCGACCTGATCCGAGTATGGAGTGGAAACGAGAGGCTGGTACCTCTCACGACATGCGCGGGGCTGAAATCAATCATTGCGCGCCTTTGACGTTCTCCTTGACGTTCAACGCCCACTTTAGCTTGGCGAGAGCCTCTCTCGACTGCTCTAATAGGCGCTCTTGCTCATCCTCTCGCTTCCTAGCGTTGGTCTTGATGTCCTTGAGCGCGTCCTCTTGAGCCTTCTTATACTCTTCAAACATGCGGGCGATCTCCTCCTTTTCATGCCGAAGCTGCTTGATGTTGCTGTCTTGTTGGTCACAGAGGTCCTTCAGTGTCTGTATCTTGTCGTCGTCTTTCCGTCGCTCTTCGTTTAGTTCGTCGATCTCGGTCTTCATTTTGGAAACGGCCCGCTTCACCTCGTCGCCTTGATCCCGCCAGTGTGAAGAGATGGCGTTGTATCGGCCTTCCATCAGCTGCGCATAATTTGTTGCCTCTTCGACCTGGACTGTTGTCTCCTTCCTTGTCTTCTCCATTTCCCCCTTCCAGGTTCTTTCCCGCTCCAGAGCACTGACTGTCTTCTTCTTTTCGAGGTCGACGGTAGCTGTTAGCGATTCGACCTGGCGTTCTTTGCGGGCCAGCAGAGTCTTTGTGACGTTGGCCTCGAGGAGCCGGCTCTCATAGTCGCTGACGACGCGCTCCATCTTATCCTCAACCAGCTTCGCAGCCTGCTTAGCCTCGTCGGCTTTCAGGCGCTCGATCTGGATATCTCGCTTGAGGGATTCATTGTCGCTGACGAGCTTGTTGATAACACGCCCAGTCTTGCCCAAACCCGCCTTGCCGATTGTCGAGTCCCATTGACCGTCCGCGTGATCGGGTCCGTCTGGCATTGTGGAATGATCTGGTTCTGGTGTAGGTTCTACTACTCGCGGCGCGCCTGTGCTCCAGCGAGAGGGTGTGGTTGAAGTGTTGTTTGGGTCGGCCTTGGCCTTGATGGGGGTCTGGGCGTGGTGGTTCGGCTCGGGGTTGTTGGACATGGCGCTGGCGGTGCTGTTGACACTACTTGAAAAGGCGCTGTGCTTGCTGTCGGGGCTTGACTCGGAGCCCTCGAAACTGGGTACGCTCCGGATGGTGCTCGACCTGGCGACTGCCGGCTTGTAGGTCGCAGGGCTCCGGCCTTTCATGCTGTTGATGGAGCCGGTGGAGGCGGGCGTCAAGGTCTTTTTCCTTCTCTGCGGGAGCATGTAGTTCGGTGAATCTGGCGGCGAGGGAGGCGGCGGCTGGAGAGAGAGTGGATGAGATTAGCGTCAAGTTTTTTTCGACGGCCGAGATTCATGCGGAGGAGTGGAAAGAGTTTTTGCGGGAGTTAAGTGAGTGAGTGAGGCTGAGGGCTGAGGGTGAGAAAAACATTGGACGGGCAGGTCGGGACGGAGGGAATGCAGATGCGCCCCGTCAAGATGTGGGGAGCTGTTTCAAAGATGGGGCGGCATCAAGAGATGCAGCTGAATATTGGATCGAAAATGTGTAAAGACTCTAATATCTGAGCATCCTCTGCGCGACATGCGTACGTACGTACCGTTGACAGCGTCCTTGTGAATGGAAAATTCCTTTTTGTGCAGGCGATTCCGCATTGCACCGGGACAAGAGGCGGAAGGGGAGGGGAGGGGGGCGTGTTGTTGATGTTGATGTTGTTGTTGTTGGGTAAAGTTGCGAAAAAGGGAGGAGGAGGATTGGACAAAGCAGGCAAACAGGCAAGCAAGCTTCTCCCCGGCGTAAGCGTCGACCAGCGCAGTACAATAGATTAATCGCCAAGTAAACACACGCACAGCCTTCGCCTCTTTTTTTTTTCTTTGTTTTTTTTTTCCCTCTCAAGGGAGGGGAGGGATGGCTGGGCTTATGCCTGGGCTGTTAGTTCGGGCCCTCTGGCTCTGGCTGGGTTACGCTGGCTGACTGGCGTTCAATCTTGGGTTGGCTCCCGCTCGCTGAGGTGGCTCTCCCGCTGGTCCCCCGTTCTGCCGTCACCGCCGCCCGCCGTTGGAAGGACGCCGCGTTGAATGGATCGACGGGTAAGTGGAGGATGGTCCGTATCCAATCCCGCAATAAAACTGGCTTGGTTTGACGGACACTCGCTCCCGGGGGGCCCGCTCACGGCTTTCTTTTTGACTCCTGTTCAATGGGACGTCCGGAGTAGAGATTTGATCGGCCAGGCTTTTCTCAGCGGTGGGTGGAAATCGCGAGATGAAAGCAGAAGAAGAAGCAAATATGCGTATTCCGTGCTACAGCGACCAGGGGATGGAAGATGAAAGAAGAGAGAATGTAAGATTTGAGCATGAGCATAGAATAGCTAATCAATCCCGCCCTGGGTCTGGGGGGGGGGGCCGACGTCACGGACCTTCAGGTTGAAACTCTAGACGCTGATGCCACAGCAACATGAGATTCTGGGGCATGACGGGATTTCCCAAAACATGCAACCCATGTTTACACCTGAATGGAACCCTTGGGTGAAGACCAAGGGTGCTCCGGTGAGTCTGCAGGGGTTCCCGGCTGGAGGCATGGCCCGGCTCGGCCGCCAAGGGCCTTGTATCACAGTCGAGCACCAGGAATCTCATCTCTCATGCACCTTTAGATAGGAATTCCAGGAATGCCCAGTTGAGGCTGAACTGTCACTAAGAGATGGGCTGGAAGCGGCATGACGATAATGGTCCCTTCTGTCAAGGCTTCAACCCGCCATGCATCATGACCTTCATTCCTATCCGTATTTCCGTCAATGTCCCAACCAACACCTGATCCCTAAATTGCATTTCTTGGAGCCTAGGCTGCTAATACGCATCGCAATAATACGACTGTCAGCCAGCCTTGCTCAACTGGATTCTGAACGCCAAGGCTTTATTTAGAACGCTCATGTCTCGTATCATTATCTCTTTATCTTTACTCGCTTGGCCTCAACGAGGCCTTGAGAACCATTCGTTCATCTCATTCTACAACAATCTGCTTCTGAGAATAGAAACCTGTCACGCCAATTATGACAACTAGGCTTCGTAGCCCATCAATTTCTCCTCCCATTACTTGCTCAAACTCATCTCATCCATGTCGTGATACACATCAATATCCCTGATCTGTGCCCGCATCCATTCGCACATCACGTATCCGTGCTCGGCTTGCATCGAAAGATGCTCGCCCCTGGTTCAATTCTTTTGCAGCCACTTGATACAATAATCATACAGCCCGACAGTGAGGTATCTGGCTGTTCCCTGTCCTGTCCTTTCCTGTCCATCATCTCTAGACCCAGCCTATGTTATGTGTGTGCAGCATCGTTGCCCCTTAAAACGCCTCCCAATGAATGCCCTTGTTTTTTGGGCCAGTTTTTCGACGACCCGCCCTCTTTGTTTATAGTTGATGTGTATCCATCCGTATGGGTGCTCCGAAAGCGAGCCGTGTCCCACCACCGGCCGCTCATCATGACCACCCAATTCCGTCGTCTGTAGCGTAGCCTTTACATTTTAATACAATCCGAAAGCATCGTCCGCAGCCACCTTGCACTTTTTATCGCCAAATTTCCTCATCTTACGCCACGGATGTTTCACACCATATGGCCTCAAGCTGCAATGGCTGGTGCTGTCGCCTGGCCAGCGTTGTCGCCAGCTGCATCCCGCGCCGCCTCCATAAACGCAGGTCTATACTTGGACAGATACTTGCCCGCCATAGGCCTTGCCTCCTCGACTAAAAACGAGTCAGCATATGTCACTGGACGGGAGACACATTCAACTTACATTCGGTCCAAATATCCTGCACCGTATCCAGAGCAATCTCCTTGACAGGCGGTCGCATCATGACCAAGTAGAGTAGGCTCGTTAGGGCCAACTGAACGATACTGGGATCGCGGCACATGTGCTTCACCCGAGATAGAACATTCCGATTCAGCTCCGGAATCTCACTCAGGAATCGCGTCAGCACCTTGTCCTGGGCGTTCAGATATGGCAAGAACCCATCAATCAACCGCAGGCAGCACTTTTCGTAGTGCAGCACTCGATCACCACCCGACTTCTGCTGCTGTAGCTTGTCGTTGTACCACTCTTCACATAGCCACGAGACCGCCACGTCGATGTGTTTTCGGAAGTCCTCCATCACGTAGGCATAGAGCACGTCGCGGATGTTACTGCTAAGGGATTGCGGTGCTGATGGGTCACCTTCATCCTTAACAGATACCTCCTCGAGGCCAGCCACTGACCGCGTCGCCAGTCGCGCTAGTATTGTCATCCACGAGTCTCGGTTTCCAGAACTGGCAGCTAGCCTACTGAAGCCAGCCTTGCTCTTCTTTGAGGGGTCCTCTAAAGATTTCATCATCTCAATCACCCTTGTCACGGTCCCGTTGCCCGCTGTCAGAGCCGTTTCTGGTGTCAGTGCCTGAGGTTGGTGAAGGTGGAACGACTTCAAAGCAAGGCTGTCCTCTAGACCCGATGACACATCGTGAACAGGAGAGCTATCTAGCTTGTTGAGGATTTGTTCTGTATCCTCAGCCTGGTAAAAGTCGGGCTCGTAGTCATCATCATCCTCTTCCACACCCAGCGGGGCGGTATTGGGGTTTAATTCGGGAGCTGGGGCACTGGCAAGGGCGTCCAGACGTCCACGAATGCCATCAACCGCCCTGGCCAACACTTGCTGATCGATACTCGCAAGCGTCGTGACTGCGATCTTGGCCACCATTGGTGCTGGGACCTGAAAGATGTCAAAGTTCCGTAGAGCGTCATTATCGATCAATGTGAACACATCTGCCAGGCTGTGCGTGCCAGGACCCAACGGGGGAACCTGGATCTGGGCGGGGGTTAGCCGTTGTCGTTTGGCATCATATCCGTCATGGTGCTGTGCCGCGAGAGGTCGTTTCCTTCCCGAGTCGTCGAATATCTCTGCCATGGTGCGCATCATGCGCTCTACGTGCTGCTGGATCCTGGGTGTCATCGGGTTGTGCGGATCTCGCTTCATCAGGTGGATCAAGAGCAGTCGACTTGTCTTCTCCATCGATTTCATCATGACGCGAGTTCTAGGTGTGAGGGGTGAGTTTGCGAGTTTAAGAGGGTTGAAGTTGAGAAGAGCATTGACAACTCGATTCGAAGTTGCCGGGCGCGTTCTCACGAGAATGGACAAGCAGTTGAGCGTCGCATCTACGACCAATGCATCACTACAGTTCACAAGTCAGTTGCCGAGACCGGAGTCTGTGTTACCGTCACTCTCACCTGCTCTCTTGAAGCACTATGAGCATTCGGTCGAGGAGTCCTGATGCTTCTGCCTCTAAATTCCGGGGGTCGAGGGACTGGTGGCCCGGGGGGACTTTATCCAAGGAGACGTCGAGTGTGCCACCATACTGGTATATGTTAGCGATATCCTGTGCGAACTAGTCTCTAGAAACCATACTCTGAGCTCAGCACCAGAAGCGACACTCTGCGCCAAAACCACACGTTGCGCAAACTTGATGCAGCAGATCCTCACGGAAGGGGCTGCACCGTCCCATATCCGTAGAATCTTCTGCTTGATCGCCACCATTCTCTGCCACGTGATTGTATCGTAGCTGTTATTTATACTGCATCGCAAACATTAGTATCGGCCTGTACAAGGTCGGGGAGTGTGGACGTACATCCACCTCAAGGCCAGCGGATAGATGCTGGCGGCGCATTGGATCACGCTCCGGATAACTTGGGGGTCTTCTCGATCATTCTCGATCATCGATTCTAGTGTCGTTAAAACGTAGGGCTGCATCGTCTCCTTCTCTCCGTTCGGTAGCGCAGGCGTCGCAAAGGCCTCGGCGAGGAATTCGGCGCCCCATCGTCTAAGTTCGATCGCCGCGTTCGGTCCAATGATGGGGAGGATTCCCCTGACGATGCTTGGATAGTATTTGACGTCTCCCAGGACGAGTTTTCGGGCATCGTTGAGCTGCCGGATCTGGTCCGACACTGACAGATTCGCAGCCATGGTTGTTTACTGAATGTCTTCAGTCGGCAAGAATGGGAGCAGGGAGAGAACCAAAGGTCTAGCTATGACTGGACGAAAAGGATACCATGAGCTGGAGAGGAGTGGGCGATGGCAGCAACGGCGGAAGCTGTGAGGATGGCAATGCGGCTCTTGGAGGGTGGTCGCGCGACTAGGCTGCTGAGCTTGCCAGTTGTGTACTTTTTTGGCATCCTCCGCATCAAAGGCCCAGCATCAGCAAAGTAGGAAACAGAGGTCCAGTATCGAATATCCGGTGTCGCAGGGCTGTTCATTCGCGGCGCATCGGCTTCCTGGGCGTGCGCTGCGCGTCGTCGTCTTTGTTACAAAGGGCGAACAATGTAGAAGCTGGGCTCCAAGTTTTGGCGACGACGCGGGAAGTAAAGAAGACGGGACGTGGAACAGACCCTTGCAACGCACGCTTTAGCTCCACCAGGAGGGAAGGTACCTCAGACGTCACGACAGGTGTGCCTCTAGCCGAGGTTCAGCCGCAAAGATCTTCCATTGAAGTGACTCTGGCGCATCGACACTCCTGAAGCGTGGTGCCGACTGATAATCCAGCAATTGTCAATTTGTCTGGCTTCTACTTTCTCTGCTCTTGAATTATTCTCGTGCTGATCTTTCCCATCTCCAAAATGCCTCCCAGGTTTGTTCATTCAGGCTCTACATTATTGCGCATAGTGGACTGATCATGACCTCCGAACCAGCCCGCAATCGACATACTACGATCGCCGCCTGCGACAAGGCCCTGCCCTCGTTCGAGCCCGACGACCTTATCTTTTCAAGAACGCAGTCACCGGTCTTGGCCTCTTGACCGTTGTTGGAGCCATCTGTACGACGAGACGCCTCTATGACACCGCCACGCGCTTACACTGCCCAGATTACTATACCCTCAACGCCGTTGGCCAGGATAACTTTGAAGATGTCAAGGTCCCTGATGTGCCTAGGAAACCCGCCGCCTCCAAGTAAATTCTACATATGATAGGCCGGATGTCTAGGGAATCATCTCTTAGATCAAGGTTGCAAATCAAAGCATTGGAGAAGTTAAAAAGGAGGAAGAACACCAAAGCAGCTATGCCATTCATGCTACCTGCCACACAGAACGCCTGTTATAACCCCAGAACCTTCCTGTACAACACGTTGGCGAACTCTTCTGCGCAACATGTATGAATAAACGACCACTGTACAATAGTTCTTGAAGCCCGCGAGCCCTCGCCCGCTGCCACCAAGATTCTGCCCCTCTCCAACCGTCGTCAAAAGAACCGCGCTGTCCACCGTAGACACACCCAATGCTCTAACCATGTTCGAGTCCAGACAGAAAAAGGAAAATCGAATACATCCGAGCTTCGGCCGATTGTTTTCCATGGGTATCACAAAACGAGTACAAAAGCAATATACTCCATCCTTTCCTAACAAGTCCTATAATAGGGATGAGCTGAAATGCACTAATCTGTGCAATCAATTGCTCAAGCTGCGGTTGCTTTCGACCCCCGGCTTACACTCGAGAGGCTGCCAACTCGTTTCATTGGGTTATGAGCTGAGTTGATCATTGTCCGTGTCAACTCGGGGGATTCTGACAACCGGTTCGACAATGAAGGTGAGTGTTGCTTAGGATGAGCGGTGTTCAGGTTGGACTTGATATCCACAGCAGCCGGGATCTGGCCCTGCGGTACTGCACGACTGACCGCATTCTCCACTTGTCCTTCAACCGCTGCTGCTGGTGTCGGATATATCTTGTGGGCCAGGTGGTTTGGGTTGGCCCACGGCGTCTCCCGGAGGAATTGCTCACCCGCAGGACCAAGGCGATCGAATGGTGGCGTATAGTACTCGTCGCGTCGCTGTGGGGGTGGCTTTTGCCGGGCTCGTTTCGCTCGCTTACACAAGTCAGCTCAGCAGTCTCGGGGAGTTGACATGACTTTGTCAACATACCTCAATGGCAGCCAGGTCATCATCAAGTTCCGAGGGGGATGCTCCCGTCATTTCTGGCCCTGCAGGGAATCCTTCATACTTGGCAATGCTGGCCAAAGTCGAAACCTCGGTGTTGTAGGCGATGGCATTCCGTACTCGCTGCGCAGGATCCTTGGGGAAGAGCAAGCCGCAGTCTTGCAAGCTGTGGGCGCTTCGCCTCGCTGTTTGAATGTCGTACCACTCCTGGTTGAGAGCTTCCAAAGTCTTTTCTCGCTTCTCTCGTACTGCTTGATAGTATTGGCCCCAAACTTGAGCTCGCTGAGCAACCGCGCGCCTCTCATGTGCCTTGACGCGATACTCGAGCTCATTGTTGATCTCTCGGAGCTTCTGCTCCAACCGGTCATCCAGGCACTGCTTCATGTTAAGGTACTCAGGGTGTGTTGGGACGCTGGCGATGAGGGACTGCTCCTCTTCCTCGAGCCGTTGAAGCCGGTCCTTATACAGTCTAGATGGTGTCAGCGCAATCTACCAAAGATGATGAGCCGAAGCCTACCTGTCTCTGAATACCCCAAACATCTCCTCGATATGTGTCCAATCCTTAAACGCGGCATGTTTTCGCTCCACTGTCGCTGGGTGAGTATGGTCAACCGATTTGGGAGTGTTGACCGGGCGATCCTTACTCTCTTCATCGTGCGCAGTAGCTGCGTCAACCTCTTCGTCTACATCGGCCTCCAACTCCTCTCCATGTTGCTCGACGTCAGTCCCCCGAGCACTATCGCGGGCCCCGTCATGGCTGCCATTGTCTGTATCATGATCGGCCTCTGTGGCGGCTGCCGCTTTGCGTTTTGATCCGCGTGTTCCCTTCTTTGTCGCGCGAGTTGTGCGCTCTATCGCCCCATCCTCGCGAGCTGTGGACTTCTTTCGTGGAGAGACATCTACCTCTTCAGCAGGAGTTTGCGTGCCACTACTCTCGTTGGCTAGAATTGGTTCATCTTCGTGCATGATTGTGTCCTCGGCTTGCTGGGGAGTCTCTGTATCAACCGCCGGTACCGAGCTGGTTCGCTTCCTAAGTGGCTGCTCGGTTTCTGATTGATCGGCGGCTGGTGAGCGCTTTCGCTTACGGTCTTGGGAGCCATTCTTATGGTCATCTTCCAATGCCGCGTCGTGCTTTGTCGCAGGTTTCGATGGGGATTCTATTCCGATTGTTGGGGAGCCTATAGAGGCGTCATCTCCCATGGTGGACTCGTCGTCGTGATGGTCGTCTAGGTTGGCGGTTCTTCGGAGCTTGCTCGGGGTGTGTTCAAAGACTTGGCCCTCGTTGAATTGGTCTACAACGACGTCCCTCTGTCGCTGGTGCCTCGGGGTGTCGTAGAGGCGCTCAGTTTCTGCCTCGGTATCGTTGCCGTCCGAGGTGTGGGCGTCGGAGAGGACGCTGTCAGAATCGGACGTGGCATGAGGCTTCTTCTTGGGACTCGGCATGGTGCTATCTTCGTCGTCATTGTCAAGATGCATGTGTTCAATTTCCTCGTCGTTGTCGTCCTTGGTGTCAACCTCGCTGAGAGGACTGGAGATGTTGCTGTCCTCATGATCAACAACCCCAACTGCGGGTGAGGAGAGGGGCGGGGGGGCCGAAGCGGTCGCCGCCATGGTAGTTGAAAGACGCGATTACGTGTCTATGGCCTTGTTCAATGGAGATAGTAGGTAGGCTTGCAGTATCGGGTGCAGAAGAGTGGTGGTGGTGATCGACAGGTAGGTCGGAGCAGCGCGACCGTGGAGACGAGTGATGAGGAACGGCAGCTGGGTGATTGGGGATCGGGTGTCGTGAAGGGTGGACTTGAGGAGGCAAAGCCGAGCTAAAGCGAAGCTGATTGAAACAGCCTTTGTCTTTCTGCGGCATGGAAGACGCGAGAGGTGCTTGACAAGACAAGGCCAAAGGCTTCCGGTGACGGACGGTTGAGAGGAGGGGACAGAGAGAGGACGGAGATGGATGGTGGACGGTGCCGGTTTGCGCTGGGGGGCCAGGGCCTGCGCCAGTCGCCAGAGGAAAACCGAGAGCGGGCTGAGAATGACGGGGCAAAAGCGGTCGTCCACGGCAGAAACTTGCCTCGGGGGGTGTGCCATGATGGAGCACCCGATTCAGGCCAATGACGCATTGTTCCGGTCAGTGCAAGGCTTCCGGCGCACTCCAAATCCACGCCCACCCAGAGGTTCAGTTCATGTGGACCCTCTGGAGCTGGACTTTTTCTGTGCCTTTTTCTTGTCGCGATCCAGAGGCTGGCACTTTTTTTTTGCAGCAGGTTAGCGAGTTGGCCGATTCTGCCAGAAAACAAGTTTCCGATACCATGGCTAAAGGGTGAGTTCTTCTGCCATTCCTCGTCTCATGCAAACAATGGAAAATCCTGACTGAAGCAGCGCAAAGGGCTTGACGGCCTCTTCCAAGGCTGTGGACCCCACACTCGACGCTCTGTTTGCGGCCAGCGTAAGTTCTGCGACATCGTTGTCTTCTCTGCCCTCCTAGCTGATCAATTATAGTCCGGTCCTACCAAGGCTCCCGCCAAGTCAAGATACTCGGCATTGTTAGAGCAGAAGCCCCGAGAAGAGCCCAAACCAAAGGTAGTCTTGGAGGAGAACGATGAGGCTGACGAAGAGGACGATGAAGTGCTCTCGGAAATCAGTGAAGAGCTGAGCTATGGGGAGGATGATGGTGACGAAGACGAGCAAGGCTCTGAGGCCTCAGACCAGGAGGATGGTGAAGGGGACGAAGACGAGGCGGAAAGTGCAGACGAACCCATGATAGATGCGCCAGCCGAACTCGACGCCATCATCGATGCCACCGAAGGCAAAGAAAAGAAGGAACGGAAACGAAAGCGCAAGAATGATAATGACGATCTCGAGGGCAATTATCTGAGCAAAGTTGCTGCAGAGGAGGAGGCTGAGCGTGCGGGCAAGCGACAGAAAAATGATGCCTCAAAAGAAGACGGTGAGAAGGTCGAGGCTGAGGACGACAACGCCAGCGGCGATGAGAGCGATATCCCCGTCCACGAGACACTCGCCAAGGAAGACAAGTCCTCAGATCTGGAAAAGGCAGCTCGGACAGTCTTCCTTGCCAACGTTTCCACCGAAGCTATATCCTCCAAGACGGCCAAGAAGACGCTCATGGCTCATCTCTCTTCCATCTTGGAAAAGGATGCATCTCCACCACAGACCATTGAGTCCATCCGCTTCCGCTCTGTCGCATTCGCGGGTGGCTCTCTGCCAAAGCGTGCGGCCTACATCACCAAGTCGCTGATGGACGCCACGACCAAGTCGGCTAACGCATACGTCGTGTACTCGACTGTCACGGCTGCCCGGGAGGCCGTCGCAAAGCTCAATGGCACCCAGGTGCTTGACCGACACCTGAGGGTGGACAGCGTCGCTCACCCCAGTCCCACAGACCACCGCCGGTGCGTGTTTGTTGGCAACTTGGGATTCGTTGATGATGAGACTATCCTCGCCACCAACTCCGATGGAGATACTACACAGAAGAAGCGAAACAAGACTCCTTCTGATATCGAGGAGGGCCTGTGGCGCACCTTTAGCACTCAGGGCAAGGTCGAAAATGTCCGAGTTGTCCGGGACTCCAAGACTCGCGTGGGCAAGGGCATCGCCTATGTGCAGTTTTATGTAAGTCTCCGCAAAGTTTGCCACTTACACGGATGAAACAAGGGCTAACAAGATTTGTAGGACGCCAATGATGTCGAGGCCGCCCTGCTCCTCGATGACAAGAAGTTCCCTCCCATGCTCCCCCGTAAGCTGCGTGTCACCCGAGCCAAGGATCCTCGCAAGACGGCCCTCGCTCAGGAGCGAGCCAAGGCCAAGGCTGTGGCCACCAACGGCGCACCCAAGAGCACGAAGTACAAGTACAAGGCAACGCCTGAGGAGCAGTCCATGGCTGGCCGCACAAGCAAGCTCCTCGGCCGCTCGGCCGCCATCCAGCAGCGTCACGGAAAGCGTCCCTCAAAGGGCTCTTCCGAAGAGGTTCCAAACCCCCTTGACGAGATCAAGACTCCAGAGCAGGTCATTTTTGAAGGTCGTCGTGCTTCATCCAGGGACGCTCTGCCCAAAGACCTCAAGTTTGGCAAGAAGGGCAAGAACAAGGGCAAGCCCAAGGCCAAGGGAGGCAAACCGCAAAAATCGAAGCGCCAGGAGAGCTGCCGAGTGGAAGAAGAAGAGCTGATGCTGATTTCTTAAACAGCGTATGACGCATGGATGGGGTAGTTGGTGAGAAGCGGCTGTGTGGGCGCTGAGTGCGGAAGCGGATGTTTGAGAAGGGCCCCGCGCCCGCACGGGGATCGGAAAAGTTGTGCTGTGAATTTTGGCCACAGCCGGAAAGGTTGCTTAGATGAGATAGAAGTACATATTCCTCAAGCTCACGAGTTCAGTTCGGATATTGAGCAAGTTTGCTTTTCTAATGCTACGATTCTAGGCATCTTTTTTTATTGCATTGTAACTCAAGTGCTTGCTGACACCCTTTCCTTAACTGAAATGTTGTATATCACTAACAGCAACTGCCAAGCAAACGGCATCACGGTAGTCTTATGGTTGATAGTCAAATACCCCCCAACCAACAAACTCAACTCTGCACAACCACATTTCACACCAATCAAGTCAGAGATGCTCCAATTTACTCTCATTAAAGAAGAAACAGATATCATCGATTTTACTTGCCTGCTTTATCAGAAATAAGGGCCAACTCAAATTGCGTCAAGGGATAACCTCGTCTATTAGGACCTGGCTCCAAGAGAAAAAAGACCACGTGCTAGCGGGATACCCTGAGCCAAACCTTGGTCTCTGGTGGTAAACACATCCTTCCCCCTCCATGTGCCACCCAACAACAAATATCGGGAATCTTAATCAACATCATCCACAGCTCTCTTCTCTGTACATTGCATCGCCATAGGCGCGAGCCCTGGCAAGACCATCGCTTCAACACGCCTTGAAAGAAGTCGAAATAGGTGATACAAGCTCGTCACAAGATGCGACGGTTTAGTACTCGACCTCCTCCTCAGGCTCGAACGAGTCGGCAGCAACCTCCTCGTAATCCTTCTCCAGAGCAGCGAGATCCTCACGGGCCTCGGTGAACTCGCCTTCCTCCATACCCTCGCCGACGTACCAGTGGACGAAGGCACGCTTGCTGTGCATGAGGTCGAACTTGTAGTCAAGACGCGACCAGGCCTCGGCGATGGCAGTGGTGTTGGAAAGCATGGAAACGGATCGCTTGACGGAAGCAAGACCACCATCCTCGGGAGCGGCGGGAACAGCCATAGGCTTCTGGTAGTTGATGCCGAGCTTGAAACCAGTAGGGCACCACTCGACAAGGTTGAATGAGGCCTTGGCCTTGAGAGCAGCAATGGCAGCGTTGCAGTCGCGGGGGACGACATCGCCACGGTACAGGAGAGCGACGGCCATGTACTTGCCGTTTCGGGGGTCGCAAACCACCATCTGGTTGTTGGGCTCGAAGCCTGGGAAACGTTAGCACAATTGGTGTCTACAGTCAAGTTGCGATCATCACTTACACTGGAAGGTGAGGTCGTGGACCTTGAAGCTCTCGTGCTCACTCTTGGCAGAAGAAATGACAGGAGCGTAGCTGATGAGGGGGTAGTGAATTCGAGGGTAAGGAACCAGGTTGGTCTGGAATTCGTTGAGATCGACGTTCAGGGCGCCATCGAATCGGAGAGACGAGGTGATAGAGCTGACAACCTGGGCGATCAGGCGGTTCAGGTGCTCGTACGAAGGACGGGGGATGTCAAGGTTGCGACGGCAGATGTCGTAGACGGCCTCATTGTCGACGAGGAACGTGCAGTCAGAGTTCTCAATGGTGCTGTGAGTCGACAGAACGGCATTGTAGGGCTCAACAACAGCGGTCGAGGTTCGGGGAGCAGGGTAGACGGCGAACTCGAGCTTAGACTTCTTGCCGTACTCGGTAGAGAGGCGCTCGAGGAGGAGAGCACCGAAGCCGGAACCAGTACCACCGCCGAAGGAGTGGAAGATCAGGAAGCCCTGGAGAGAGTGGCAGTTGTCTGGTCGTTCGATTTAGCAGGGATTCTAGGGGGGAGGCGCGCAGCCTCAGGGCTTGCGAAACTCACCAGCCACGCGACGGATGCGGTCCATAACATTGTCGACCATCTCCTTGCCAATGGTGTAGTGACCACGAGCATAGTTGTTGGCAGCATCTTCCTTGCCGCTGATCAACAGCTCAGGGTGGAAGAGCTGGCGGTAACCGCCAGTTCGGATCTCGTCAATGGGAGAGGGGTCGAGATCGACAAAGATGGAGCGAGGAACATGCTTGCCACTGCTCGTCTCGGTGAAGAAGGTCTCGAAGGAGCCGCCCTCACCGATATCGCCAGCATTGGGGTCGGGACGACCATCGGGGCCGAGGCCGTGCTCGAGGAGGTAGCTATTCAAGATATCGGTCAGCTTCGGGGCCGGGGGTCGAACGATGGCGACGGTAGCGGTGATGGTGGACGTACAGCTCCCAAGCAGAGTTACCGAGCTGGGTACCAGCCTGGCCCAGGTGGAGGTGAAGAATCTGGATCACGGAGCATCAGCATCAGCATCGAGAGCTTCGTTTTTTTATGGTGGTCGCGGTGGACGATAGGGGTCCCGGCCAGAGGACACCAAGTGGAACAGCCGACTCCATGCCGGGAGCGGGAAGCTGCTGGCAGCTGAGCTGGCCGGCTAGAAGTGGTCTCACGGCGAGAAGACATGCAATGCGACTTACCTCGCCCTTCATTGTGTATGAACGAAGCTAAGGGTAGCTACGACCAGAGGTGGAGTTGGGGGAATGGGAGAGAGATATACGCGCTCAGCGCTTGAGGAAGAGAAGGGGAAGGGGGAGAAGAGGCCGGGGGCGTGGTGATGAGTTTCTGGCGGGTGTTTGGGGATGGAGGTTCTGTGAGCCCAGGTCTAGTGAGTGGGTGCCCGCCCGCAGGAGGTGGGCATTGGCGGGGTCGACAACAAACAAACCATGGGCCGCGCGCGCCAAAAAAGCAGCTCCAGCGTCTCAGGATATCCCATGGGGTACCTCGGGCGCCAGCCAATTCCCGCGCAGCCACCAAGTACCCCCTCGATGCCTCACCGCCAATTGAAAGCGCAGCATGGGGACCCCTGGCGGGCGAGGGAACTGCAACTTTGCCAGGGGCGGCTCGTGTGGTGTGCGAGGCGAACAGAGGTATGCTAACATGCTACTAACGGGCTGTCTGCCCCGGCAAATGTTGCTGATGCGAATGGCTGATAGCTGATCGTGGCTCGAGCTGCTCCATAGTAGGTATCCATACCTGGTTAACTGTCCAGATCGGTAAGCTGTGCTGAGTTGCCCCGTGCTCCTGGAGGCGACAATGACCCTTGATCAGACGTGTCGTGGCACCTGTCAAAGAAGTTCCAGCGCAACCTTTAACGAGTAACATGACGTGATGTTTCTATCTAGGTAGGTGTCTCTAAAAGCTGTCAAGATTCAATTGACTTAATTGGGTTTCAAAACGGTTGCCTATTCCTAGGTAAGCTTGATAATAGTATTCATCAAGTTGCCAGAAGCTTAAACCTTGACCACACTAATGATTCCGATAGCGGACACTACAGAGTATATACGAGGTTGATCTCAATAACAAGGACAAAGGAATTGCTTCAGACAAAACCTTGGGTGTTGACTCCCACGCCAAGCAATCCCAATTCATGCAAATGACCATCCATGGATCCCGTTTAGATGCTGCCTAGATACGCGAACCTTCAGATCATAGATGTCTCAAGGTTCGTGCCCCTTACGGACGACCCCAATGCTTCCTCCATCCAGGAACCCGTCCCTATGCGTCTGGGTCGCGCGCCGATTGTCCAGTCAAATCCGCAGCTGCTCTGTTGCCTTGCTGCAACCTCTACAGGACCGCAAACCAATCGCGATCTGGCAGTGGATGTGTTTTTGGGTAAGGAGCTGAAAGCAGCCACATTCTGGAAGGAATGTTGGGTGAGGCCGTCTTCGAGGGATCGTCGACATTGGCGGTCTCCATACGGTTTGATATCATCATGACTCTTGACGCCCAGAGCTTCATTGATCAAGTTTAGGATCTTCGACATATCCACAGACATCCATTCTCAAGCTTATTAATACACTAGAAATATAGTGAGCATTGTATAAGACGGCTAAAGTTTTCTCATTCACACATTCATCATCCTGACCAACACCACAGATATCAAATTGAGAGAAAGTTAAAAAGATGAGAATTAATTGTTTTAACCTGTGCCTTTTCCCGTGTAGCCCAGCCGCTTAATCCCTCCAGCAATTGTAGGTAATTACTCAAAACAAATGGTCCTCAGCAACACGCTGGGACCGTGCAAAGTGGTATCATATGGAGGTATAGTAGGCCGTTTCCCGTCTAATTCGTGATCCCTCACCCTCCTTCTCTTCGGTTTTAGGCACCAGCCTTTTCAGTGCTGCCGGTTCTGTTCCTGGTCCTGGTTCGGGTTCGATTCGCTCTGCTCCAGCTCTTCGATGCGGCGCTGGATCGCTGCCTTCTGGACTTGCAACGCCCTGAGCTCCTCATCCCTCGTTGCCAAATCATCGCTCAGGCGACTGTCATTGTCCGTCACGCTGGTCGAATCTGTCGCAGCCTCGTATGCAGGGGGTGGCTCTCCGTGGCGGCTCCTGTCTCTCCTGTGGTGTCCGTTGGCCGCAGCATAGAAATCGTCTCCCAATCCGCCAGTGCCATGTCTGGCACGCATAACGTCGAGCTCATGTGCCCGCTTCTTCTCTGATCGTACTCGGTCTCTGCGCACGAGGAAGTAGGCAATCGCTGCGATAACAAATAACACAAACACCCCGACACCAACTCCAATACCAATGCGTGCAGCCAGAGACAAGGGCTTGGATGGCCGGTGAGGGCCAATGTCATCCTCGTCTTTAAGTCCCAATGCATCTTTGTCTCCGTCTTTGAAAAGGGCTCGAATTGTGTATACAGCAATTGTTGCGCTGTATAGCGTGGTTGTTGAATCAGATAGAACGTCGTATGAACGTGCACTGTGGTTGTATGTGATGGGAACTGCCACCACCGTGGGCACTGATCGTTTGCACAAGTTGCCATCCAAGGAATATGCCCTACAATGATCAGCGCGATTCATTCCATGTCTAATGGAGGACTTACGATGAACAACAAATAGCCGTGGTGGTTGCATCGTCATGGGCCTCATCGGTATCTATGCGTAGCTCTGCCGTCGTCCACCCGTGAGGACATGTCGCTGGACTGAAAACACCAGTGCGACCATCCGTGAACATGCCATCAGGATAACAGGATAGTGACTTGGCTCCGGGGATAGGTTCCAGGTCGAGCCACGCAACAGGGCCTGTGGCGCCAGGCTCTGGCACTCTATCCGCATCATAGGTCCATGTACAGCTGATTGGCACGGTCCAGGGAGTAGTCATTGGAGGGAATGTCTGATAATCGTCGAGGTCATCATCAGTTGGCGAGGGCGCCAGGGCTGGAGATGTTGGGGTCTGGGCGGAAAGAGATTCGGTTGACGAAGGAGCGGCCGATGATGACGAAGACGGGTGACTCGAATCGGTATCGGAGAGAGTCAACGACTCTGCATCCTCGAGGGACGACATGATATCAAGCGGCCACGATGAATCCCCAAGCTACCAAGGATCTGGGCCGCCAGGCCGATTCAACTACAAGCTGCACAGGTCGTGCTTTGCTTGCAGTTTACTCGGCGGTTCAGCAACAATCGCCAATCTCGTCCATCCGGGGCCTGCGGTCGGTTGCTGTGCTGGATGCTACAGCGCGCGGAGCTTGTTCGTGGTATTGGGAAGGCGATGGAGTCGCGGCGGAGGGGCTCACGAGGCTTCACGTCAGGGCGAATGCGCAAGCGATGACAAGGTCGAGGACGGCGTCTCTGGCGAGTTGGAAGGCCATCCGGGCGGAGGAGGACAGCAGGAGAATATGAAGTAGTCGGATGGAATGGGGGATGGGCGAGGAGACAAGGAAGCAGGGTCAAGAAGGACAAGACACGACAAGAGAAGCTAAGGAACGAAAAGAGCCGGACAAGAAAGAGAACTGGTCCATGCCAGCAGCGAGACGACAGGTAGCGTTGGTGTTCCCCCTTCTGAGGCCTTTGAAGTCTTGGCGAAATCTTATCACGGGTGGATGCCGAGAAACGCCAAGCCCAGCATTGCACCGATACATTGTCCACGTTGACCGCTGCGAGTCTGGGCATTTGCCGCTTGCCTGTCGTCTTGGTCGCAGCTCCGTCGGAGCATGGAGGTTTTGCTCCTCCGTTACGGATCCCCGTCTGCGGTACAGATAGCTACGGGCACTGTAGCGAGGGCGACCGTCTACTCACCATCGCCAATGCACCGTATATAAACAAAGATGGTCGACGCGATGCGATGCGATGCGATGCGCTGCGCTGCCAGAAAGCGCCGAGCTCTACTCATTTTGGGGCGCGCCCATGACCAATCTGCCCAGGCGGGCGCTGGCCAATGCTCGTAGCGGCCGGCCAGCAAAAAGCCGAGCCTTTTGGCCCCAGTGCCATGGTCTTGGCTGATGAGTCGCGAGTTTCTGGGCGACTCGGGTCCCTCTGACGAGGGGGAAATGAAGCCGGCTTCGCTGTGCCGAATATGCGGTCTTGGAAGTCTTGGGAGTCTTGGAAATCATGCCCACCGAGAGCCACAGCAGCAGAGCGACCTCGCATGCGACGACGGCATTGGCATTACAGCGAAACCGGGGACTCGGCGGCGACCCATCACTTTGTCTTTCGTCATCCTGGTGATTCAAGATGGGTTCATCACCCCATCTCCGGTAACAGGCAGTTGAAGGATCTCAAGAAGCGCAACTCAACAAAGGTGTAGAGGGCTCAGCGCCGAGCAAACCACAACACGGGCGAGGTTGTACTGCCAATGTAGGACGAGGACACAAAAAGAGAGGCGAGAGTGGACAGTAACAAGTAACAAGAAAGATGACGGGAGGGGGATGCGAGCCGGTTGTCTTGGCTGGGGCTTGCTCGCTTCTTTATTCCAACCAACAGAAGGAAAAGAGGGAAAAAGAGACAAAAAAGAAGCGGGCAAGGGGAAACAAAGTTGCTCGGTAGCCCGGTTGGCTGATGTCTTGCGGTGGGATGGGCAAACTGTCTGAGTTGACGGCAGACCGATAAGGTTATGGTGGTACCAGGGTACTTGGCGCGAATAGAGCCATTCCAGGTTCAGGTCGAAAATGCGGTGCAGGTCTTGGTACGCATTCCACCCGCAAACTTGCGCCGTGTATCCGTTCCCTTACGGCATTGGCAAGTTCGCAAACTCTTGCCCCTCTCCCTTTGCTTATTTCTCAAGGTTGAAACGTGGGTGAGCTTATGGATCAGAGGTCAAGTCTTGGACATCTTAACTCGTGGTCCAAGAAAAAAATGGCACTTCGCCAGTTCTTCTGTTTAATCCGCATGATAATAGCATATAGGTAAAGCGTATAATTATAAAAACGAAGCGTATATATATACCTTAGAGTCTAATTTTTATTTATCTTGGAGTTTTTTTTTTTTGGCTCTAGATCATGCCTCTATAGCCCGACAAAGGTATCACTCATGTACTTACAATCTGCCATTCTTTAGGTCCGGGTGCAAGTCTTGAACATCTTGGGTCTGCAGCTACCGTCACGTCGCGTTCCGGCACCAATAGCCGGACAGGGATGTAAGAGAGCTCGGGCCACCTACATTCTCCACACATCTGCTGCAAGCCCTCAGCGAAAACCGGAACATCGGCGCACCCTTTTTCCGGGCTTTCAATTCTCAAGCAGTTCGCTTTCCCCGGTTTTTGAAAATCACACAGGTTTCCATCTCAAGGTCACATGACATGAGGGGTGAAGGGCACGAAAACCCTACTGCCAGAATTTTGGCTCCAATTTCGTAACCCTGCTGCACCCCAAGCGACTCAACAACCCGCCTTCAAAGTCGACTCCATCCCGGCCCATCCATATTCGCTCTTCGGTAGATCAGCGAATTTCAATCAACACAACACCGCGATCATGGCTGACGAATACGTACGTGTGCCCTCGATATTCCTCTCCCTCTCTCGTCAACCGCCGCGCCGCCGCGCTCACCCGCCACCGCTCGTCGAACAATTGAAGAAATAATGGACATATGGAATTTGACTGACTTGTGCCTGGTTGATAGAACGCTGAGGAGGCCGCTGAGCTCAAGAAGAAGAGAGCCTTCCGAAAGTTCTCCTACCGAGGAATCGACCTTGACCAGTATGTTGATACCGCGACCCCCGCTCGACCATGGAAATGATTGCATCTTTGGATAAAGGGCGAGGAGGCCTGCACAGAACGACTCATGCTGATATCTGCTCCCTCCCAATAGGCTCCTCGACCTCTCCTCCGACCAGCTCCGCGATGTTGTCCACGCTCGCGCCCGCCGCAGGATCAACCGTGGCCTGAAGCGCCGCCCCATGGGTCTCATCAAGAAGCTCCGAAAGGCCAAGCAGGAGGCCAAGCCCAACGAGAAGCCCGACCTCGTCAAGACCCACCTCCGAGACATGATTGTCGTCCCCGAGATGATTGGTAGCGTTATTGGTATCTACTCCGGCAAGGAGTTCAACCAGGTCGAGATCAAGCCTGAGATGGTTGGTCACTACCTGGCTGAGTTCTCCATCTCATAGTACGTTTTCCAGATCCTTGTGCAAAACCGCAAACGCTGACCCTCCCCCAGCAAGCCTGTCAAGCACGGTAGACCCGGTATTGGTGCCACGCACTCTTCTCGTTTCATTCCCCTCAAGTAAGAAGGTTGCGGTGCGGTCTTGGGTGGTTTCTGCATTCACGGACATTTATGGGCGAAAAGGACTGGTTCTGGTAGATGGGCAACGCATCTATCAAAGTTGCTGATGACAATGGGTACCACGAAAGTACAATAAAGGAGCATTGTCCGCTTGATGACTACCCATGACTACCTATCGCTGATGTTTCATAATCTGGTGACGCTCATCTCATACCGTCTTTGCATGGTCGTCTGCCACACTTGCTGACCGTCTCCTGAACAAACAAACAAATTCAAACTCTCAAGCTGCATCACGTATCATCTTAAGCACCTAAATTCCCCAATCCCCAACCTCTCCGAGACGGACCCGCCGGGTAAATGTTTGGTCAGGGCCGAGAAGCCATCGCCCTGCCCTCCGAATTCTCTGTCTGAAGCGCTGGCCCCTCGTCTGGGGTGGTTGCTGGTCCTCTGCAGGTTGTTGCTGGTGGTCCGTTGGGGGTTGCTGCTGCGCTTCTCCGGGATGTTGCTGAATCTCTTGCGGTTGTTGTGGGTGGTTTTGCTGTGGGGGATTCACAAGTGTGTCTTGCTGTCGCTTCTCAAGTGCCTTGAAGTTCCTCCGGAGTGAGCCACACACCAAACAAGCAGGGTGTTGGAACCTCTTGTAGGTGATGTAGAGTTCCTCGCCCTCATTGACAGGTCTAAGGAGCGTAACGGAAATATGATTCGGTTCATCAGAATCGATCGAAAACTTTGCATTGGCGCATTTACCACAGGCATGTCTGAAGTGGGATGCGATCCTGTAGACATGGCGTCTGCTCCCGCTTACGTCTGCAAAGGCATAGTCCCTGACAAAAGCCTCCAGCTGTAGACGCTGGTCCTTTGTCAAGCCATTGACTCTCCGATCGTGCTTGGTCAGTCCTCGTGCGGTGAAAAATGCTTCTTGAAGTGAAGCACTGTTTTCCCTGCTCAACCTGATCCACGCGAGGGCAACTCTGTGGTCTCGCCCAGGCCGATACGGACGAGGTTTGTCACAGGAAAATTGCGGGGTCTCGTAGATAGTTCGGCGGTCTGCAGGCATGTTGTGAAGTGCGTAAACGCCGCGCCGCCGCAGCGTCAGGTTAGGGTTGATCGCGACGGCATCGAAGTTCTCTCGCGGGGGCTCTTCCACCGTGGTAGCCGTCGAGTTTGGAGCGGGACCTGTGTCTATCATCAGCTCCGTGAACATACCAAAATATCATGTGTAATTCTCCCAAACTCTCATGTACAGCTAAACTATCTTGTTGCGAGGGGGTCAAGAAAGGAGGTGGGCACACATTCAAACAGGGCAAGTCTGTGGATCGATAACGTACCTTCATCGGGAATGTTTATGGGAAGTGCGCGTAACGGATGTATACCATCGGAGCTCTCTGAGCTAGGTGGCGAACCATATCCTAAATTACTGTGAGCTGCGAGTCCAACAATTGACCTCAACAGTGCTATCCTCCAAGTTCGAGGACGAGAGGTATCCAACCTACCGCAATCATTGCCTTCCTCGGGGTCACTAGGCTCCGAAGGACCAGGCAATTCGTGCTCTGCCATTTGAGAAGCCCCTGGTTGTAGCTGTGGAGGGGGTGCTGGATCTCTGTGAGCAGGACGTCGGGCACAAAAGGTTCGAATGTGAGCAACATACCAGCAGCAGAGTCGGCTCTATCATGAGTCTCGCCATCGAAGGGGGTCACCAGGTAAAGTCTATCAACGTCAGCGTCGTAGACAGAACCTCAAACCAAGGGGTCATACTCTGTTCTCTTTTGAGCTGCCATGATTGATTCTGTGAGAAGTGATTGGACAGTAAATACTCAGTGGACGGTTGAGTGAGTAGTAATTCTCTTAATGGATAACTAGTGATGTGAACGATGAACGACTGATGGAATCCAAGATGTTGGGTGCTGAAGAGAAGAAGAGAAGAAGATCTCGCTCGGGAAGAAGAGGCCATGGTCATAGCCAGGTCTATGTCGTAGCTGCCATACATCAGATTCAAGTTAGCTGGCTCAGGAACGAGCATGATTTCAAGCAGACGGAAAGCATGATCGTGCCGGAGTAGGTTCGATCGCACCAAAGTAGGTAGTCATCGAAATTGGAATCATCGAGGATACTTGCCTTCTCAGATGAGGGAAGTAGCAGCACCGTTGACACACCACAAAGAAGCAGTTGCGAAGTGAGATTGGAAGTTGGTCTTGACTGAATGAGAAATGAATTCATGTGTACCGGTCCACGTTCTAATGTACATCCCCTCATTCCTGCTTCTGGGCCAGCTTCTTTGCTTTCCGCTCCTCTTCCTCGAGGTGCTTTTTGTCGGAAGTGCTCCACAACGTAGTCCATGTTGGCAAGGTGGCCAGCCTGGTTGTTTCGGGGAGCGTAAGACTGAATGGCCCTGCCTCGTTTGTTAGCAATTGTTGAACGTGACTTCTCTCCTCCTTGTCGCTGATGTCGTCGAAGAGTGGGTAGGGGCAGGAGGGGTTGACGAACTCGGGGTATGCGACATCGACGAATCGGTGCTTGTTTCCGCCGTTCTCAAAGAGGTTTCGGTCGAAGCCAGCCTGCTCCATGGCCTTGGTGTGCAGAGCGTTGATCTCCTCCCAGTCCTTGGCGCGCGACTGGTACTTGTCGATGAGGCTGAGGAAGGCAGACTGGTCGCCCTCCTTGGGGACGAACTGGTAGACGAGGACGGTGCCGAAGAAGGCGCCGACGGTGAGGAGAGATCCGGTCTAGAAGGTCAGGTCAGGTCAGTATTTGAGATTACCATTGGCCCCATCCGGAAGACGCGCGGGGACCGTGGACGACGTGATGGCGGCGTTGCGGGTGTTTTGACGTACGCTGAACGACTCGTTGACCTCGGCGGGCTTGTGGTGGCCATGGGCCTCGGAAGCGTAGGTCCGCGCTGTCCGCTGCAGCTGTCGGGCCACGCAGGCTGCCCTCTGTCGTGCGGCGAACATGTTGGGCGGGTTGGACGGCGTTCAATTGAGCGATTGATCGTGTGTTCCTCGTGGGAAGAAGCTGCATCCAAATCCACCGGATGAGGTTGTCGCCGGTCCGCGGGTTCATCCCGAGTTACGTAAGGCAGCTGCACAGCCGTGGACCAATCACATCTAGGAAGTTGGTAATTTAGCTTGTTTAGCACCAATGGGTCAAGAATCAACAACGTCGAGTTAATCAGACGTCAAGGTAGTTGTATGGATTTCTTACACGGTAATTGCATGGCATCTGAGCGCGTTGTAGCAGAGTTGTTCCCTCTTGAACACATAGAAGTCTATGGTTTGCTGCTCAGTGACCGACTGGACCTGACCCTGACAGCCCGCACAATGCTCTTACAAGCTCCGAAGTGATTGCCAACATCCACCAACACGCCCAGCGAAATCGAAACTTTCTTTTCTTTCGATATTAACCATCTCCCCCGATAACGTTCTTGCTCATCAGTTCAAGCTAGCTCATCGCTTCACCTCGTACGTCACAGTCCACCGACGACAATGGCTGACTTGAGCAACCCACTTGTTTCCGTCCTACCCGAGTTGGGCCTGTCCGAAAACCAGGTTATAAATGAAGCTTTTCTCTTGATTAGTCCGCAATACGGGCACTTTTTATCTCCTCAAATTTCGGGTCATCTTGATGGGTCGTGACGTATTCAGCAAGCCAATCTCCTTGGCTTCAGCCAAGTGGCTGAGGTGAGCCAGCTGGTGTAAAAGCCACCAAGATGAATTCACCTTTGGGCGTGGCTGAGATAATTATCTTCTCTCGATGAGAAATTGTGGCCTTTGATATGGATTTAAAACCCCATGAGCCCTGGCAGAATGGCCACGGAACGCCTGGTCCAAAGGCACATGTCAACCATCATGACAAAAACAGTATTCATCACTGGCGCGAATTCTGGCGTTGGTTTGGCTACAACCAAACTGTTTCTCTCGAAAGGCTGGAACGTTGCAGCTACAGCTCGAGATACGTCTTCCCCAGCCCTCCAAGCGTTGGACGAGGGATCGGGAGCTCTCCTTATCCAGTACCTTGATTTGTCCAAGGCCCAGACCTTTGGGCCAGCCATCGCGGGAGCTACCGGAAAGTTTGGCACGATCGACGTCCTTGTCAACAATGCAGGATACGCCCAATACGGCGTCTTGGAGCAGCTGGACATTGATGCCATCCGGCACAACTTTGAAGTCAACGTTTTCGGTATGGTGCTGTTACAATCCGCATCATGGCGGAGGGCTGCATGCTGACGAGTGAATATACTGCAGGGACCATGGGCCTCATCAAAGAATTCATCCCTCACATGCGCGCGACAAGTCAGGTAGACTCACCTTCCCGTATCATCTATGTTGGGTCAGGCGGAGGGCATTTTGGGCTGCCACTCATCGGACCCTATGGAGCCAGCAAAGCAGCCATGAACATTTTCATGGAGTCGCTGGTGTACGAGATGGAGGGTGTGAACCCTCCCATCCGGGTGAAGCTGGTCTGTCCACATGGCGGCATCAGCGAGACCAACTTTGGGCAGACGTCGATGCAGATGGCAGGATTGGACAAGATGACGCCAGAGATCAAGGAGAGATACGGCGCCTTCATCGAGAGGACGCTCCAGCGGTTCGGCGCCATGCGGGGCCAGAGCATGACGGCGTCCGAGGCAGCCATGACGGTTTGGACGGCGGCTACGGAGGATTCGACAAAGCTAAGATACTTTGTTGGACCTCGCGACGGGGGGAAGAACCTCGAGCGCAGGATGCAGGGTGGTGAGGCTGGGGAGGACGCTGACGAGGTGGACAAGAGATACATGGATGGGATGAGAGGCACGTTTCTGTGAAACGTGATCGAGATGGTACCCTCTGGAACGGAGAGTATATTCAGCCGACCACAAACAGTTATCATTGCCGATCCTGTTTGAGGGCGCGCATATTGTATGTACATTTTCAGCGCCCAGCCGGCGTCCCCTGTCTCACATCATCCCGTTTGTTTGACGGTCAGCAAGGGACAGACATGTATGATTCAGCTCGGCGATGAGATCCATGGATAGGCAGACAGACAGACATTTGCCAGCGTTTGGTCAAAGATAAGCCCGCCCGGGCGATGATCAAGCCGTGACGTGAGAAGTAGCACAGAGAGCCTTGATTGTGATGAAGCCCGTTGCCAAACAGAAGCGGGAAGCCGTCAAAGCTCCGGGCAAGCCCAATTGACACTGCCCTGACCCAGTCGGAGGTGTTCCCCGCGATTAGAGCCCGAGCCCGATCCCGATGATAGAGGGAACAGAGGGGGGCTTGGAGAGACGGGCCGGGACGCGTGTCATCATGAGCGTGTCTGCATTTGATCCAACACCATCCATAACTACAGTACTGTACCTGGACACCGGACATACCGTGCCCTGGGGCTGGGCTTATCTCGACCATCATTCTAGCTCTGCCTCCCCGCAAAGCAGCGGCAGCCAGCGCCTCATCGGGCCTAATCGCAATGGCATACCCCAGGGAGAGTCCTTGCATGAGGTCCATAGCCTCAAGGTAAATTCCGTCCATTGGGTGCTAGAGCGAGGTACTTTTTAACCCTTTTTCGCGGCTGGCTGGCGCAATGCGGGGAAGGTTCCAATGGTCACAAATGCATCATCTTGGCATGCCACACACTTCTCTCTTTTTACACGCCTTGAACAACAACAAAACACCTCAAATCACATCACATTCTCCGTGACAGGACAGGCAGCCTTAGGTAGGTTAGCCACTCCCGCCCGCGGCTAGGTACTGTACAGTGCTGTACTGTACATGTCTACAGTAGCAGTGAGGCCAGCAAATTCGTTGGCCCTCTCACACCCACTTATTCCCCATGCCTACCGGCCGCTTGTCCGTGTTTGTGATTCTTTGCCTCGCCTTTGCCTCTTGTGCTCTTGTTCCCCCCTGGCTCCAAGCCCAGGTGAAACGGTCAGATGATGGCTTTGTGTGGTGACACACGCTCCGACCCAAGGCGTCTCGACTCCCCTTTTTTTCTGGCCCTTTCAAAAAGGTAATTTACTGGTGTTGACACTGTACTGTTGGTAGGCTCTTTCAGACTTGGTCTGCGTCATGTAGCAGTCACTTGTACGTGCGTTTCTTTGCCCCCAAACAGTCCTGAACCTTGACTTGTCTGCGGGACATTAAAAGGAACGTCAAAGCCCCCTTGGCTTAGGCAGGTCGCCTCTTTGTTTGCGCCTTGATCAGATAAGGCTGTTGTTCTTCATTCTCTATCCAACCATACATGCCTGGCAAACGCATATAAGCCTCTCACATCGACAACGATTGCCACTGCGCCCCAGGATGCTTACGTTGTCACTGCAGCGAGGCCTCTTTCTATCTGTGCTACAAAACAACTAAAACAATCAGGAGTTCAACACTTTTCTTGAAGCCCAGCTTCTATTACTATTTACCTATTCCTCACTACCTACCTACCTAGCCTCTTTCTCCCCTCTACTCCACTACTATCCATCCCTCCACGACACCACACCTACCTAGGCACCAGACCACTACCTACCTATCTACTACCTTCAACATGTGTCATACCGTAATCGCCCAGCGGATGTGCAAGGTCTGCCACTGTAGCCTCGGCGAGACGGTCATCGACTTCACCCGCTGCGCTCGTAAATGCTCGAGCCCCTTCTACTGCCTCACACCCGAACCTCAGTTGGAGCTATGTAACGTCTGTACCGCGACAGCGACCCTTTCCACACCGGTACTCGCACAGCAGGCCATCGAAGACACGTCCACAGCGGCCGCCGTCGCCGCCGCTGCTGCTGCCTCGGCTAGCACGAGTCTCTACGAGAGTCCCTTTGCCAAGGCGGCGACGTATCCCGGCCCAGCAGTAACTCGGCATACTGCTGCCCACTGAGTTTTGGATGCGCCAAGCTTCAGTGGGTCAAGGGCGTCTGCGTGTAAGAGAGGCAAAGGGAAATTGAAATGACGATACGAACGAGCATGTAAATTGGACATACCAAGGGATATTCAACTGGGAAAGGCAAAGGGACAGGGACAGGGACATGGACATGGGACAAAGGCGCATGAGGACAATGACAATGACAATATGGATGGGAATGGAATCAATGGATACTTTGCTTTACCTCAACTGTAGTGTCACCCAAAGACACGAGGTCCCGGCGAGGACCGCTCTACCGGTACAAAGACCATTCACTACCTAGAATTGGTCGTGATAGGTACCCAGAGCTACCTAAGAGATCCATGATGGTCTCAAGGGGGACACGGTCGTTGCAAGTACATACGTACCTAGTAAATTGAATTGCGATGAGAAAAGAAGAAAAAGAAAAATGCAAAAGATCAACATTGATACCTTGTAATTGACGGAAGAACTAATGCCATTAAGCGGGCGGTCAAGCTGTTTGACCCGCCATGAATTCAGCAGCCAACACTTTTTTTTTTTTTGGTGAGACGTCCTCCTCTGGCGTATCCTGGGGCTTACTAGTAACCTACGCTACAGACGCACGCATCATGTGCATTTGCTGGTTCACCTTGTTTTCGCTCAGGGCACCCGCACCCGCACCCAGCTCAGCTCAGCTCTACACGGCCATGTGTGTTCCAGACAATCAACGCTGAACAACAACAACCCAACACAACACGACTCGAAACGTGCGTGAGCAACCCGGGCACTCTCATACGCGGCCCGCCTGTCGTACAGCCTTCGTCCTCATGACTCGGAGAGGCCCTGCTGTAGTTACCTTGGCTTGGTCTACAGTGGAGGGGGAGGGGAGGACCACTGCAGAGAGAGAGAGACAACCTCAGCTCGGTCAAGGATTCACGGATGGACGGGATGCAGTACCAAAGCGGATTCCGCCGCGAATCGAGAGGGAAATGGTGGGAAAATAAGCATTTCGGTCAATCAAGTCAACAAGAGCAAAAAAAAAAAGCCTGTGGCCACAACCGGACACACAAAATCGCCCATGACATGAGCACCTGCCCGTCCATGGTTCACGGACCAGGAACTGGTATATCTACCTGCCCAAGCCGACCTCGTGTGGATTTTTGAATCCTCCATCTTCACTCTCTTATCCTCTGGGAATACCTTCATTAACGACCTCTCCTGTGGCTCTTAAATCCCTGATTGGGAACCTAACGGTCACACGAGTCATGATGGCCTCAACACGATTGGCCAAGCCCTCGATCGAGGCTGCTCAATCTTCATGCCTCAATCAGTGCTCTGCAACAGAACTTATATATCCTGGAACTACCTCCCACTCTATTGATATGACCTCGCTTTACGGAGTCGTTCAGCAGGGGAACAAGATCGATGCCATAGCCCTAGGGAGTGTCTGGGAGTTCCGCATCCAGGGCATTGACGAAGTTGTGGGCTACATGAGGGACGATGTCCAACGAGACATGATATGGGGCAATGAGAACTTTACCCTCAACCAACACACACGGACTATCCTTCTCAACCCCAAGATCCAGGCAGGAGAGGACGTTGCGACGGCATGTCGCAGAGTCTTCTCCAACATATGCCTCCTGAACCGCGGGCGGTTCAACAACTGCATCGACCGCTGGCTCGCTAAGGATGTGCCACGGCGAGAATTTCAACCTCTACATATTTCCGATAGCACACAGCAAGATCTTATCATCCCCCTACCTATCCGAGGATTGTTCGGAGTTGTCACGGTGGGAGTCCACCTCAACGTCTACACCGTCAAGCAGGTGGACGGTAAAGAAAACGTTGACCGCATCTGGGTCTCGCATCGGGCCAAGGGTGTCAATGTCAGCTACTCTGGCATGTTGGATCAGGTTGTCGCAGGCGGCATGGATCCAACCGATCGAGTATCGGGAGTCTTGTCCCCGTGCATCACCCTGAAACGGGAGGCACGGGAAGAGGCGGGCTTATATATCGACCTAGATACCAGAAAGGTCTTTATGAGCGAAGAGGATGGCACTACAAGACTGGTTGGTTCAGTTGAGCAGGCTCCCGCTATCACGTTCTATGATTGCAAAGATCGCAATGCAGGTCTCATGAACGAGGGCCATCTGGAGCCTGGTGTCCGCTTCGTCTACGATCTCAAGGTCGACACGAGCTTCCAGCCGCATGCCGAGGAACGTGGTATCGAGAGGTTTGAGGCTCTTTCAGTGGATGAGGTCAAGCAGAGCCTCCATTCCCTAAGATGGAAACCCAACTGCGGGTTGGTCATGGTCGACTTTATGGTTCGCAAGGGACTTGTCTCGGAGGCAGATGACGCCAGGCTGGGAGACATCATGACAGGACTACGACGACCACTCCCATTCAAGTTTGCACAAGATGAATTTCGGGTTTTGGACGGTTGGTGAGGGTTATCAAAATGGCGTTTTTGGATTGCCTCTTTGGATTCAACGGTTAAGGGGGATACATAAAATGCTTAGAGAAAAGGTCTCAGTTGTATTCATGGCCACGCATTTTGGCTAGGCCCGGTAAGAGGCAAGCGTAATGATATTGGATGGCGGCTTCTCATAATACATTCCTACACAATGTTGCTTGCCTCCTCTGCGATTCTTCCCAAGTCAGCCATGCCATGAACCTCGAGCTCCTTGCCCTGAACCTTGATGGGGGCCGAAGGCAGAAGCGTGAAGCAGACGCGAGCCACCTCAGTGCCAGAGTTCTTCCAGGCATGGTTGGTTCCCCTCTGGATGATGATGTCACCTCTTTTGAAAGTCCTGGTGGCGCCGTTATCGAGGACGCAGTCAATCTCACCCTCGATCACAACCCCATAGTCGATGCTGGCGGTTCGGTGCATGACGGCCGGGAAGCCGGGCCAGAAGTCGACGACTCTGAGGGTAGATCCAGACTCCGGGGCGAGATCCTTCTCATGGGGGTGCTCCCTGTAGGCCTTGAGGTCGTCTCCGGTGTTGAGGTCGTGAGAGTTGTCCGGGTGGATGTACGATGCGTGAATAGAGAAGCCACCGCTGCGATGCTCCTTAACTTCGAGAGGGACAGATTCATCCCAGATTGCATTTCCCTCGGCATCGTGGGTGGTGATGTATCGCTTGACGGGAGGGAGGGGCTTGGGCTCATATGACATTGTGAAGTGCTTGTTGTTGTGGTGGGAACTTGCGTGTAGTATATTCCAGGTCGGATGCTTGGTTGTTGTAGCTTGTTGAATTGTTGTGTTTATTGGGGTTTCTTGCTGATACTTCCATCTACAAATTTGCAGAGAGACACTTACTCTTTATACTTGACCGGAGACTCATCTTGAGGAACTACATTCTATGTCAAGTCATGGGGACATGAATAAGGAACCAATAGGACGTCGACTTGGGCAGTAGATGTCAGTCGACGGGCCAATAGCAACTTTCCATCTCCTCCATCTATCGCATTAGTCAACATCAAATCCTCTGTCCAAAATCCATCATCTGAAGCCATCGCGAGCATTACACATCTCCAAGTTCCGTGGAGTTTACACGGACGGGACTTTGGTGGTGTAAGCATGTGCATCACTAAGCGAGAGGGGGGTTGACAGGGTGGGGTCCGCGCAGACCGATCCCGCGCCCTGTTTCCGGATTCGGAAGAGGTGCCTTGCCCGTTCCGGGGTTCCATCGTGTTTCAGCAGGTACGTACCGATGGGTGCTGGGCGGGCCCTTTTTCGCTAAACGTCCCATTTGCCATTCCCGCCAAGAAGAGAGGGGGATTTGGCAAGGCTGAAACTGCGATGCTGCCAAGGAAATGAAAGAATTGTGTAGGGCCATTGAAGGGATTCGTTTGTCAGACTCGGCAAGTCCGTGGAGACTTTGTTGTTCCTCGTGACAAAAAGAAAGCATGGGGTGCTGGTCAAACTGTAAGCTCGTCTGTCACCGCAAGTTGATCAAGAAAGATAACCCGCGCAGACTCGCAGAGTGAAGTCCCTGGACACTGGGCTGGCCTAGTCTGCCTCGTTGCTAAGTGGGCGCATGAGACTATCGACGAGGCTTTCCGGTAAAGGCCAACCAGGCCGGTCAGGACCCTGGATAAGTGTGAACAGCCGAGATGGGCAAATAGGATGAGTATTGGTTCGCCTCAAGGTGACATGGAGTTCCAATAGACGCCAGAATAGGCTTCAAGATGTGATTCCCGTGAAGTGGAAGGAACTACTGAGTTAATTGTTCATAGGGCTCGCCTCTCGCCTCAATAATTCGCCAGGTTCATATTCCCACCAACAACGTACGACAGACACAATTCTGCCGGACAAATAGAGCCAGGCACATGATCAACAACAGGCATATCATGTAAGACTGCAACGTCCGATAATCACCGAGAAATTGATGCTCAAAAGTCCGTGAATGACATTGAATCCTTGGATCATCGTGAGTTGTAGGGTAACTCGATGCACTTTATCCAGCCCCACTTTAACTGGGCAAGTGAATACAGCATGGAGTTCAGATGCACCTTCCCCCCGGTTCAAATGTCCATGGATAAGATGCATCGGCCCCATTCCAAAGTCCGCTTCACTTGAATCCTTCATCGCCTACCCAAGTCCTTCGCCTGCATCAATTTCATGCGGTCAACCAGCCAACCCGTGGATGGCCGCTGTGGACGAGCTGCCCGCAGCCCACACACCATCAAATTTCCTCCCCTCGCCCCTGCCAGTTCCGCCTCTCCAGGCCACAAGAGGAGCGGGAAAGGTCCGCCCTACGGTTTCATCAGGGCCTTGCAAATCGACACTCAGACGCCATCGGGTCAACTGTGCCCCGAGCCGCCAGGCAGTGTCAGCTTTTAGCGGCGGACCGGCTCAAGGAGCTTTGCGATTTTGGGCTCCTTGCCCATGCCTCTGGGATATGAGCAATCAGCCATCAATCCCTCGCCCGCCCGTGAATTGCATGGTTTTGCTGTCTCGGACGGCGGGCCACAGTCGTCCACACGTTGTCTCGGCAGGGGGCCGCTCGTGTTGTCCGCTTTGGAATCTTCAGCGGTGAAGATGCTGACCAAAGTGCAACGGTGAGGCTGCTTGAGCCGCACAGAGCAGTCCATCAGTGAGAACCAACACTGGGAGGAGGAGCAACAAGGTCGGCTACCCGCACCACAAATCCATGCCCTGGAGCTGTGCTACTTGACCGATAAAATCCGTGCTGGCTCGATTAGGTACGATCAGCAAAATCACTGCAGCCGGGCGACGACAGATGAACAGGGGACGCTTGTTAGCCTGTGAGTCGACCTCAAGTGCAAGGAGAGCGGGAGGCTGCGCTGCCTCGCTGCGAGGAAATGGACCAGAACAAACGGCGCGCCATGCAAACCCTCGTAAACGGGGACCAATGTCGGCCCTGGGCTGAGAAACAATCTGCTGGTGCTGGTAGGCTGAGCATGATTGATGGTGGAGAGACGGGATATGAGGGGTGTGGGCGGCCGACAAAGTAAGTAGCGACCAATCGTTCACCCGCATCAGTGGACGGCTCCTCAAGCAATATTAGCTATTATTGACATTGATTTGATTGTAGGGGAGGCGCATGGACAATGTTTTGACTCCAAACGCACGGGAACAGTTGCATCACAGGGTCGAAAGTTTGCTCACGGATACATTCCCTCGTCACTGATCATAGCAGGGACATGAAATGCCTGACTGACACGACACGACACAGTACTGGAAATGTGAGCAACATGGAGGGCATCCAAAAATGGCACCCTTCAAATCGATCGTCGGTGGCCCCCTTGAGCTCGTTCCAGAACGCAGCCTCTTGCGCCTCTTCAAGAGAACGGGCAGCGGCAAAGACTTGGCTTTAGCCATGGACTCGGTGATGGCGCAGCCCTCCAGGAACAGCAGCAGGAACAGGAGGCATATCTTAACGGATTGCCCACCTGCCGATGTCCGCTACTCCGCTGCATCACTGGGTATGTCCAACATGATCGAGGTTTGGTCCCAGAAGGGGTACCTCGCTGGGCTCAGCCCTGGAGGGTGTCGGTGCTCGTCAAATGAGAGATACAGTCAGCAAGCCCCATCGCCGAACAGCGGAGTTGTCAACAGCTCCACCGGATGCTGGCCTCTCCGTTGACGATGCTTCGTTTGCAAGAGAGAGATTATGGAGGCTCAGATCAGACGGCCGAGCTACACAATGTCAACGGCAAGCATCGTCATGACTGTATTGTATCGGCAGAAGGTACACTTCCCCGCCATGAGTTTATCTCCAGTGTCTAATAGTGGAACAGCAACGTTGAGATTCGCAGAACCATGTGAGTTGAGCTGTTTTTTTTCTGGGTCGACTCTCGCAGAGACCTGGCAGACGGTGGTCCATTCTCAGTCTAGAGCTCCAATGAGGACGGCTGGCTTTTCAGCTCTAGACGCTAAGGCTGCTGGCGCCAATAAATGTCACCCAGCAGCGCCACCTTACTGGGATTAGAGCAGGTCTAGCAGGGGCTGAGGCGCCCAATTCGAACACCCACGAGTCCCCTGTGGCCATTGAACTTCCGCTAGGCTGGTCCGGGGTCCCTGTATCACTCTGGCACCACTGGATGTACTGGGCTGGGCACTCAAGGCGCCGCCCATGGAGGGCTGCTCATGTACGAAGGGCCCGGCAACCTTCCTAGGCAGAGTCAGAGAGAGACAAGCCAAAGAGAGAGAAACAAAACCCCCGTTGATCCCTGCTCTGCCGCACCTCTGGTTTCTGGAATCTGCACATCTCGCTCACCTGCTTGTCGTGACCCTCTGGCAAAGCGTCCCGCTTGAATCAGTGTCGGACAGCTTCAACATATCGCGGAGGAAGGGATTCACTCACGCCAAGGATCGACGGACCCCTATTCACTGTTGTCTGCCCGACGACAACAATTGTCATTGTTGAGTGAGAGGAATTTGGAAGAGAGGGAGGAAAGCTTCGCCCAACACATCGCCAACTCGAACCCAAACCGGAGCTTGGAGAAGCTTTACAAGTTCAGCGCAATGTATCGCTCCGCTGCCCTTTTTGGCTCTGGGAGCCCTTGGCTCACCTGCCACTGCCGCCTGGCTCAAGCCGGCTGCCGATTCCACGCTCGATGCTCCAGTACAGACGGGCCACCTGGGCGCCGATGCTGGCGAGGACCACCAGATGGCCATTGGATGGTCGCCTGTCCCTACCAACGCGCCCAGACTCGCCGGTGCCATGGATATGCGCTTTGCTCTGGGCAAGCGAGCTGAGCTGTCCCAGACCTGCGGTTGGGGTTCACTAGGAAGTGAGTTGACACCATTCAAACCTGACTGAGCTCTATTCGAAGGCAGTTAGACGAGTGTCTATCTATGGAGCGCTGGCGATATATCCAAGCATTTCACCTCGAACGAGACAGAGCATCAGCCCAGTCACCAAGACCCAAGTTATTAACATAGCATTTTCACAGACTCCTTCACCTGCGTTTCCAGCGACGCTTCTTGCGCTTCTGATGCCGGATACGTTGGCTGCTGTGAAACTGGACGATCTTGCAATGCGATCAAGACCAAGTGTATCGACTATGATGCTTCTTCGGCTGGTGACTGCGACATCCTCGACGACTTCCAGACCATGTGCTGGTACGTTTGATTCTCATATGCTTGGCAATTCGGCCAAGGCTATGTTGCTTTGTATGGTTCTTTGCTAACCAACATGGACAGTGGCTCCTCTGCATTCCCCGCCTGCTATACCCTGACTGGAACGAGCAAGGGCGAGTCCTTCACAGTGCTGGCCTGCTCCGTCACCTCGGGCACTGGAAGCCTGTTCTTCTCCGACCCTCTGGCCACCACCAACAGCGATGATGATGAATCTACCGCGACCGATGACGACGAATCGAGCACCACCGACGACGCGAGCGATTCTACTGAAACTGGTACCGCTACTGGAACCGACGCCTCGGACGTTACTGTTACCGTCGACCCATCTCCCTCGCAGACCACGGACGACAGCGATGATGATGATGGCCCCAATGTCGGTGCCATTGCTGGTGGTACCGTCGGTGGTGTTGCCGCTCTTGGCCTTGTTGGTCTCGCTGGCTTCCTCCTCTTCCGTCGCCGCAACAAGAAGACGACTCCCGGCACGACTCCTCCCTCCAACGGCACCCCTCCCGTTGCTCCCGCCATGGCTCAGACTCAGAACCCCCAGAACCCTCAAAGCCCCGGCCCCAGCTTTGTTCCTTCATCGCCATCCAACGCTGCCTACCCCTCAGGTGTGCCCTCCAACTTCCAGCCCGGCTACCAACAGCCCTACGACCCCAATGCGGCTGCCGCCTACGGCCAGCAGGCCTACTCTCCTCCCCCTCAAAACTATGGTGGCTATGCCCAACCACAGGGCTTCCAGAACCAGTATCCTCAGCAGCAAGGTTATGGCCAGCAGGGCCAATACCCCGCTCAGTACGGCGTCGGTGGTTACCAGCCTTCTCAGTCCACTTCGCCTCCTCCTGGTGGCATCACACCCAGCCCTGGTCCTAAGGAGGGTGAGGCTGGTTTCGTTGGACACCAGACACATACTCCTGCGCCTCAGCAGCACCAGGCCCAGGAGTTGCCTGCTGTCAACCCCATCGGTAACGAGAACAACCGCGCTGAGCTTGGTTAGGAGCCTGGCCACTGGTATGGTGGGAGTGAAGGGGATGTCTTTTTATTGCAAGAGGTGGAATATCAAAGGTGACCCTTAAGAGGGTTTCCTTTCTGGGAAGACGAGGGAATGGTACATGAAGGCAAGACAAGTCAAGTCGAATGGATTGCATGGTTATTAATTGCATGAATTTGTATTATACCTCGTTTCTAGCGTGGTCGTATCTGGGGTTGTTTAGTTCATGAGGACCCAATATTATAATGCCCAATATCCCAGTCAATATCCCAGCTGATATCCCGGATCGTCAATATATCCCGAAACCAACGAATGAACCAACCAACAACCAACAATTATAGATATGTCATTTTTCATCCCATGTCGTTTTCATCCGATCTCTCTCTGTGCCTCATTAGAGCCTCATGCGGGTCTATGCTTCGCCACTATCCAACTGTTCACCAACAGCCTGTTTCCACCACTGCTCCCAGTCGAGAACCTTTCGGCCGAGCCTCGCTTCCTCGGCGGCAAACACCATGGCATGGCTGCGCAGGACCTCGTCGAGGGTGCAGCCGATGAACTCGTCCTGAGCTCGGGGTGCTTCCCAACCATGGTTCTTTACACGATCGCATGCCATGACAAATTGGCGCGTGAGACCCAAGTCACCGCCGCCATGACCGCGGTCCTCAATGCCTGGCCGGTATGTGTGCGTCTTGCCCGTGTTGAAGTCCTCAACGACGATCTTGGTCGAGTCGGCATATATTTCGCCGTGCTCGCCATAGATGTTGGAGAAGCGCTGACAGATCTTTTTGGTCTGGGCGACCATGTGGAAGGTTGCCATCTTGGCTGGCTTGTTGGACTCGGGCCAGGTGATGGTGACGACCTGGTCATCGCAGACGTCGTTATCGGCCTCAAAGACACATCGGCCGAACCAGTTGCGGGACTTGATCTCGGACTCGGGAGTGGTCTCATCGTAGTCTTCCTCGAGGGCTTGGGTCATGACCTCCTCCTTGGCTACTTGCGAGGGGTAGTCCTCGATGTCATGGACAACGACGCTGATGGGCCATCTCGTGTTGCCCGCCCCCAGGCCATTGAGATGGGGGCCGAGGTAGATGTTCTTGGCTGAGAACTTGCAGCCCTCGTCTCCTAGGGGGCACTTTGTGCAGTTGGTGGCATCACCCGCGGCCTTAGGCTTGCGGCTTTTCTTGAAGAACTGGAGACTACCAGATGAAGAGACGGTCTCGGGGAGGTGAGGTTCTCCTTGTCCCGCCTTCTCAGGGGAACAGAGCAGCCATAACAGGAGATCGATGTCGTGACAGCTCTTGGTCAGCAGCGAGGGCGCCGTAGTCTTCTCGCTGCGCCAGTTGCCCCTGACATACGAGTGTGTAAAGTGCCACCAGCCCACAGGTTCGGTGTGGACGACGCTCAAGATGTCGCCAATGACACGCTCCTCAAGGAGTAGTCTTCGCAGCATCATGTTGTGGGGGCTGTACCGCAGAACGTGGCCGATGGAGAAGACCTTGGAGGCCCGTGAGGGTCGTAGAGCCTTGTACATGTCAAGACAGTCCTGGAGAGAACAGGCGAGGGGTTTCTCGCACATGATGTGCAGCCCAAGGGGTGCCAAGCCGACGACGACTTCGCGATGCATCTCGTCCAAGACACATACAAAGGCCCCATCCACGCCCTCGGGGACGTTCTCCTCGCCTGCAGCGGCCCTCCTCCGCCGGTCTTGTTCATACTCAAGAAAGTCTCGCCAGTCTAAGAACGACTGGCCCTCCCCAGGTTCACCATCGCCCCAGATGTGGCGGCGGCCCAAGGTCTCTCGCTTGAACTTGAGAGGCTCTGCGACGGCTGCGACGACGCCATTGGTGACGCTGTCGATGGCCTCTGCGTAGTTGCGGCCTCGAGAGCCTGCGCCGATGATGAGGAAGCGAGGAGGGGTATCAGACATGTCGGGCTTTGGGGGAGGTATGACACGGAACGAAGACTGTTCTGGGGTTGTCTCTTGCTTTTCGGATGTTGTGAGTTTGGAAATGATTTTCTTTAATGAAGCCATTGTCAATGAGATTTCGTAGATTCGTAGACGGTCTGTGAGAGGAGCGTAGCCGTTTATATGAGTCGAGTGTTGTCAAGTTTAAACGTCTGCCTTGTGAGTGAGGACAATCTCATGCAAGCCTCTGACGCCTGACTTTTTTGGTGGTTGTATTCAGGCAGCAGAACAGTCGCAGGCAGACAGGATAAGGACGATGAGATAATTGGGACATGCAATATGCAATGTCTTGCTTCAGAATCTGTCGTTTCTCTCGAGTTGAGCCGTCAACAACATCCGGCAGTTGGTGAGATGGCATCAAACAAGCCAATGAGGGATCGCGAATTAGAATACGCAACGTTCCAGCGCGTTGGTTTGACGCTGGATCGGGCTGCGGTTACTGTTAGTGGGCTCTGCTAATGGATGCCCCACTACGGGCTGCAAGCACATCCACTACTAGCGACTGAAGCCTTGGAGGTTACATACATGCAACCGTCCACATTCAGAAGAAGAGAAGAGAAAACCTCTATCGAATTATGGCCACGGTAGAAGTTCAGGCTGATAATCAGCCAAAGAGCGCCAGCGATGATCCCCTCGTCTGGATCGACTGTGAGGTACGTTACGTTGCACTCGGTGGCTTGCAGTGCAGATTAAAAAAAAAAACTGTGGTGAATTTCATGCTCACATGCCCTCACTTAGATGACCGGTCTCGATCAAGACAATGATGAGATCCTCGAGATCTACTGCATAATCACCACTGGCAACCTCGAGATCATTGACGAGGAGGGCTTCCACGCCATCGTCCACTGGCCGCAGTCCCGCCTGGACCAGATGGATGACTGGTGCACAAAGACCCACGCCGACTCTGGCCTCACCGCCGCGGTCCTCGCCTCGACCACGACGCCGGAGGAGGCTGCCTCGGCGCTGCACGAGTACGTGACGAGGTTCATCCCGGAGCGCCGTCGGGGTCTGCTGGCGGGCAACAGCGTGCATTGCGACCGGGCGTTCCTCCGCCGGGAACCCTACGGCCGTGTGATGAAGCACCTGCACCATCGGATCCTCGACGTGAGCTCCATCAAAGAGGCGGCGAGGCGTTGGTGCGCAAAGAGGATCGTTAACAAGGTGCCTAACAAGAAGGGGAGGCACAAGGCTAGGGATGATATCTTGGAGAGCATTGAGGAGGCGAGATACTACCGGGAGGTTATTTTTCGACCGACGTTTGACGCGGCGCCTACTGGTAAGAACAAGGGGGCCAAGGCTGCGAATTCCTAGACGAGATCCAATGTGGGTATATGATTGATTTGGGCATCCGCTCTTTTTCATGTTCTGGAGCTGGTGCGGTGAGCATGGGAGCTCTTGTGCCAAGCTCATGAGCCACACGAGGAGCTCTCAATGAGGGACATGACATGACACAAACTGTAGCTCATGAATTGACTTTAGCTAGCTTGATACTATTCAGGATATATAGTCTCTGTATATTGAATGCTCAATATTTCATACTCACAAAAAGCTTTGGAAGAGGTGGCTAGGTGGACAAGCTATGGCTCCCATCATGAGAGCTCTTCACGCTAGGGCCCTCAACGAACTCCGTCTACTATACTGTATTACACTGTACAGACCACACAATCAAGGTGCATAACACAGTACCAATTGTGCCGCCCCTCCATTAGCGCAAGTGATATCATCCCCTCCAAACCCCACCACCACCACCACCAACAAACAGCTTCCCCAAGATTGGAAGCTCCTCGCCTCTCTCCCCTCCCCGCCGCTTCTTGCCCAAAGAAAAGGTCGCGCGTCCGTCGTCGAGTGGGTTCTGTCTCAGTCTCACCACCTTTTTCCCCTTCTTCATTCCTCTTTCTCAACAATCAACAAACCTTTCCTTTCTTTCTTTCTTCAGCCTCTCGTATCATCCAGCCATGAGCGTCCAGACCGTCGAGTTCACACCCTTTCAGGACCAGAAGCCCGGAACGTACGTTGTCCCTCTACCTGTTCAGCTCAACCCCGCCATTCACACCCATTGAGCGAGCTCCGACCTTCTCCATCCCACACCGTTTACTCCCGAGAGCTGTTTGCGTCTTGTTGTTTATCCTCGAGATTCGCGTCTGTTCATCAGAAATCTGTACTGACCTGAAATTCCTCGCAGCTCCGGGCTTCGCAAGAAGGTTGTCGTCTTCCAGAAGCCGCACTACAGCGAGTCCTTCATCACCAGCATCCTGCTGTCCATCCCCGAGGGAGTTGAGGGTATGCTATGCCGGGACCCCGAGAATCCTCGTCCTCCACCGCGGACGACACGAGCCATGATCTGATCCCATGTGATAGGTTCTTTCCTCGTCATTGGTGGCGATGGCCGATACTGGAACCCCGAGGTTATCCAACTGATTGCCAAGATTGGTGCCGCCTACGGCGTCAAGAAGCTCGTCATCGGTCAGAACGGCATTCTCTCCACTCCTGCTGCCAGTCATGTTATTCGCCTTCGCAAGGCTACCGGAGGTATCCTCCTGACTGCCAGCCACAACCCTGGCGGTAGGTTTCAATGCCTCGATTCTCCCTCCCTCTACATCTCTGATAATCACTAGGCCCTGAGAACGATTTCGGTATCAAGTACAACCTCGCCAATGGCGGTCCTGCCCCCGAGTCCGTCACCAACAAGATCTACGAGGCCTCCAAGACCTTGACTTCCTACAAGATCGCTTCGATCCCCGATATCGACATCTCTACCGTCGGTACCCAGACTTATGGCGACCTCGAGGTTGAGATCATCGACAGCACGGCCGACTATGTTGCTATGCTCAAGGACATCTTCGACTTTGACCTGATCAAGAAGTTCTTCTCTACCCACCCCGACTTCAAGATCCTCTTCGATGGCCTCCACGGTGTCACTGGCCCCTACGGCAAGGCTATCTTTGAGCAGGAACTTGGCCTGTCCGACTCGACCCAGAACTGCGTGCCCAGCCCCGACTTTGGAGGCGGCCACCCCGACCCTAACCTTACCTACGCCCACTCCCTCGTCGAGGTTGTCGACAAGAACAACATTCCCTTCGGTGCTGCTTCCGACGGTGACGGTGACCGAAACATGATCTATGGCGCCAACGCCTTTGTTTCTCCTGGCGACTCTCTCGCCATCATCGCCCACTATGCTCATCTCATCCCCTACTTCAAGAAGAACGGCGTCAACGGCCTTGCTCGCTCCATGCCCACCAGCGGTGCTGTCGATCTCGTTGCCAAGGCCCAGGGCCTCGACAGCTATGAGGTGCCTACTGGCTGGAAGTTCTTCTGCGCCCTCTTCGACGCCAAGAAGCTTTCTATCTGTGGTGAGGAGAGTTTCGGAACTGGCAGTGACCACATCCGTGAGAAGGATGGTCTTTGGGCTGTCATCGCCTGGCTCAACATCATTGCTGGTGTCGGTGTCGAGAACCCCGACGTCACTCCCTCCATCAAGCAGATCCAGAAGGAATTCTGGACCGAGTATGGACGTACCTTCTTCACCCGTTACGACTATGAGAACGTCGACTCGGATGGCGCCAACAAGGTTGTTGGTGAGCTGGACAAGCTCGTTGCTGACCCCAACTTTGTCGGCAGCACCATTGAGGGTGAGTGATATCCTGATGCTAACTTTCTGACTGTCCTCCCATAACTAACACCCCATAGGCCGCACCGTCACCAAGGCTGGCAACTTCTCCTACACCGACCTCGATGGTTCCGTGTCCTCCAACCAGGGCCTGTATGCCGGTTTCTCCTCTGGTAGCCGAATCGTTGTCCGACTTTCGGGCACTGGCTCCTCGGGAGCCACAATCCGTCTGTACATCGAGCAGCACACTAGCGACCCCTCGAAATATGACCTGGATGCTCAGGACTTCCTGAAGGAGGAGGTCAAGTTCGCCACGGAACTGCTCAAGTTCAAGGAGCATGTTGGCCGTGACGAGCCCGATGTCAAGACCTAAACGAGAAGCGCGAGAGCTGGTCATCTGGCTGCTGTACGAAAGAGATGGAAGCAAAGTAAAAAGATAATTCTGAGATTCTGAAATTGTTATTCGCATGCATGCATATATATGACAAATTGAGCGTTCTTGAGTCAAACCAACTGAGATGAAAACAGAGGGTGTGCTGAGAACCAAGGAAAATGCAGTAGCTCAAACTGACAGACAGACATCACGATACGAGAGAAGAAAAATAAAAAGAAAGGAACAAACAAATCTCAATATCGAAAAACACGAGACGTGCCCTTCCAACTGACCAAGGAGAAAAAGTGAAGCCCTGCTGGCAATCGTACAATCTTGTCCCGTGATTCTTGATCGACAAAAAGTGAAGTAGGTCGTTGCTCGTAAGAAAAAAAAAAGCCGCCAAACCGTTGTTGAAGTAAAAAAAACTCGTTGGGCGCCGTCGCTAAAAAAGATGAATCGAAAATCAAACGCTGTAGATGAGAGAGAATAGAAGAATAAGGAGGAAATAAGAAGAAAGGTAGTAGTAGAAGAAGAGAAGAAAAACAAAAATACAAGAGGTAGATGGTTGATAATGGATGTCAATCTTGGACGTAGGTAGCAAGAGGCGTATTATCCTCTCAAGTTTTTGGCTGGTGCTTCTGTTGTTACCGTCGTGCTCATATCGGTCGAAGGGGCAAAGAGTTCCTTGAATCGTTTCGTTGCTACGATAAAGTGTGAGATTGGTTGATCGCTAACAAACGGGATATGATAGTCAAACCTACCCTCTTCACTGACAAAGCAAATCTCAAAGGCACCAGCTGCGCCTCTTCGCTGATTTTGTTGCCGATACTCCTGGCAAAAGACGTACAGCTGGACGTCGGCTAGTCGTACCTTGGTCTTGCTGACCCGCTTGATCCATTTCGGCGAAGCAGACTGGTGAGTGACTGCGAGAGGGTTAGCTACCTATCCAATAGTTTTAGAAGCCTGAGCCGGGACTGGACATACTGAATGCAGTCCACACGGGACATTGGCGTAGCTCGCCGTCCCAGACAGCGGCGTGGAGGCGGAGACCCTTTGTCATTGTATCCTCGTATACGATGAGGGAGTGCATAAATCCATCATCGACAATTCGACTGTGATTATTTAGTTGTCTGATCGAATAGACTTGTGTTTTTGAAGCTTACGCTTGAAACAACTTGCGCTCACCCCGTAGGATGAGGTCCTCCGTGGCAACTTGAACAGTAAGGCTGTTGCGCGTCTTGAACGACACAAAGCAGCAGTACATGAGGACAAGTTCTATGCCAAGTTAGCTACCAAGACAACTAAAAAACCATGATTAAAAAAGGGGGGTATATATACCTTCCCAGGTCATGAAGCATAGGTTTGCCCATAGTTTGGCGCAACCCTCATTCGGGCTCCACCGCCAGAACTGTAGGCTGCTTCCTTCACGCTCAACGCACAATTCATGTGCGCCGCGGAGTGAGAACCAAGGGCTTCCCATGTGATAGATCCGCAGGAGGAAGTAGGGGCACCTATCCCGTGCGCTCTGATAGACGATGAGGGTTATTTGCCGTTCATTAAACGGGCTGCTTTCTTGTTAGCTGGGGTTTGTCGCGTATAAGTGGAGTGGTGGTGTCTGCGTCTTACCGCATGAATAGGACCCTTGCATCGCTGGGCATTCTGATTTGATTCCAAGGAAGATGTGGACCGTATGACTTGGATCTGGATGTATTTAGTTGGAGCAGATCACGTTATGGGTTACTGGTGGACTTACGAATGCTGGTGCTTGAGTGCAGTTCGGGAAGGTAAAGGTAGAGAAAAGATTTGCTCGGCCCAGTGTACGCTCTAAGGCCTCGTTAGAGATGTTGCCCATTATCAAGGTGTTTCAACGTAAACTGACCGAAGTAAGGTTCGAGTCGTCTAGTATGACATCGGGACGAATCGTAGGGTTTAGACGGATAGGAGGAGGGGCTTTCTCATGATTAGCATCATGTCTATCTATGTTGGGAACGTCTACACTTACGGATGCCCCTGGCCTCTCGCAGTTGCATGATCTGTAGTCGAACGCTTTCCATGGAGTTGAAGTCAAAGTTTGGTGACCTTATGGGCGTCAGTGGAATGAGTTCACGTGCGCTGGGTGATGTTGGAGCCGACCTGGTCAGCAGCTCTCGCAACAATGTCAAGAAGTGGTTGTAGAGGATGAATCTTTGGGGTAGTGAGAGCCCTCCCGCTTCTGTGGTCATGGAATGGTACATCTTTCGCCAACGGTTCTCCTTTGTGAGTGTCCTGTCCTCATAATGTGTGGTGATGTCTCGCAGGGATCGTGATAGACAGGGGAGGATGATTTCCAGATAATCGAGCACAACAGGGACGCGGGAGAAATGGGTCTGGGAGTACTCGGCGAGTTCACGGAGCAGTTGTGCCGAGATTCTGATCTCCTCGGTAGTGACAACCAGATGGGCGTGAGGGGCTTCGGGGAGAGAATTGCGAAGCCCTACGAGATGAAATGCAACCTTGTCTGCCCGTTGTGCCTCGAGTAGACAGCCTTGAAGTAGATGCAGCCCAAGCTGGCCACTTGGGACCATTTCCATGTTGGTAGGAGAGAGGGAGAGGGAGTCCATGGTCGATTAGGGATTATTTCATCCTACGAGGATGAGTTGAGTATTAGAGTGAATGGTGTATATGACGGTTTTCCTATTTCCTCCCAGTGATGTGCTGCTGTCCTTGTGGTCTCTTGATACTGATGAGGAATAATCGATCGAGGCGCCAAATGCGGTGAGGAGGAGGAGGTGCTCGCCGCGGGGAAGTTGTCGTGGGGTAGGGGAGCGAAGTAACTCTGAGTAGATGGAGAGGTGCTGGGAGATGCTGGGAGATGAATGAATATCGATTGTTTGTTGGATATCCTATTTCTAGATAGGAACCAAGGATTAAGTCAAGGGTAGAGAGAAAAGAAGACATGTAAATAATAATAGGACAGGATAGGAGAGGAGGGGACGGTCGATATGCAGGTCGTCAACAAACGTGTGATGCGAGCCCGGGCAATCTGTTCAACACCATCCAGAGGGTGCACCCGCACCAGTCTACCCATACCCATGGCCTTCCCTGACGTGGTCAGTGGGTGCACGGTTCTTATCGTGCTCCATGAGTGAGCCCATCAGGTCGATGCACGTAATGTCGGGAGGCTCTTTGGGGATTCGTCTTGTCCTCCAACTAAACAAGGGTCTTGACCACCTGATGACCAGATCCCGCATTTCCGGAGGACGAGCTCTGCGGGACATCAACTTTTTGAGGTTCCCACGCAAACACATTGGGGGGGGCAATTGTGCAGTGTGTATGGCCGAACTGAGCCTGGGGGAATTGGCGCGCCTGGCCTCGAGTCCAACTTCTCAGGCGCTGCCACGATAGCAAGCGTCTCTCGACATGACGCCAGACCAATGCATGAGGGGAGCTCGGGGCCGGCGACTGGGCTAGATCGGGGGGGAGTGGGTGGGCACTGGCGCTGGGGGAGAGAGAGAATGGGTGAAGGATGACCATTCTTTGAGGGCCTTTGTCCACTCAGAGTCGAGGTGCGACGTGTTGCGACGGCGGCGACTCTGGTGGTGCATCCCCGGCATGTGGACTTTGTGTGGAGAAATCTGATGATGATGGAGATCGTAAATGCCCTCGACGACCTCAAAGCGCCTTTAAAGCGCTTGGGAACAGCGTCTGTGCTGGGGTGCAGGTCCCATTTGGCTTTGGCCTTTCGCCTCGTGCGCTTCCCAATGCCCAAAAACTCCACTTCATCCTTGGTCGTCGGCTCAACGGCGCCCTCGTGTGTGTGTGCTTGAGCTCAAGCCTTGCTCAAGGGGCCATCCTGGGACATGAGGCTCGGCTGGGCCACGACATGATGCCACTCTCGCCGCGCTCTGCCGTGGGGTTGCACATCCATGACAGCCGAGTCATGACAGCCTTCATGTCATGTGTGTGTGAGGTATAAGAGGCCGAGGGGGGGCAACCTCACTTGTCTCTTCTCGCTCCTTGTCCCTTGGCTGGGCTGGGTCGCAACCTGCCCTGCGCCCTGCGACTGGTTGCTTCACTCGAGACGACAACGTGGTTCCTCTGGACGATGCTGACGAGAAAGCATAGTTGTATTGGGTTCCGGAACGTGATGGAGGTGATGAGATCTCGACCCAGCCAAGCGTGTTTCGAAACCCTCGCTTCGTTGACAGTGGGGGGACAAAAGTGTCGCCTTGTATAATACGAAAAGCCTCGACTATCGGTACTTGAAGAGGGGACAACAAGAACACCATTGCAACGCATTGGAGCACGATACAATTATTGAAAAATATGGTTTAGGAAAAAGAACACATAGATTATATATATCTATGAAATTCTATCTCCTTATAAGCAAGTTATTGTTGCAAATTGGTGTCGATGTCGGATAGTCCGAGTATCGTAGCTAAGCGACTAAGCTGGGTACCAAGCGATACCCGGACCTCAGGGTTGTCAATGGCAGCGCCTTCCATCTGCTCATCCCTCAACACCACCAGCAAGCCACCACTCGCCACATATCAGCCACACATCACTGGCCTCAGTTGACCCGTCACTCGCAAGTCTCACCATCAACGCCGGCCTCACCTTCATCACCAGGTCAACACACATCGCATAGACATACAACGTGCATAGATTCACATCCATCTCACACAGCGTCTGATAGGTTCGCAAAGCGAGTTGGCTGTCATGTATTTTGCACTTCAATATTTCTTGTTGCTGAAGCTCCCATGCTTTGTACAAGCATCTCATTCCTCATTGATGACCTGAGCTCATCATCAGATGCTCATGATCATGGGCGTTCGAGTGGGAGCATGCAGCTCGACCAGCCGCCCTCTAGACCTTAAATAACGCGTCGAACGACCATATCCCTTTGAGTTTCCGGTAACAAAAATGAAAAAGCAAAGCACCCATCCTGTGCCATCATACAACACCGCCAAGACCAAAAATACAAGGAAAGAGAAGTACCTCAAGTTCGAGGATCTCCGTTGCGACGCTAAACGCGGCGACTATTCCCAGTCACGTCACGTTCATCAGCGCTTGGTGCCTCTCAGTGGGGTGCCGCTGCCTAGGAGGACTCCTCCTCTTCCTGGTCGGCCTGCACAGTAATTAGCGACGAAGTCCTCCACGCCGGCGGTCACACTTACGTTGTAAGCCTGCTTCTCATCTTCGTATCGCTTCTTGTCGGCGGCAGCCTTGGCCTCATAGGGGGCACGCTGCTTCTCGTTCAGGGCCTTCCATCGCTCACCGAGGAGCTTGCCGACCTGGCCGAAAGAGATGCCGGGGTTCTCCTCACGAACGTTCTCACGCTGCTCGTTGGCGAAGAACATGTAGGCAGAGAGACCACGCTTGGGGGCGTTGGGGTCTAGATAGGTTAGCAATCAACTCTGATCAAGGCTTTGATCGTGGGTTATGTCATCGGGTTTGTGCGCGCGCATCTATGCGGCAGCTACCCATGGCAGGCCCCGATCAGATAGATTGAAGTTGATCGAAGACTTACCCTTCTTGCCTCGCTTCTTCTGGACCTTTCCACGCTTTCCAGCATCGGCCTTAGGCATCTTGGATGTGTTCTGTGATGGAGTGTGAGTCAAACTTGCTCAAGATTTGAAATGCGCCAAGGCGAAGTGATGGAGGAAGTGCGCTGGGTAGAGAGCCGAAAGCACCAACGCGGTTGACGCGATGCAAACGACGAGGGGTAGCTCAAGCTAAGCTTGGGCAATAGGTGATGTGAGGGGATGGTGGATGAGGCGCAAACGCAATTGCGTTCCTCGTCGCGTGAAAATTCGTGTTTGGTGCAAGGAAAAAGCTGAATCCATAGAAGGCGCGTACCTTGGAAAAGAATTTGGGAACGAGAGGGTGGTGGTGATGTCGTGAACTGCAATGCGCTTCAGTTAGCTATAGTTGCTTAGACGGGCGCGCGGAAGGCGAAAGTGAAGATGATGCAACACGAACGAGCGACGAAGCAGCGCGCAACTCCCAAGATGATCAGGTTTTTCAACAAAGATAAAAACGAGATCGGAGAGTTGACGCGACGCAATTCGCACGAGCAGAGGCAGCAAAGAATAAGAAAATGGGTATGCGGTGCTGGTTCTGGTGATGCACGTTGCAAAGGAAGGTACTCACCACAAAAACGTGTCGAGCGTGGACGAGTATAGAGAGACGCGGGTATGAGGGAGGATTTTGGGTGAGAGATTGTATGGGAGAGAAGAGAGGGAGGAAAATGTATGGGGGGAGGCCAAGGCAGCCTTTTTACTATGGGGGACTGATTGTGCGTGGGGAGGGAACGCGGCCTGCCCAGCTACCACACTTGGACGGACTGTTATGCTGGGCACTGGCAACAACTGGGTGCGGTGCTTGCTTCTTAGACGAGACCCCCCTTCCTTCCCTTCCCTTCCTGCTCCTGCCCTTCCCTTTGGCGAAAAAATGGGTGCGCGCGCACTCTGGGCTGCGGTGCCTCGAGCTTGCTTGCCCGGTGCTGGCCTGGTGCTGGTGCTAGTACTGTCGGAGAGAAGGTACTGTCGCAGCAGGCTGTACCAAGTACCTGCCGCACCTGCCTGCCCTCTTCCCCCCCTTGGCCCTTCCTTGGTGCTGGGGAGACCGACCAGGACTCAAACCGAGCCGGCATCCAAGCTCCTCAGAAGCACCTGCCTTTGGCCACTCACCAGCCAGCAAGCCTGTGGTCCTGCTGCTATTATTGCGTGGTACTGTACAGGTACAAGCCGCACGCAGCCCGCCGCGCCGAGGTACAGTACAAGGGCCTTGTACCGCGACACCTGCTGCGCAATCCGCACCGTATACCTGGACCCAAGGCCATTTTTGGGGGGGCCGACGGAACTTCGACTGGGACTCGCAAGCCCCTCTGCCTTTGACCAGACTGATCACCCTTGACCACACTCTGTGCCTCTCCCCCTCCACTCTCCTTCTCTGTCTGCTCACGCTGTCTCCGTCTCCCTGCTCGGCCGCCGCTCAGTCTTGTCCTTGCCCAGTCAACGAGCTCAGTCCAGCGGGTTCTCTGGGTGATACCGTACCCGTGCCCTGCCGCCGCCCTCATCCGTTGTCTCCCTCCACCACTTCCCAGTCCCTCCACCTCCACCTCCCTGAGGCCGCTATCCTTCATCAATCAATCTCGGGCTTCCAGTCGCGCTCGACATGGACGCTACTGACACCCTCCTCCCTGTCTGCGCGCCATTTGTTTCTTTGCTCTCGTTACTTGTGCCACACCATTGCCTGCTGCGTACAACATTGCCATTACGGACCGTGACTGTGGACTACATTACCTTACCTCCATACCTGGACTAGGAGTGAGCTCCTGCACCAGCGGCAGAGGAACTTTAACCCGCGTGCTCAACCCGCAGCGGACTGGCGTACCAGGCGCTGACGTTCCCCGACTCCATCCAACGCCATCTCGGGCTGTCTGTCTGTCACCTTGCCCAAGCGCGTCTTCCTCGTGTCTCGCCCATCCGTCCTTGTCTTGGGTAGACTTGAGACTGGCTGGCTCCTTGTTAGTCCTCTGGCTCCAGCCCAGCCGCCTCTAGGACTCGACTCGAAACGTCGACGCTCTTCCTTTTGCTAAGAAAACACCCGTCAGCAGGGCAGATTGTCACCCACAAAAAGTGGCTCTCTGAAAAGTGATACCTTGCCGTACTCGGAGGGAGGCTGGCTGATGATTGAGAGACGGTGGTGGATGCTCATTGTGTTGCTAATTCAGAGTTTGGCGCTGCGACGGCGGAGCACCCTCACCTCACCACCACGAATATCACTGTTGCACCCTGGTATCGGAGCATGCTAAGACTGGGGAAAGTATCCGATCTTGTTCACGACAAAGAATCCGTGCCGGCCAACCGGGCGACCAACTGTGACCACCCGCTTTCGGGTTCGTCTCTCTGTTCCCAGCTCTGCCGTTTGGTAGGCAGGCAGGCAGATGAACGTTGTCTCTGGAAACCCCAGCGCTATCCTGTGCCCAAGACAATCTCGGGCTATGTTTTACCTCATTCTCCAACTCTCACACCCCTGCGCTGCGATACGCCGAGGCTACTGCTTCAAGCATACCGTATGTGCACACTTGGCGATGACACTACCTAGAGACATTTGTATCACTTGCACAACCTCCGATGACCAGCAGAGATGATATTGATACAATGGGCGTAACAAGCTGGCCCTTGCCTGCTCTGGACGACATCATCTCGCCTCTTGTTACGGCTTTCGGCGCCCATGGCTCTTTTGACTATGCTCTCACGCCAGCCAATTTTGCCTACGCACGATCAACTCTGGGTCGCCTCCCTCCGTGAGTGTCTTCCATCAGTTCTAGACCACTGGGATTTTCCCCTGGCGCCTTGTCGATTATGCTTCCTGTTGATAACTGGAGCAACGATGGACTGGCGGGGTACTTTGATCATGCATGACGGAGAAGTACCGTCATACAAATTTTCAATGTACAGGTACAAGTCGGCGCGTACCCTCACATGGATGGATTGGATGCTCGCCTCCTCACAGCCATCCCCTTCATACCGACCTCAACGCAACGGCACCTCCCTGTGCCGCCTTGCCTGGAAGAGGAGAAGACACAGTCCAAACATCATCACAATAGGCGCTCTAACTTACGTTCTCATGGTTCCCCGAAGCGAGCTTGAGAGGCAACATTTGGTCTGAGACCACACCCCAGCCAACTGCTGAAAGCCTGGCCCTCGATTCCCATGCCACTCTTTCAGAGTCAGTGTGCAAGGACACAAGACGGTCCTAGCTTCCGGAGCGGAAAAGGCTGGTATTGTGTGCCATTGAGTGTATCACCGCAGTTCGGGGTTGTCGACTGGCATTCCTTTTTCAAGCGAATTCTGCGGAGAACAAGAACGAAGATCATACGCAGGAGGTGCATCATCGGTCATTGCCCTTCGATGCCATGCACATCAGTGCCTCTCAAACGCACCGAGAAAAACACGGCCAAGACATGCGAAGAGAAATGGCGGATGACGAGGGATACCTCATGATGCATACATTGTCTGCGGGCGCAGCGGGTACCACGAGTCGTGCGAAACTGGCCTTGGTGGGCTACCGCGCGCTGGGCGTGGTGGAGGTGATGGGCGTGGTAAGAGAAACTCCTAGCCTCCAAGGCAAGGTGCAGCCGGAGCAAAGAGACAAGCAAGCAAATTGGCCAGCGAGGGCGGATTTGCCGGGCTTGTCTGGATGGGCTTGTCTGGGCTGTGCGCGCCATTTGGTCGCGCCGGGCCAAAACAAGGTGCAGAGGCACGCCGTAAGTGGCCCACGAGAGAGGTACCAGCAGAGACTTCCAGCGGGTACGCGACACACCTGTCTTTGGGTGGTCATGTAGTCCTCCTGGCATCTGATACTGTGCTGTACCTGGGCGCCGAGCGGGCTCTGGGCTCGCGCCAGAGCTCAGAAGGGGAGCTGAGCGTCCCCCCGCCCACGCAAACACTCTGCGTTCCTCTCCACTCGCTCTTCTTCCTGCCAGGGCTCAGTCTTTCTGCCCCTTTCTATTTCCTGCCACCTGCTTTCTGTCGTGCTCCTTACTTGCTGCTGACCTGAGGGAAATGGCAAAACGCGCAAGGTTCAGCGCGCCTCGATGGCTGCCCAACCCGGGGCTAGTGACGACTCTTGCGGCTTGCCGATCTGGTCTGGTCTGGTCAGGTCTGGTCATTCATTGTTTCCCAGGGAGATTGGGAGAATGATTTCCCCTGCGGATTTTCCGGATCAGAACGCCTCCCCCCATTCACCCCGTGATTGATTTTCCCCAACTTCTCGTGCTTCCTGGTCGTTTCTGTTCAGTCATTCTCGTCGACGTCCGAGCTTCCAGTGCCGTGCAAACCTCGAAATCGCCAAGCCATATCACGTGCATCCACGCGATGGTCATAGCTCCCTACAGCTGCTAAGCCCTATCGGGAGTTCCTGGTGGATGGAGACGAGGAAAATCGTCTGCTGGGACTGGCGAATTCTTGGGAAATCGAGCAAGGGAAGATGACCAGAAGCGATGGGTCCATGATTCGAAGCCTGACACCTGCATTTGCATGACGAGCTGTTCCAGGCACTGCCGTCGACGCGCATCGCTAGCCGCAAACTCAGGGCTTGAGACGCGTCGTCAGAGTTTTCTTTGAGCCCTCGAGAAACCCCAGCAGATCTTCGAGTCTCCATCTCGGGGGTACGTATCTCACTCGAGAGCCGGGTTCTCACCGGGTTGCAGACCGGTGCGGAGGCCATTCTCAGCTCCAGCTGTGGACGGAGTAGTCACGATGAACATTCTCGAAAACTGGGTGTCATGTGTGGTATCATTCTTCAGTCTCAGGATCAAGAACAACGTCGCGTAACTCATCATCGCGCGCCCAGTCGATCCCGCTACCGGCGATTATCCCGCTTGCCACGCCCTTCATCACTCTCCATCTCTGCTTGCTAGTCTTGAGCTCTGCCTCGAGTTTCGCTTGCTCTTGCATCATCTTGATGTTATTCGGTGGAATCCTCTTCTTCTGCTTCGCCTCCTCTGCCAGCTCAAATAGCTCTGCCGTTGAAGTCACGTTTTCCCGAGAGACAAGCAAAGTGTTACTTTGCGTTGAGGTCAATTCGTCCCAAACTCTGCCAGTCTTGGCCGCCTCCTCAGCAACCGCAATAGATGCCTCGTCTCTGCGTTGCACATATGGGAGAAGCTCACTGGTGAATGTCAGCCATGTGTGATTATGAGGGAAAACAGGGGGTCAAACCGTTCAACAGGTGCAGCTTCTGGCCCGCCATGAACAGCCTTGAGAATAGGGTTGGCCATGACAACGGCGTCAATCACCTCGGTTCTCAAGACATACTTTGCCCTGGACTCGAGAAGTTCCAACTGCGCCTGGCGCGTTTCTTCTGGTGTGAATGACGATGGCTCATCTACAATATATGAGCATTTATGAGACAGAGTTTCTGTGAACAAAAACAAACCTGGCTGGTGAGAGCGCTGCGCGTTGATGATGGCAATTTCTAGCCGAAGTTCTTGTATTCTGTCATAGAGTGCAAGAATCTTCTCCTCATCCTCTGATATGGGCAAATGAGATGCTTCATCCTGGCCGTTGGCCATGGGCTGATCGATCGAGTCCGCCATGAGAAAGGATATGTCTCTATTCTTCTCGTGTCGATAACCTCAACCAGACAACCGCGTTGTTAAAGCATATGCGCGATAGTGGATGAGAGCCGCGCTTCTGTGGCTGTGCTGTGTGGCTAGAATATGTGGCGTTGCTACAATAGCGCAGGCAGCCAGTCACAAGGCACCGGTCACGCTAACATGCACTCCCAAGGACAATCACGGGTGGCTTGGATGTCGGTCTAACTTTCGTCACGCGAATACACACACTTTTTGAGAAAGTCAGGCATCGATAAGCACCGGTTTTGATCTTGCTCAGCTCCGGTGACGTTTCCCATATATTCTCTGACCTACGTTCTCGCTCTCGCCAGTCGCGCATCGCGGCATCGCTTTCCATGGGAGATGTCTCGGGATGGCTCTCCAGGTGTTGATAGCCCATACGGGCCAGCGGCTGGAGGTCGATATCGCACAGTTCTCTGTGTATGACTCGCCATGGCAGATCTTGTTTCCGATTGCTTGCTAACTTGGCCGCAGCCTCGATGATCTCAAGGCCTGGGTCTCCAGGAACACCTCGATCCCACCTCAGCATATCGTCGCCTTGACCCCTCACGGGCGCACCGTCAAGTTTGCCAACCTGCATGCGGAGGTGTGTAACACGTCCAAAGACAAATCGTCTCTAACTCGCCACAAGAAAGAAGTCTTCATCTACGACATCCGAATAAGCGCGTCAGGAGCCGCAAACCTGATCGTCCCAATCTCCGCGCCGAAGCCTTACGCTATCACGAGTGCGCCAAACTCGATCGACGACGTACAAGCGATATCATCATGGCAAACTCTATACCAGGACCGCCGAAACTGGGCAATGCGCCTGGCGGAAGACTGCGGACACATGAATGCGGCTACACACGCACGATACGACGAGATCGACGTCATCATCAAGTGCCTGGATGCCGCGGTAACCAACCTCGAAATCAGCATCAAGCAGATTGAACCGAAATACACTGACCTGAAGAAATGGGTCACACCGACGTTGGAAGAGCATGGAAACCTAGTGTCGACATGGGAGCGATGTCTCGAGCTTGCGAGGAATACCCCGATTTCGCCCTTGATGGTCAGATTCATGACTCGACGAGAAGTTAAGAAGTCCAGGCCGACTCTAGAAGACCTAATCGAGCTGGATACCGCGAAGAAGGCAGGGAAACTAGCGCCAACCGCTCATCGGAGATTCAGTGATAAGGCCAAAGAACTCGACAATGCGGCCTCGCGCATGTATAAGGGCTTAGAAGCGTTGATTGGCGACTTTGAGAAACTGATGAGCCGTTCCGCTTTAACACACAGCGCCGACTCTGGGCAGCTCCTCGAGGACATTGAGGCGGTAGTGAAACAGATGGACTCTGACTACCGCACGGCTCTATCATATGGCAATTCGCAACGCGACCTCGCCCAAGCGTCCAAGACAGCCTCTATTCACACTGAGCATATGGTGCCAACATTGAAGATGCGAGCTCAGGAGATGGACGACATGCTTCACTATGCCACCGATGCGCGCAACTCGATCGCCTCCGAGTCAGCCAAGTTTATGCGATACGTCACAGAGATTACATCTCTCCACAGCAATGTCAAGACCCAGATCAACGTGCTCAACCAGTCCGAGGACGATATGACAACATTTGACTACTTGCGTCTGATCCACCAGCTCCCTTATATGTATGCTGCCTTCGTAGCAGAAGCCGTTCGACGCCGAGAATGGGTCGACAAGGTCAAGACTGATTCTTCAACCCTGGCCAATGAGATGGCGCTCTTTCAAGACGAAGAGTCGAAGCGGCGGCGCAAATGGCAGAAGATGATTGGCAGTATGTATGGACCAGACCTGGACACGAATGTCATGGGCCTCGAAGTCAATTTGCTGGGAGAAGATATCCCTTGGCCGTCGGTAACAAAGGAGGATCTGACAGATTTCATTCAGGTCCTGCAAGAGCAAGATATTGACCAGGCTGTTTTGGGCGATGTGGTGAAGCTTGTACAAGATCTTGATCATCCGACAAAGCAGCAGTCCAAGAGACTCAAGGCCTTTAAGAATGGAAGCGTGCATGAGGCGGCTCTTGGAAGGAGCGGGCTGATGATCCGGGGAGATGACGATCTCCTCCGGTCACTCCAGGATGACAAGGGCAAACTCGAGAACAAGCTCAAGACAGCTGAGAGTCGGGTACGGCGGTTGGAGGACCTGCTACATCGGCAGAGCCAGGCAACCCGTCCGGGGAATCTCTTCCATCCTTCAGGTCCTCCTCAACAACGTGAAAGGGGCAACTCCGGTTCTTCGGTCAGGTCGAGCCGGTTCGACGACCGCAGACGATCTTCAGATGGCTTGGATCCGTTACTACGCCGTGTGACTCAGCTGGAGAATGAGTTACGGGAAGAGAAGCAGCGTTCGACTCGCCTACAACAAGAGCTCGCGACTCAGGCAACACACCACGAGGATATGAAGGGCCAGAATGAAGACCTGAAACGCCGGCATGATGACCTAAACGGCCAGATTGAAGAGGTTAACACCACCAAGAAGGATCTACTCGGAAATATGGAGGCATTCAAACGCGAGTTTCTGGAAGAGAGGAAGTCTCTGGAGAGCGAGATTAAGAATCTCAAAGCTCGCCTGGAGGACACTGAGGACGAAATCGAGAATTTCGATCAGTCGAGGCAGCACGAAAAGGCTGGCTATGTTGTCAGAGTGGAGGAGCTGGAGGCCGAGATTGAGCAAATCAATAAGCAACGACAGGATGATACTCTCAAGGCTCAGGGCCAAGTCGAATTTCTCAGGAAAGAGACGAGAATTCAAAGGGAGCAGCAAGAGGCTTTGGAGCGACAAGTGCAGTCAGCGCAAGAGGAAGCTCGCAATGCCTCGAAAATGTTGGCCACTGCCGAGGAGACCTTGGAAAATCAGTGGCAGGCCTTGACAAAGCTCTTCGCGGAGCTTTCACCGGACAGTACCATCCCTGACAACTTGGTGGATCTCTCAGACTCTCTCATTGCTATAGCCACAGAGCTCGTCGCCAAGCTGCGCAACTCGGATGCTGACATCGATCTACTCAAGACTGATGTGGAACACCTCACAGCAACCGCCAAGGAACTGCGAGAACAAATTGCTGAGAAGGATTCAAAGCTATCCGAAGACGAACTTACAACTGTCCACCTTCGGGAGAGTCTCTCCAAGGAGGAGGCAAAGGTATCTGCTCTAGAAGCGGAGCTGGCAGATGGCAGAGAGCAGCTCACTGAGCTGCGTGCCAAGCTCAGTGACGGTGAAACTGGCTCGGAAGCCTTGCAAAAGAGAGTCGAGGAAGAGGAGAAGAAGGTGATGACACTAACGGAAGAGGTAGCTTCGAAACAGTCTCAGGTCGGCAGCCTAGAGGAAGAGCTCCACCTGTTCCAAGAGAAGGTCGAAGCCCTCCACGGCAAGCTAACTTCTCTGGGCACCCAATACGAGCAGCGAGACGAGAAGACAAAGGATCTAACACAGCGATTATACTCGCAGAACGACCGCATGTGTCGTCTCCTCGAACGGGTGGGCTTTGCCATTACGCGAAAGGATGGAGAGGTGACGGTTACCAAGATTCCGCGAGCCGAGAGGAACGTCCAGAACCCCAACGACTCATCTGATCCTGGCTCATCTCTCCGTCGATCAGGAACGCTGAGCCGTGCCATGGCCGACAGCACGGATCTTGAACTCCTCTACTGGCTCAGCAACTCGGACATGCAAGCCGAGGGTGAGAAGTACGAGGCGTTCATGAACAAGCTTGGCAATTTCGACATGGATCTATTCTCGGAAACCATTTACCGCAGAATTAAAGAGGTGGAACACATGGCACGGAAATGGCAGCGAGAGGCACGAGCGTACCGGGAAAAGGCTCACCACTTGCAAAAGGACTCTCACGAAAAGATTGCGTTCAAGCACTTCAAGGAGGGCGATCTTGCCTTGTTCCTACCAACGCGTAACCAGCAGGCAGGAGCATGGGCAGCCTTCAATGTTGGGTTCCCTCACTATTTCCTTCGAGAGCAGGATGCTCATCGACTCCGTCACCGAGAGTGGCTTGTTGCCCGAATCTCGCGGATCCAGGAGCGTGTGGTGGACCTCTCCAAGAGTCTACAGCCAAGTAACGAGACGGACTCGATCAATGATGAGGAGAATGACAACCCATTCCAGTTGTCAGATGGTCTACGATGGTATCTAATCGATGCCTTTGAGGACAAACCAGGGGCTCCTTCGACCCCTGGCATGGGAAAGTCAACGGTGGCAGCCAACACGGTGGAAGCAACAGCAAACATACATACCCATGCCACAGGCGCTAGGGGTAAGAGCCGTGACAGCGTCGCTAGTATCGAAGGCATCAACAAGACTCTATCCAAGAGTCTTGAAAGCAGACGCAGCAGCACCGGGTCCAGAAAGGCTCTACCGTTCCAGCTTGGAGGTACGACTTTGTTAAAGAACAGCGCCCTGGCCAGTGAAACAAACTCACTCCGAGCTCACCCAACAGACACCCCTTCCGGCGCAAGTCCCACACAAGGAGGACCTCTCACGACGACCAATGCCAGCACTGCACAGAGGGCAGCAGCGGACGGCCAAGACGCGCAGAGGAACGAACAAGCGGACCCGAGCGAGTCATCAGCAAAAGGCGCCGCCGCCGAGGTACGAAACGTCGACTCCCTTCTAGGACCCTAGGTTGCTGATAGCCACTTGGCAGCCTCGGATTGCGGTGCAGCGGGAAGACTCGATTGAGAGCCAAACAAAGAAGTCGGTGGTGTGGGATTCACTGTGGAGTGTGGACTACAACTATGAGGGTGGTGGACGAAAGTAGTCCAGATGTGCGATTGTTTGAGTAGGATTTCACTTGTCAAGGTCTGAGCCAAAGCTCCTGAGAAGCCTTCATCATGGTGTTATGGAAGGGTGTTTTCACTGGATGCATCAGCGACACTTTTCCTTTGTCCTATGGTATACAGGTGGGACGGTAGATGGGAGCAATGTTTTGTTTGATTCTGACAGCTATCTATGAAGGCACTGGCGTGAGAACTGTCTGGGCAATCTCGGGTCAACTCTCAATGGTGTCTGTCAACAGTCAATACAGAGCATTCGGGCAATTGTGTCGTTACTGGGGGTTATGGGGCACAACCAGGCGCAGCTCGCCGCCTGGGCGAAGGCATTCCTTGAGGAAGTGGACGTAGTTGGTGAGTTCGGTGGGAGAATTGTAATCGTCCCCCGGGAACACCAAGAACTCATCATCCTCTTGTTGCGCAATAAACTCTTCACTGCCGACCGAGTCGAAATCAATCAACTGGGGGACACCGATCAGAACAAGAGTCTTGAGACTAAGATGCCTGCCCATCTTGACGAACAGGGCCTCGATGGGCTTGCGCCTCTCTTCATGGATGCCGCGGATGTCTAGACAAAGGCTCTCGAGATTGCTGAGAAGTGACCATTCGATGTTAAACAAAGCATCGTAATCACGCTCGTACCTTTTCCGAGCAACATGATCGATATCCCCCAACTGTAGAAGGGGGATCTTGCAAAAGGTGCCGCGCACGCTACGGGCCACTGTCGAGAACAATAGCCGGTCACCCTTGCGAATCATGAGATGACGTAGATACTCACACTTGAGGAGGGTATCGTCTTGCTTGAGCCGCCTTGTCCACGCCTGAGCGTTGGGGCCCTTTTTTCCACCATACAAGTCAATAGAAAAGGGGACATTGTCAAGCAATCTAGTGCTCAGAAGAGGTGTCTCCTCGACGACATTGGTGAAGTCGACAACCATGAGATTCTCAAGGCCTGCACTGAGAGCGTCAATCTCGTCGCCTCCACGTACCTCATCCGCCACACGCTCCTTCAGGTCGCCAAAAATCTCCTCGGCCTGGTCCATCAGGCCTTCGATATATTCCTCGTCTTTGAAACGATCATAGACGTGTAGGCGATTTGTGGGATGGTGGCTGATGAGTTCCTCCTTGTTAGCGATGGGATAGTCAAACATGCAACTCTTCTCGGAAGAAAGAACTTCGATCTTTCCACGAAGGTACCTATCCGTTCTCGCATTCGATCCTGGAATGGACTTCTCGAGTTCCCCTCGAGTGTAGACAATGGTGGTGAAGTATTGGCTGTGCTCTTGGCAGGTCATCTTGCCTTCAAGGGCTTCGCTGATCCAGCACTTTTCCTTTTTGTGTGTCACTCTGTGCGAGCCCAAGGGTGTGGGAGATTGCCGCCGAGTCGGCTGGTTCGGTCTTGTTGCTTGGTTTGTTGGCCATGTTGGTAACTGTACTGATTCGTGTATAGTAAGTAGATGGTTGTTGGTATTGGGTACTGGATTGTTGTTCTCTCAAGTTGGGAGACTTCTATTGTATACTTATACGGAGTCAACCCTTTGATCACTTTTCTCTTCATTGTTCTCCCTTTGATGTTTATAGACAAAGGCATGGTGGTGTTCACAGCCAAGACAGCCAGGCTTATAAAGGAGTCTTTCTATGTCTTTGTACATGTTCTGATTCAAGTTGAGGATTTTTATGGGAATAGAAATGGACTCTAAAGTTAGCAATAATATGTATTTCAAGTTAGTAAGTTTCTGAACCATCATTGGTGTTGTTGGTAGAGTTGCACCAAAATAGATCCCTGACGTCAGCTTCCGGTAAACGTTCCTGGCGTCGGTATTGTCGCTTATCGCAATCCTTGTCATGACGCTTGATAAGGCTGAGTCCCTCTCTCTTAGCGGGCGGCGGCGCCTTTGAACCGCCACCTCTTTTCATCCAAACTCCAACCTCACCCACCTCCCGGAGCGCGAGTCTTCAATGGAGAATCAGCCATGTAGGCTGCCATTTCGTCAATGGCAATGATCTATCAAACGTCACAGGCGCAGACGCAGTCTGACGCGCCAGACTCGATGCGCGTTCTGCCCACCGAGCTACTCTACCACATCATCGAGTCCGTCCTACCATCGAATCCTCGAGCCTTGATACCGCCGTCGCACATCTCGACAAAGACGCTCCTCGCTTTGACTCGAGTCTCACGCGACACGTACCGATTGGCCACTCGGCTTCTGCGAGAGCGATGCCTCTACATCGACACGGATCGCCGCCTGGCCGACCTCTTGCTCTGCGTCCCTCGCTTTGTCCCGAGCCTGCCACCCGTCCTGTCCCTGCGGAATATCACGTCCCTCTACCTAGCCCCGTTTGGTGACTCGCTCGATGACCAGCCCACGGCAATCTGGGTGCGGGAACTCTTTTGCGAGGTCTGCGAGACGCTGAGGAGGCTGGTGGTTCTCATGCCATTCCAGAGCCTGGATCCCCTCGACGACCACCTCAGCATCCGGAGAACCCTCCGCGAGGGGTTCGAGCGGCTGCACAGGCTGCAGGAGTTTGTCTGTCTCGGCGACTATCCAGCGCTGAGCGTCCCCGACAGCCCCACGGACGTATGGCGCCTGTGGCCCGACCTCGAGCGCCTCACGCTGTTTGGGGCGCCGGTGGACAGCCACTGGCTGTGGTGGGACATTGCGACGCTCCCCAAGCTGCAGCATGTCATCCTCGCGCGATCGCTCAATGTCGAGGCCACCAACATCAAGGACGAGTACTTTCACAAACTGCCCCGGGATGACGCAAAACTCGACCGGGACATCAAGATCGTGCTGCTGGACGCAGCGTTTGTGTGGAGGGGGGTCAAGACGGATCGCTGGAAGGAGATTGACCCCAAGAAACGCATGACGGTTGAGCTGTACGATGTTCCCACCTCGTTCTACGGTGATGAAATGCCCCGGGAGCTAGTGACGACGTGGGTGAGGCGAGGGGCATTAGATGGAAGCTTGTGGGATTGGCAGGGGACCATTGTGGAGGAGTCTTGACAAGCAAGTCACGATATAGATACACTTGAGATATAATACCGAGTAGAGTCGAGGACGATCTAGACCTCGCAGGCATTTGCAAATGATTATTCACACCGACGCGAAACTAGGCTTCCCTGTATAATTTGTACATGGGTCATCCAGCATCGAATGGGGATCTCGTGAATATCTGTAATCTATGGGTATTTCTGCTGAGTTGTTGGAAACTCGGTGCCTGGTTCCCCACGCTCGGCGAGTTGTGGATCTCGAGACGGCCGCCAAGTATTGGTGATCCGGCAAAAACGGCAAAAACAACAGCAGACCAACAGTAATGAAGACAAATGGAAATGCACCTCTTCGGACTATTATTTTTATAGTATGCGGATCAAAGCCCCCCTCCCCCTCACTTGAAGGGCCCCGCGATCGCAGTCGTCCATCCGCGGGTTTAACGGTGAAAGGTCCAGGGTAGTGGGCTTCCATCCATCCACCGTGTGCCTCGCTGGTACGTTTGGTGGTCAGCATCAAACGAATTTCCCCCACCGAAGCTTCCGAGGCCTGTTCCCGGGGGAAGGAGAGGGGGGCGGGGGATCCACCGAAGCCCCCCAAAAGGACGCTAGAAATCCTCCTCCCACCGGCGCCCCGTGGCCCCCGAGCTGACCGCGCTGCTCCCCCCTTGCGACCTGCCTGAATAGGGCGACCCTTCAGCGGGTTTCGGCCCATTCTTTTGCAGCGGGCTCCGGCTTCGCTTTTTCCAGAAAACCCGCCATCGCCATCGGATTGGAAACCACACCTTGCTGCTGCTGCTGCTGCCCCCCCAATCTTATCGACGGACGTTCATCGTCAAAACTTCCCCTCCACGATTTCGGAACTCCGCCATTCGGAACTTTTCTTTTCTTTTTTTTTGGCCTTGATATTTGGGTTACAGTTCTTAGTTACATCTCTCCACAGAGAATTCCTCCCGTCCTGACTTTTTCTTCTCTGGCATCTTCGACCTTGCCATGTCCTCCTTGTCGTCCGTTCCAGTTCCAGACAGCAGCTAGCACCAGAACACAAAAAAAAAGGCTCTGAAACTCTATCCGTAACCCTCCCTCGCATAAAGAAGAAAACAGCACCGGGCATGCCCGCGCGCCACAGCCTGCTGTAAAAACCGTTTGACCTGTCAGACTCGAGCTCTGATTCCCACTTGCTGCTGCTGCTGCTTGACCTTTCGATCCCCCCGAGATCCCGATCCTTCCGAGCAACCGTTTGAACGGTTCCCGCTCCCCCCCCCGTTGACCATGCCCGACAAGTCGGCGTCGGTCGTCACCTACGCCGCCGGAGCCTCTCTCGCCGCCGCCGCCCTCATCTACGTTTTTGCGCCCAACTTTTCCATCGACCACGATCCCGCGAGCTCAAAGAAGAAGTCGATTGTCGGTCTGCGGAACCAGGCCAATGACTGCTTCATCAACTCGGTCCTCCAGGCCCTCGCCGGCCTCGGAGAGCTGCGCGTATACCTGATCCGCGAGACGCATCGTCGCCGTATTGAGGATCCTGCCGTCTATGCCAGTCTCGTTCAGCCCGAGGGCAAGCAGATGGCACAATGGAAGCTACAGGGTCTGCAGGAGGGCCTCGTCACCCAGGGATTGAAGGAGATGCTGGATGCGCTTAACGAACGCCCCATCTATAGAAAGTCCATTTCGCCTTTCCAGTTCGTCAAGGTACTGGAGGCTGCTTTTAAGCAAAGGATCAGCCGCCAGCAGCAGGACGCGCAGGAGTTTCTGCAGATTGTCGCCGAGCGGCTTAAGGATGAGTATCACTGCGGTCAGCGCGCAAGACTCCACGCGCGGAGAGGTCTCATAGCTAGGCCCAGCACTCTGAGTCTCGATCAGACATCGAGCAGCCAGGTCAACGGGAATGAGAGCGATGGATCGTCACAGGAGCAGTCAACCAACAACGACAACGGTGATTCTGCCATTGAGCCGTCCACAGAAGCCGATATTCCCCAGATCAACGGCCAATTACCAATTGAAATAGAGGAGGGCTTCCCCATGGAGGGAAAATACGAGTCCCATCTAGAGTGCCAGACCTGCCGGTACAAGACCAAGCCACGAGAGGAAACCTTCTGTACCATCACACTGGCCGTGCCACAGGTCTCGAGCACAACCCTCAACGCGTGCTTTGACGGAATCTTCAAGACAGAGTTCATTGACGACTTCAAGTGCGAGATGTGTCGCCTGCTGCAGACGAGGAACAACCTCCAGGAAGAGATTGCCAAGTCGACATCTGACAGCTTCAAGGCGCAGGCCCAGGAGAGCCTTGATAAGCTGCGGTACGCCATTGACACCGACCCCGAGAACCCCCCCGAGGATGTGGAGCTTGGGGATATGCGGTATGCGCCCAAGCGGAGAATCGCAAAGACGACGCGCATGTCAATCTTTCCCAAGATCCTGGCCATTCACCTCTCGCGGTCCATCTACGACGCTGGGCAAATGACACAGAAGAACTCTGCCAAGGTCTCTTTCCCAGAGCAACTTCCCCTGGGCGGCTTGATGGACCAGAGGAAGTACAAGCTTCTAGGCCTTGTAACACACCGTGGTGGACATAATAGTGGCCACTACGAAGCCTTCAGGCGACAAAATCTCCCTGCTCCCTACTCCAACCCGAACACTTTCCAGCCTTCCGAGGTCTATAGCAAGACCCCGACGCCTATTTCTACTCCCGTGATTGGGGCTCGCCCGACACACAGCCCGGCAATCTCAACCCCTGATCTCCTATCGGCATCATCGGGCGACAGCTCGTCAACGCCGTCCTTGGAGTCAATGGCTGTTCCTCCGAGGAGCGTTCCCTCGGATCTGCGCTCCTCGGTTAGCCTCCCAGCAATAGGAAAGAAGGACTCCGAGACCGTCAGTCTCCGCTCTGTCGCTGCATCTACCAAGTCAGCGCTCTCCAAGCTCACATCTCCGAAGCAGACCCATGACAGCCCGTCACCTCCAAAGCCAGTCGTCTCGCCGCCTAAGCGATCTAGGAGGCGCAAGGTGACGACGGACAAGTGGTGGCGGGTCAACGACGAAAAGGTGCGCGAGGCAAAGACCGGCGAGGTGCTGGGCATGCAGCGGGAGGTGTATCTGCTATTCTACGAGCTCGAGAAGGATTCCTAGTGGGCTTCGGCTCGGAATCGTCTGTTCTCGGGCCGTTGATTCATGTGCCACGAAGTGATGGGATGTGTACTTTGTTATTTTGTTGATGTTTGCTCTCTACTCAAAAGGGGGGGGAGGGGTGCGTGGCCAAGTGACTTTTTTGGTGTAAAGTCGGCCCGTGTTTTTTTTTTATCTTCATTCTTGTTTATTACTTCTTTTTGTTTTTGCATGGGTTGGCGTTGCAAAATGCCGGTGTTTCGATGTGGTTAGATTCCATTGTTTCTTGATGAAGGATATCACATACTTTTTTTTTTTTCGGTGGGAAGACGGGGTTGAAGTTGAGCGGGTTTTTGTAGATGGTGACGGTCTTTCAGAAGAAGATAGAACGGTACCAGGCGTACCTGCATATGAAAAATCAATACAGCGCATCTCTTAGAATGATGGTACTTGTGTATCTTGGCTGTGAATATGGTCATTGAGGGAGAGTAGCACTCTGGCGGAGAATACATGAAGGATCGAGTCTAGTTTTTCTTTGGGCATATGTACAAATCAAACTGGCATGATGGCTACGGTAACAGATCCCGATGACATTCAAAGACAGGAGCCAGGGCATGGAAGTACAGCATCATCGGGACTATTCTCTTTGCTGGTGTCTAAGAGGCTCAGTTTCGGCTGTTCCTCATATCAATAGGTTATTCAAGCTCAATCGTAACCTATACAAGGACATTGTGGGATACCGATATTGAATGCTACCTCGCAGCCCAGGGTGGTCTTCTAGAAGACGCACCATGTCAGCCTCATTGCAGACCTACAGAACCACCACTGGCATGTTTCCGAGGGGGGGGGCAGGGTGTGCTTATGGCCTGCAGATTGTCAATAGCACCTGCCGAGACTCTTGGGTCAAGTGATGACCACAGGGAACACACAATCAATATCCTTGTTCATCATGCATGATGCATGTCATGAACTGGTCTGGTCTTTGCCTTCTCTTGTCAAAAGTTACGGTCATGGTGTGTACATATTAGGTAGGCAAGATAGAGTTTTCTTGGCTGTTACGAGAAAAAAGAGCGGATAAATTCTAGCTTTGACGAGGGTGGTGTTGGATGATCACCTGTGTTGTTGGTCTTGAAACAAATATCCTTGTCTGTTTATGTAGCCATCTCCTTTTTTTTTTCTCCCTTGGATGGACGGGCCGACTATGTTGTGTGATGGTTGTTGAGCAGACCATATGCTACAGTACCCAATTTGACTAATCGAAAAAAAAAAGAACAAGTTGATACCTAGATAAAAAACTCCATCACTGGTGAAAGATGGAAATTTGGTATAGGGTATACAAAGAAGGGCTAAATTGAAACATTTCACGATCCAAATCTGCCTTGGATGGGATTCACAAGATTGCGCATCACCCTAGCAGCCAATCATGTTCCTCCAACCCCCTTGCAACCGCGGCAGCTGAGTCATCAAAAGGAGTCGAGGCCAACGTCAAAGCATGACGACCGCAGCCTTGGGTAGTTTGCTGTCTGTCCCCAAGCCTGATTTTGTTGCATCTGGCCTCATCGATAATCATCACTTCGCTCCTTTATTTCATCTGGATTCTGAATTCCTTAGATTGAAGCTGGTTGTGTGTGCTCCTTTTTTAAATAATTGTTCATGCTGAAGTTGTAGGCGCAGAAACCTACAAGTTACGACTTGCCCATTTCAGTGGTACAGAGTGGGCAAGGGATCAGCACACGTCTGCATTGACGTTTTTTTCTCTCTCTCACTTGGAATCAAGGCATTGACAAGAAAGAAACGGATTTCCTTTACGGTTATGAGAGCTTCATGAGAATAGTAGCCTCATGAGAATGGTGCGGCGCAAAATTGGCATCTCACCAAGTCACATCGGCTCCCCCTGAGCGCCTCACCTCACAATTATACGCCCTCACTCACATCACCAATTCAATTCTAAACTCACCTATTTCCCAAAATGGCTATACTTTCTCGTCGCCTCCGTCGTCGTCTCAAGACCCCCTTCATCCTCATCATCATCTCCCTCTTCATCATCTACTCCATTCTCCCACACGACTCAGCCATCCGCCTAGCCCTCGTCTTCAACACATCACGCTTCTTCAACCTTTTACGCGGCGCCACGACTGACCGTGACGCATGGCTCCGAGCACCGGCGCGGTATAGCGTGGATCTGAGCACCGAGGTCGGCTACCTCATCAAGACCGGCTATGGTACCCGCCACCGCGTGCCCGACCAGCTCGCCGCCTTTGCCTCAACCGGCGGCTATCTGGGAAAGGAGGGTCAGAGTTTTCTCGTCGTTGGCGATTGGACGACGGTGAATCAGACGGATGCCGCACTGATGGGTGTCACTGTGCATGATGCCATCAAGAGGGTCATGGAGTCCAAGATCCGAGGCAAGGTTGAGGATTACCCGAGGCTGGTCAAGTACAGGAGCCTCCAGGAAAAGCTCGAGTCAGGAGATGAGGATGAGGCTCTGAGAATTGGCCAGAGCTTCGGCTGGGAGTTGGATGCACTCAAGGTATGTCCGTCCTTTCCGATAGTTGGTTGGCGTTGACCAAATATGGATACCAAAACTAACCTCATGCAGTTCATCATGGGCATGGAGATGATCTACAAGGAACTACCCGGCAAGAAGTGGTACATCATCCTAGACGATGATACCTTTCTAGTTCGCCCTTCGCTGGAGCTCCTGCTGGGTCATGTCGACTACCGCAAGCCTCAGTACATTGGCAACGCCGTTGGCGACTTCAAGGCTCGCTTTGGGCACGGGGGGTCTGGAATTCTCATCTCCGGAGAGGCTATGAGGCGCCTGTTTGAGCACCCGGGTATCGTCCAGGAAGCATACGCCGAGTCCATGACTGAGACGTGGGGTGACCGGCTCGTAGCCACAACCCTCCAGAAGCTGGGGATCTATATCGAGGAGAGCTACAACCACCACTTTAACGGCGAACCGCCGTCCATCACGCGCATCTGGGGCGACCGTTTCTGCTCGCCCCTGGTCTCCTTCCACGGCCTGCGCAAACCTGGCGAGATGCGCCACGTGGGGCAGACGCTCGCCGAGAGAGACCAGCCGGTGCTATGGCGCGACGTATGGGAACTGTTCGGAGGCTCTCCCATGTCGACGCTTGAGGGACGACCGACCGAATTGACGGCCGATCATGTGGGCAAGCCTGACGAGCACACGCGTTCGTGGGGGGATGTGAGGAGCGCAAACGCCTGTCAGACGCGGTGCCAGCAGAGCGGTCGGCGGTGCTTGGCATGGACATACGAGATGGAGAACGAGAGGTGTCACACGAGCCCTTGGGTTCTGCTGGGGGCCGATGGCGCTACAGCAAAGGCATCGGGGGTGAACTGGCCTGAGGTGAAGCCACTGCTCAGTGCCTGCTCATGATGGGGACCGGTGAGCTTCTGCGCAGCTGAGTGAAGGGAAGGGAGGGAGGCAGGATCCGAGAATTCAATCGAGCTAGGGGCTCCATCCAGCTCAGCCCAGCTGTCGAGTTCGAGTCCGGGACAAAGGGTATGATTTGGGATGGGCTCCGGCGCATTGTTTTGCAAGGATCGCCGGCTTCGCCTGGCGGTATGGCACGCATGGAGTTCGTCAGACGGTGTATCATATCATGTATCATAGGTTGCCATAGGTTGTCATAGGTTGCCCCTTTTAGCGTCGACGGCAAAGCAAAAGCACGGCGTCCCATTGGAACAGCATGCAAGGCCGGGCTAGCGACTCAAGAGCCGACCGATTTGGATAACCGGCGTGGAGAGGGACACTGGAACGTGGATCCCCATCGTACGGAGGGGGCCGGGGGAGGCTACGGCGGTAAAGCCCGACCGACGTTCCAGGAATTCGGGAGCTAATCGCAGGCGAGTCACCAAGGCGAGATGGTGAGATGCGCGAAGGGGACGTGGTTGGCCAGACAGTCTGCAGCCCCTTGTTGACGGCTTTCGCTCGCTTGCTTCCCGCCGCGTCTGTCAACCGGGATGTTTGCTGATGGTTGTGCCAGGATCCATCCATCCGTCCATCCAGCGAGCGAGCGAGCGTTGAGGAAGGGAAGGGAAGCAAGCGCAAGCCATGGTTTGGATTGGCGTCGGGTCGGCTGAGTGTGGAGAGGGTCTTCCTTTGGGTTCCATCAGATGGAGGAGGTGTGTCGAGCTGAGAACTGAATCAGTCGCAGCAGCTGAAGAGGAGCCACAAGAGTCAGTCAAACTCAGACATGGCTGAATGCAAACAAACGGTCGGCTGTGTCACTCTGACTGAGGCAGTCCGGGACCCGTTTTGGGCCCTTCTTCCTCCTGTTTAGGCATCTGCCTCCTCTCCTGGAGATGGAACATGACGAGGTTACACAAGAAAGATGATAAGTACCAGGGGGTGTGAGAAATTGGAAGAAAAAGGGAAGAACCTAGGGATAGGGAAAAAAAAAAGGTTCCCAAAGGTCGGTCGGTCCAGGGGGGGAGATGAGATGAGATTGGGGGGGAGTGTGGGCAGCGAGGAAATTTGACGGTGGCTTGGCGGGTACCTTCCATGTGCTTTGCTGGACGTGCTTGCTTCCATAGGAAGGGCCGGGTAAAGCGCACCTTCTCTTGAGATCCATCATAGAGATATGGACCTGACTGTGTTGTCCTGTGCTGTGCTGTACAGTAATTATGACGCTAGAATGATGAGCCGAGGATCGGGGAATTTCTCTGACGATCGGTACTGTATGTTATGGCTGGAGGGCTGGTGCTTGCTCGCCCCGTCCGTCAACCTCGCGTGTGCCCAACTGAGATGGATTCCCGTGAGATTGGATCAAATGTGGGTTTGTGAAGGTTTGGGTAGGTTCGCTGTCACCAGCTGGACGGGCTCGGGTAATTGAGTAGGTACATTAGCGTCTTGGGACCTCCCTGGGAGCTAAGGTTTTTAGGGACTCGTTCACTCGTGGGGTCCAGTGGCTTGCGGGGGATGGATGGGACCTGGAAGCAATGGATCCAATCGAGAGAAACAGGGCCCTGGCCTGACAGTTTCCATTTGTCTGGTCGTTGGACCTGTAGAGGAACGAGCCCGATGGGCCCGATGCCTGGCCTGGCCTGGATGGATGCCATGCCATGCCAGCACGCCCCTTGGCTTGGATGGAGTTCCCACGTCCGCCCGCCCATGGATGATTTGATTTGATTTGATTTGCGTATCGTAACCTGAGGGAGAAAAGAGAAAACAGAACCTTTACTCCATAGGTGTGTAGGTACAGGTACTTGTCATCTGGCCTGGCATTACCCGAACCTGGTCGTCTTGCGAAGTACATACCCCTAAGGTTAGTCCAAGCGGCCCTTTCTCAGTCGTTCCCAGCCCAGCTCACTCCTGAACCACCACCACCTCCACGACGCACATACGACTTGTCACCGCCAAAGGCACGAATAGACGGACTTGTCGGGAAAAAAAGGGGGTGTGTATGTGTCCTCGATTGTTGGGTGGACGAGCCTCGCGGCCCCTTGCTCTCTACGAACCATGAGTGGCACACAATCAAGCACGGGCGTACGCCCTGTTATCAAAGCTCTTTGACTGTTTTCACTTTCTGTCTTCTGGGTTTGCCCAGGCTTGTGCTCGTCCAGATGGAGTTTTTCTTGTTTTACCATGATGCATGTTCTGGGATTTTCCTGTCGGACTCCCATTTCCCCTTCACTTCCCTTCCCCTTCCTCCCCTTCCCCGGTGCGACAAGAGATTGCAAAATAACGGTCCCTTGTTGGACGGGGACAAAAATGCGATTCCGTCCCGGGGGATGCTGATGCAAGTGGTTAATCCCGTCCATGGATCTGTCCCGGATCCAATCCAACGCCCACCCCCCTTGTCGCACTTGTACTGAGCCGCGTGCCCTCTTCACAAAAAGTCAAGGCAAGCAAGCCAAGGAGTGAATGCTATGCTCGCCAGCTCCATGCCAAGAAAGGTCAATCCATGCTATATCCGCTGTCATGCCTTATGGACAGGGTCACTTGTAGTTGTTTCGCAGAGGGAGCTTGGGTACGGTAGGTTGGCACCCAGGTACTTACCGCTACCTGCCCGGCTCAGGGCCAGCTGCCAAAATAATGAGCTGCCGTTAGACTTGCCCAAGGGGGTAAGGCCTGGCTGAGGGAGGTTACTTCCAAGGGACCAGCATGCTGTTCAATGGAACATTAGATTCTCATGCCCTGATACAACCAAGACCAAGACCTCCACGGGCTCCATGGATGCCAGGATGGAAGCTCTGGAAAGCTTGAACGCTTTTACTTCTCGGATTAAAAAAACCCGACCGTTCAATCAGCTTGTCCATGCTTGTCGTTTGTGGCAGGAGCATGAGCAGGATGCGCCGCTAATGCAGCTGCCTTCCAGCTCGAGCTACAGAGAGGCTTTTGCTGGAGCTTCTATTCTTCCGCGCGGCTGATTGCCCAAAGAGACGGGAGAAGGATTAAAAAAATTAATTAAAAAAAACTTATTTTTTTTTGTCCCCCAACCTCTTCTGAGCTTCCCGGCCCCGTCTCTCGCAAAACATTAATCCGACTTGTTTCCCACCTTCAAACCTCCTTCTCCCGCGCCCCCGAGAGAGAACAAGCGAGCGAACGCGCCCAGGTTGTATTCGGCCTCTTGTCCTGTCTTGCCTGTGCCTGTGCCTGTCCCCACGATTGGAGACTAATTTTGCCCCCCGTTCGTCTCCATTTGCCCGTTCCCCCTACCTCTCGCTTTTTTGTTCTTTTCTGCCTAGGCTGGATTCTTCTCACAGGGAGAGAAAGAAGCTCGCGCGCTTGTTCGTCGAGTATCGATCGTTCCGCATGGCACATCGGCCTACCAAGCCCGGCTGTCCCCACTAGAAACTTACAATTTGCGGCCAACACCACCACCACGGTCACCACTCCCACCACCACTACCACTACCACGCGGCAGCCGGGCAGGGGGTAGAGTGACCTCGATGTTCGACGACGACAGCGAGTCGATCCAATCCATTCCCCATCCCCGTTTGTTCCCGATCTCCTGGAGCCATCCTCTTGTCTGCCGTCTCCGATCCCGCTCCCCATCCGCCTGTCGCGGCAGCGCCTTGTCACCTGTTGTTGGCCTTGGCCCAGTCCACCATCACGGCTTTTGCCTCTTGCCTCTGCCGCAGGCGCATCGCAAGCCGCATCGTATCGCACTCACCACGGTAGCTTGCTTGTACGGGGCCCGCTGCTCTCGGCCCTGGTTCCGGAGACAGCCCCTCTTACACGCCTCTGGCCCCCCTGCCACTGCCACTGCCACGCCCTGGGCTGCTGGGTGCTGTTCACCTTCCCTGCCCAGCACCAGGTCCTCCTCCGTGGCCTAGGGTCGCTTCCCCCCGGTCGCCTCTCGTTATTCCTGACTCTTGCCTCGTGGCTCCATAAAAATTTCTAATTAAAAACAACATGGCTCAAGAAGTCCAAGGGCAGAGTCACGGCGACTCTCCCAGCAATCATCTAGTTTCTGCTCCGACGTCGACATCTCCCTCTCTAGCTCCTATCGCCGTGTCTGCTGCTCCCCCAGCCTACGCCGCCAGTTCAGCAACCGCACCTCAAACTGCTGCAGCCGATACGACCCTCCCGTCCATCGCCGCCGCCATTGCTGGCGCCTCTTCCTCAACACCATCGGATAACCCGACCGCCTCGACCGCTTCCGCATCTCTTCCCTCCGCACCCGTGCCCGCCGCCGACCCCGACGTCCCCGCTGCCTTATCCACGCCGACATCTACGCCGGCCTCGGCTGCTGCTGTCTCTGCTGCCCCGTCCGCGGTACCTCAGCAGAACGGCGACAGCAAGGCCTCCGAGGGTGCATCGACGCCCTCGTCCAATACAGAAATGTCCAACCAGCACCCAGGAGCTCCCCATGGCCAACCTGTGAGCTATCCGGGTCCCTCGACGCCGTACGCCACGACGGTTGGCGCGACCACCGCTCAGTATGCTTCTTATCCTGCTGTGACGAGTCAACAACCGATGGATGCCTATCGACCAAACCCCATGCCCGTTGGGAGCAACGTCATGTCACTACCGAGCATGCGTACGATCGATCCGGTCCCCCAACAACCTGGGCCGCCGGTGACGAATCCCCAGGGCATGCAGATGAGCATGCCGATGGCGTCTGTGCCGGGAGGTTTGCCATACTATGGCCACCATGGAATGCCGATGGCTGCGGGCTACGGGATCCCCTCGGACCCAATGTCTCGATACGCTCTCCCGCACGATCCACGACTGCTGGGACATAGGGGGCCAAAAAAGGTGTGTTAGAATCGCAAAGCTGGACCTGTCAATAGGTCATGCATGAAAAATACGGTGAGGAGAGTGAGCTGACGCGGGATTCATCTATGGTAGGAAATTAAGCGTCGGACCAAGACAGGATGTTTGACCTGCCGAAAGCGCAGAATCAAGGTAAGCTGTGATTTCATCGTTGTTGCATTCCTCTTGCGGCTCAAGGCTTTGCCCTGCGTGACGAGACGAGTCGAGACGCGGTTTCTTTGGGAGGTTGGGCTGGGAGGGGGAAAAGGGAGCAAGATACACATCCAACGAGCCACGACCGGTCACAAGCTGACCGAGATGGTTGCATTGTACTGGCGGTTCCTTGCAGATTTGCTCTTTTGCCATGGAGCTACAGCAGAAGCGAGCAAGACTCAAACTCACGTAGCGTCCGTGGTCAATGTTTCTTCCTCCCAGTAGAGCCTCCCTCTGTCCGAGACAATGCGCGCCCCAACCCCAAGCTCGCCCAGGTTGCAAGCTTACCTCGCAAGTAAGCCACTGACGGAGAAACCGTTTGGAGGCCCTTTGCTGAGCTTTGCTGAGCTTGCCATTGGCCGTTTTTGTCGTGTCGCGTCTTGTGCGGCGTCTCGCATGCTGTTGCACTGCCAGCCAGCTGCTCGCCTACCTCACCCTACCCATTTTCTCTCTCTGGTGGAGATGCCCACCCCGCCCAAGACCAATCTCTAACATATTCTGTGCCAGTGCGACGAGACTCATCCTACCTGCAACAACTGCAAAAAATCAAAACGAGAGTGTCTCGGATACGATCCAATCTTTCGACAGCAGCCAGGCGGTCAATCGTCGTCAAATATCCAGCCTGCGCCTTCAAGTCAACGCACTCCTCCTGCGATACCAAGCTCTATTCCCTCGACGATACCCTCGTCAATCGCGACCAACCCAGGCCTACCTGCACGAGCGACCAACTCTTACGGAAGTCAGCCATCTATGCTCCCGAGCTCTTACGCTACTGCACACGCGACCACTGCCAGCCCCAACCCGTCCCTCACCTCGCTCAGCTACGAGTCCAGCCTCTCCACCGTCGCGTCTCCTCCCATCAAGTCCGAGTCCGGATACGAATACTCATCCGCAATCGATCCGGCATTGCAAAGCCTAGCTTCATCATCGGCCCAGGACGGCTCAAGACCAGTTGACCAAAAGCCTCTGCTGGACAACAACCTGCATCTCAGAGGTGGCGCCCCCTACTTTTGATTTTCCCCTCGTTCGTCGTTTGCTGCGCTGCTGTGAGAACATCCGCTTACGCATGTTTTCTACAGCCAAGAAAATGAAGATCGATGAGATTATCGACCTCCTGGGCGCAGCCCCACCTGCCCAACAGACGATTCAAACTGAGGAAGTCCTCAATGAGGTGACCAAGGTGTATCATGAGATGTACGCACCCGGGCTGAGCTCCTTCTTTGAGACTGGGTGGTACTACTTCGCGGAGAGTGGAAAGATGTCGTTTCCTCGGGTCCCACGCTTGATGGATTTGATGGCGTCCTTTCTCAACATCCTGGAGGCTGTGAGGGCCAACGATCATGCACAGATGGCGTATTCTGGTATTCTCGAAACACGCATTGTGTGGGAACTTGCTCGGACCTCATACCAATCCCCTGACCAGGCACCTCCCATGGGTGGCATGGCACTACCTCGAGACGGTGACGCGAACGAGGCCAAGAACCGTGTCAAGGTTGTGGAAGCACTCTTGTGTGGTGACTATTTGCCGACCAACCCCCTTTGTCCGCCTATGCAGGATGTCGACCCTCACCGGACTCGTCAGTTTGATTTTTGGTACAACCTTGCAGAATTTGTTCGCATACGCGAGAACCCAACATTACAGCAGGCTGTTAAAGCGAGGGATGATGTTCTGACCCGGATGCGTTATCTTCTTGATGGTCGTGAGAATCGAGATGTTCTCTACTCGATTGCGGTTGTGAGGGAACTATCGCCTCACTTCGACCCTAGTTATGGCAACACAATTCCTGCGCACCTGGACGAGAGCGACCCCAAGAACAGGCTCGCAGTGGCCTCCAAGTTTATTCTGGACGAGTCACAAGTCACAGGAGGCACGACCAACGTGGTGCGGCGTTTCAGCGACATTGCCTATAGATCGTTTGTCAACCCGGGCGTCAACGTTACTCGGAGGACCTAGGCGGCAGCCGAGGCCGCTTGAGCGGTTATCCTATCCCATTGCCCGAGCTTGATTATGGACGAATAAGAACCGGTTTCGAAATATCACCTTCAGGTTAATTTTTCTTATGTTTAAACAGAGTTGGAGTCGACTCGCTCGTCACTCTTTTCCACCCACCTTTCCTTCCTATCAAAAGCACCACCTTGTTACTCTGGAGCGGCTATCTCGCTTGTATTCGTTGCATCGTTTGGGAGGCATGGCGAGGGGTTCACATAAAAAGTTTCTTTGTCTGATTGCTGTTTTTTTTGTTTTTGTTTGATTTGGGCGTTTGTTCCCTACGGGGATGTGGGAGGCATTTTTGTCTTTTTCTTTATTCCCCCAAAGTTTGGACGGCCTACAGAGTTATTGGCCGAGGCGTTTGCAGATAGTAATGGCCTAGACTGGCTGAGTTGTACAACTAATGCTCCTGCGAAACGGCAGAGAGGGAGAAGGAGGCGGCGGATCACTTTTTTTTCTTTTTCTTTTTCTTTTTTGTCTTGGGCAGAGAAAGGCACCGGTAGAGACTGAACATGGAGCGATTTCTGCAAGGAAAGGGATACCACACAGCTTGGAGGAATTCTAGAAGCCACGCAGTGGCAGCCATACCCATGTACGATATGACGGCCGTTTGAGCGTGCAAGGCAAGGCAGAGCAAAGCAGAGCAAGGCGAAGTGGAGGTGTAAGATGGAGGTGAAGGAATAGACAAGCGGCCTAGGCCATGTTTCCGGGAGAGCGTTGTTGTTCAAGACTGCCCTGCCTGCCTAGTTCGCCTTGCCAGCAATGGTTGGTTGATTAGCTTTTTGGTTGAGGTAGCTCTATAGTCGTGTCGTGCGTAACCTTGCAACTCCGCGAATGAGTCAAGGATCTGGGGTGTTGACACCACAAAGTAGCCAACGGGACAAGGTCAGCCCCACGATCAGTCAGCTTCCCCTGCGAGGAATACGAGCACCTACCTGAAAACCACTAGCTTCGTAGGAGAAGAAGATCCTTTGAAATCTGCAGATGTGACTGTGCGCTATCGGTGAATCATGGCTAAGCCCTTGCATAGTATATCAACTTCCTTCCCTCAGGAACCGTGGTTGAAAACTCACAACTGACAACCACCATCACTGGACGCTTCAGGGCTAACTAGATTACGTGTTTGTTCAGCCAACCTTGACCCAAGTCCCATAATACTTGTCCTAGGTATCCCCGTCCAAGATGGCGGGTCCTACAATACTATCCTCGCCCTCACCCCCTAGTGAGGAGGCCGGAACTATCCTCCTAGAGACAGAACGGCTCATCATCCGCCGATACCTTCTCTCCGATGCCCTAGCCATGGCCGAGACGGGCAACGACACATTGGTGACGGCCAATCTCCGGGCGGGGTTCCCATCGCCATATAGACTATCGGACGCTGAGACCTTTCTCACAACGGTGTGTAAGCCCGATGGCACGGCCTATCCCCAACATAACGGCATATTCATTAAGCCCCTCACGGCGGACAACTCATCCCCGGAGTTGCGTTTCATCGGCGCCGTGGGCGTTATTCCCAAGGGAGACGTCTACTTTCGGACGTGGGAGTTGGGTTACTGGTTGGGTTCTGCGTCGTGGGGCAAGGGGTACGCGACTGAGGCGGTCGGGGCGTTTGTGAGGTGGTGCTTCGATACGTGGCCCGGACTGAACAGGATTGAAGGGGAGGCGTACGGGCACAACGAGGGGAGTCAGAGAGTTATGAAGAAGTGCGGGTTTGTTGAGGAGGGGACGAGGAGGGGAGCAGCGGAGAAGCTTGGGGTGGTCAGGGATGTGGTCAACTTTGGGTTATTGAGGAGTGACCTTGAGGGGGTCAAGGAGTTGGTAAAAGATTCATGATGGGACTGGGATGCAAGGAAGTAGATGGCTGGGAATAGAGGCATGTGCTTGGTCCGTATGTTGGCCATTCGTGAGGTTATACATGGTATATATGTCAAAGCGCTTGACATAATTATTGATTCAGCTCTTGTGCTATACTCACACCAAAGTGTGTCGGACATTTTAGTCGGGCGACTATCTCATTGTTACTGCAACATGATTGGGTCCTGATACAAGTTAAACTCGTCATCAATTGTACTATCCCCGATCAGAAGAGTGCTTGATTGTATTACACATAGACTATTTGACTTGGTGTTGGGTTGTGGCGATTTCTCAACTGCTCAATATGTGGATGACGCCTTACATAGGAAGTGCATAGGATGATATTAGACTGGAAGTCTGCCTCGCATTGCAGAACCGGAAAAATGTCTAGAACCACTGATATTGGTCCAATTGTATTCTAGGAACGCAATATACATTAAGAGTAATATTATTGATTTTTCCTGGGCTTTGCAGACAAATTGCCATGTCCATCAGCTCTCGGCCGAGATATATTGAACAATTGGTGACGACGGACACTCGGGTAATTGTATAAAAACGAACGAGTAATGGTCGGACGTTGATTGGCCAACTCCCCGCATCAACAATAGTCCGACCCACCACCAAGAGCAAAGCTCCCAGGTTTCAACAGAGATCCCCGGACCGCGGGAGATGACGGGCACAACCACCAAGGCGAATTCCCCTCTATCAATCAGCCATTGACCTCGAGCCAGAGGTCCTCCTGGGAGACTCTCTTAATCTCGCCTCACTCACGGCCGACTCTCCCTCTCCTCTCCTCTCACAATGGCCTCCCTCAGACTCGCCAGCCGAGGCGCCCAGAGCCTGTGTCGAATGCGGCCCGCCGCCCTCGCCGCTCGCTCCTTCTCGACGACCTCCCTGCGAAAGTACGCCGCTGCCGAGCCCGTCGGTACCAGACTCGTCCCCGTCGATGAGGACTTTGCCAATCCCAGCGATCCCTACGGCCTGTCCCGCCAGCTGCCCGGTGCCACCAGAAAGTCGCGCGAGAACTCGGTCGAGGACCGCAAGGTCCGACACTATACCGTCAACTTTGGTCCTCAGCATCCCGCTGCCCACGGCGTGTTGCGTCTAATTCTCGAGCTCAATGGCGAGGAGATTGTCCGCGCCGACCCCCACGTCGGTCTGCTGCACCGAGGCACCGAGAAGTTGATCGAGTACAAGACATATCTCCAGGCCCTGCCCTACTTTGACCGACTCGACTACGTCTCCATGATGACCAACGAGCAGTGCTTCGCCCTCGCCGTCGAGAAGCTGCTCAACGTCGAGATTCCCGAGCGAGCCAAGTTCATCCGAACCCTCTTTGGCGAGCTCACTCGTGTCCTTAACCACCTGATGTCCGTCCTCTCTCACGCCATGGATGTTGGTGCTTTGACGCCTTTCCTGTGGGGTTTCGAGGAGCGTGAGAAGCTCATGGTAGGTCAATGGCGGGCAATTGGTTGAGCATGACAGAAATTGACGACTATAAAGGAATTCTACGAGCGTGTCTCGGGTGCCCGTCTCCACGCCGCCTACGTCCGACCTGGTGGCGTTCACCAGGATATTCCCGTTGGTCTTCTCGACGACATCTACCAGTGGGCCACCCAGTTTGGCGACCGTATCGATGAGACCGAGGAGATGTTGACCGACAACCGTATCTGGATTGAGCGATTGAGGGGTGTCGGTGTCGTTCCCGCCACCGAGGCGCTGAACCTCTCCTTCACCGGTGTCATGCTCCGAGGCTCCGGCGTGCCGTGGGATATCCGAAAGAGCCAGCCCTACGACGCCTACGACCAGGTCGAGTTCGACGTCCCCGTCGGAACCAACGGAGACTGCTACGACCGATACCTCTGCCGAATGGAGGAGTTCCGACAGTCCCTCCGCATCATCCACCAGTGCCTGAACAAGATGCCCGCCGGCCCTATCCGCGTCGAGGACTACAAGGTCTCGCCTCCTCCCCGATCCGCCATGAAGGAGAACATGGAGGCCCTCATCCACCACTTCCTTCTCTACACCAAGGGTTACGCCGTTCCTCCTGGCGAGACCTACTCCGCCATTGAGGCCCCCAAGGGCGAAATGGGTGTCTATGTCGTCAGTGACGGTAGCGAGCGGCCATACCGATGCCACATCCGAGCCCCCGGTTTCGCTCATTTGGGTGGTTTCGATCACGTCTCCAAGGGTCACTTGCTGGCTGATGCTGTGGCGGTTATTGGTACCATGGATCTGGTGTTTGGTAAGTCGCCCTGGCTTTTAGTCGGTAGAATATGCACATGCTAACAACCACCCCAGGCGAGGTCGATCGGTAAAGTCGAGTGGAAAAGAAAGAAGATTAGAATGGGTTCCTTTTGTTTGTAATCATAGCTGATAGGGAGACCACGGTAAATACTCCCGGAAATGTCGTGCGCTCGAGCGAGAAGCTATGTAGGTAGTAGAGGCGATGTTGTGCTGTGAGGTATCAATGAAACATGTCAGTTCCAACAATTCTTTTTTAGGCTTTTGACCTGCCCTAGAGTGATTATGTACAAGTCTAATGTTACAGATCAAGAGTACATGCGTTAAGGGGAGTACGGAGAAGTTCTACAGCAGCTTAATGCCAGTGCCTGAAGCCTGCTGCATGAAAAAGTTCTTCAGGGGTCCAAAGGCGTTGACAGCCCTGAGACCAACTGAGCGCAAAGGGACCAGAGGACCGCTCTCCACAGAGTAAAGCTTGTGTAGCTTGTCGCAGACACCGAGGATGACGTGGTTGGCAGCATAACGCTCGCTGTTGTACGACTCAAGGGACAGCTGCGTACCCAGGTCCTGACCATGAGACACAGCGTACTCGATAGTCTTGGCCAAGCTCTGAACATCGCCCTGACCCTGATTCAGGCCCTGACCAGCAAGAGGGTGGATGGTGTGCGCCGCATCGCCAACGAGGGCCACGCGCTCGCCGGTGTAAGTGTCGGCATGGCGCAGCTTGAGAGGGAAAGATGCGACAGTGCCCTCCTGAACGCCAACGACGGCTTGGGGGATCGACTCGGCATCAATGGTTGTGTGCTCCATGCGCCATGAGAACTCCTCCGCCTGGCCATCTGCTTGAGTGTGCATGAAGCCGATATCAACGGGACTGAGGCGGAAAGCAGCGTTGACCATGGCGATAAAGTCCTTGGGGGAGAGACTCTTGAGAAGGGCAGCTTTCTCTGGCGTAGTAGACCAGACCAGCGAAGCATGGTTACCAGGAAGAGGCAGCATCGCAACGGGACCTGTGGGCAAGAAACGCTGGTAGGCAATCTTGCTGAACTCGCCGCCCCATCCGTCACCCTCCAGCTCGAGGGTTGCCACAACGCCGTGTCTACCATAGTCCCATCCGCGGCTGTTAATACCAGCAAAGGTACGCACGGGACTGTTGGCTCCGTCTGCGCCGATGAGAAGACGGGCCGCTAGGGAATGACCACCTGAAAGCTGGACGATCGGCCATTCGCTCAGATCGACCTCTTCAGTCTCCTTGCCCAGATCAATGTTCTCCACCTTGGTCTTGTCAAAGATATCCACCCCGCCGAGTTCATTGAGCCTCTTGAGAAGTCCAGACGTCAGGTTGAGGTTCTCGGCCATGTAAGCGATCGTCTTGTCGACGGCGGAGCCCGGAGGCCAGTCGAACTCGATGCGGGCGCCCGTCACTCCATCCCACACCTGCATTTCCTGATAATCCTGGATACGCTCGCGCTTCATGTGCTGCCATGCACCTATAGTGTCGAGATATCGGGCCGAGGAAGGGGTGAGGGAGCTGCATCGGTTGGAGAATTGGGTGGGAGGGAGTGAGAATGACGAGACCTTGGAGAGATCCTGGGCTTCGACGAGAGCGACTCGCAAGCCGGCGGTAACAGGATTGGCCCCTGATTTTATGTTAGCCAGATTCTTAATAGTGATATAGCGACTTACGAAGAGCTGTGAGTAGACTCAGGCCCGCTGGGCCACCTCCAACACAGACAACATCGTAAATGTTGTCTTGAGCGGCAGTGGAAGCCCGGCGGATCTGGGACTGGTATTGGCGGACACAGCTCCGACAAACAAAGCTGGACTGTCCCAAAACAGACCTTCTGGCTAGCATGGTGTCTGAAAAGTCAATTGAGCCCTCAATGCCAGAAAAATGCCGTCGTGAAAGGCAAATCACGACTCACAATGTGGGATGAGACATCGCTTCAAGCTCCCCAACGAATGTCGTCCCTCAATCGTTCGATAGCTCGCGGGACAAATGTGGCGCGCTGTGGCTAGTTGTGGCGGTGCAGCCCACCGCACGGGTCAAGTGACAAGGAACGTGCAAGTTCCAGGCTCCAGTTGCCACAGACAACGGCGCTATCAACTTTATCATTGCGTCAAGGGTCTTCGCATCAACAATCTGTCCAGACGAAGGAGGGTGGGCGCCGTTCACGCAAGAAATCCATCACCCCACCTCGAGCAGGAATTTCTTACGCCGTCTAGGTATCTTTTTGCAAGACGCTACTCGCGACTGCACTGCGACCATTGCGGTTTCAGGTGATAAACGCAGGCGCAAAGTGCAGCTAAGCTCTCTTTGTTGTTGATCCTGCTGCGTGACCTCATCTACACAACGTGGAAGGTCTATGATCTGCGGCCATCCCACACTCATCTATTCTTTGCAACTTGTCCTACCATATCACGAGCTCCAACAGAGCAGACATCATGGCGGACGTTGAGGATTACCTCGAGGAGGGCTTTGACGCTCACAAAGTCACCATCCCGCGACTGCGATCTATACTCGTCACCCACAACGTCGAGTACCCCGCAACAGCAAAGAAGGCACAACTGGTTGAGCTAGTCGAAGAGCATGTCTTGTCTCAGGCTCCCAAGCTCCGAGCCCAGCGGGCAAGAGCCAAACGATCTAGCATGGGTATCGTCAATGCCGGTAGCGCCGAAGATACGGGTACCTGGGACGACTATGATCTTGCCCCCCCATCAGTCTCGACAAAGCGATCCAAGTCTCCTCGAAAGGTGTCAAGAGGAATCAAGACTGAGGACAATGTCCCCGCAACCCCCGCTTCCACGATTAGAAGCTCAACGAAGCGGAGCACACGATCCGTGAGCCGGGCACTCTCTCATGTCGATGATCACGATGACTATGATGCCCCTCACTCGACTCGTCGGGCTCGGCGAACCGTTACACCAAAGATCAAGGCGGAGCCGGAGGAGGAGGAGACCATCATGCCGGACCCCGATGAGAGCGTCTTCACATACGATAACCCATTTCAGAGTGGGAGCTCACCTGCTCAGAAAACTCCAAGCAACCGACGACGCACGACTGGCGGCGGAGACACTATCCGAAGCGTCAAGTCGACTTCGAGGCGACGAACAGATGGTTATTCCGATAATTATGCAGAGCCGGTTGAAGCCCCGACTCCCAAATATCGCGAGCCAACTCCCAAGTATCGTGAGCCGACTCCTGATCTGCTTGAGCCTGGCGAGGAGTTCACTCCTGATGAGCAACTTGAGCTAGAGGAGGCAGCAAGCAGAGGGGAGACCTCGGTTGAGCCGCGCAAGCCTGCTGGTCAGGTTGCTCGCAAGGGTGGTCTAGGCGCGCCGCTGCTGGTCCTCTTCATGGCCCTCTTGGGCGCATATCTTGCCTGGTATCGACAGGAGAAGATGGCCGTCGGCTACTGTGGGATCGGAGCACCAGCGAAGTCGTTGGTTCCACCAGAGATTCCTGTTCCTGACGCTCTCCTCCCGTACGTCGAGCCTCAGTGTGAACCTTGCCCTCAGCACGCCTACTGCTTCAAGGACTTTTCTGTTCAATGTGAGCATGACTTTATCCTCAAGCCACACCCCCTGTCCTTTGGTGGCCTAGTTCCTCTGCCGCCTACCTGTGAGCCTGATGGTGAAAAGGCGCGACGAGTCAAGGCTGTGGCCGACAAGGCTATCGAGGAGCTCAGAGAACGTCGAGCCAAGTATGAGTGCGGAGAGCTTGTTACCGAGGATGGTAAAAAGGAGGAGTCTCCTGCCATCCCTGAGCAGGAACTTAAGAAGACTGTCAGCCGAAAGCGCTCCAAGAGACTCAACGAGGATGAGTTCGATGAGCTCTGGGCTGCTGCCATTGGAGAGGTTACTGCAAGGGAAGAGATCGAGATCGTCGAGACACAACCGTAAGTTCCATCTCTTTATCCACACGCGTCGACAACCGGCTCCGCGACAACGACGACATTGCCTCAAACCGTTTCTGACCAAAACACTAACCAGATCCACTATTGACCCTACAGACCGCCCGGTTCCCCCGATCTTCCAGAACGACGGCTATCGTCCACGTCTCTCGCTCGCCTTCCGCTCACCTGCGCGCTCAAACGATCGCTCCGACTCAGCCTGGCAAGATATCGACTCACAATTGGACTTTTAGTGACGTCAATCTTGACCGTCTTGTATATGCGAGCCCGATATCGCAAGCATGTCGCTACCTCGGCTCAGGTTCCTGCTCTGGTCGACTTGGTCCTGGGAAGACTGGCCAACCAGAAGGAGCTGGGCGAGGAAGATATCGATGACCCTTGGTTGTTTCTGCCTAACTTGAGAGATGATGTCCTGCGCTCTGTGCACTCGCTCTCAGAGCGTGAGCGTATCTGGCAGAGAGTGCGAGCTGTGGTTGAGCAAAACAGCAATGTTCGAACTAGTCAAAGAGAAGGTCGCAGCGGCGAAGTTGGCCGTGCTTGGGAGTGGATTGGTCCTGTCGCAGGCGATGGAGCTAGAAGACGACGAAGTGGGCGCATGTCACTCGGCCCTGATGTGAATGAGTCTCCAGCAGCAAAGGAGACTCCGGAAGCCAAGAAGTGGCAAGATCCGAGGCCGATCTACTAATAGCTGTTTTAACAGCAGATTCTTTTGACCTGTTTTTCAAAACAGACAGTCCTTTACCATATTTCTTTTTTATCTATTGGTCTTGATGCGCCGGGCGGATGGGTGGATGGTTATGCTTTGGATCTTGAATCCGTGGAGCAGATGGCCGGCGTTGAGGATTGCTGGTTTTCTCGAGTGTATACTTACCCATGTACAGACGCAGAATAATTTCTTACTGAACATTGTTGTAATGTCATCTCGATCTGTGAGAAACTTGGTTTGGTGTGCTGAAGCGTGGTACGCGCCGCATTTGTTTGTCCGCTTGGCGAGTACAATAATCCAATACCAGATGGCATTACAGGAGATTGCCAATTGCTTGAACACCAATTGAATCACTTTCAAAGAGAATAGACGACACCAAGTGTTGATATTTGTTTTGATTTTTTCGCTCAACTCGGAAGATAGGATAGGCGATATCGGAGATCCCGACCTTTCCCGAAGAGCAAATTATAGCTCCGACAAACCCAATTGAAACGCAATTGACCCTTTCTTGACGTTGACGTATCTCACAGGCAACAGCTTTCCAGCAGTGAAGGAACTAGGGTCTTGATTGATTCGGCTAATGCACAGGTGTTGTTTTATGACACAAAAGGGGTACAAAGGGAAACCGTGGAATCTGGGGATCGAGACTCTAGCGGCGGGTGGTCATCTATTGCTTGGCGGCGACGATCTCTGTAGACTGTGTCAGCATAGTCAATTGGATATCTGGGGCAAATCCACGCACTCTCAACGTCGGCAACGCTCTGCTGGAGGATCTGCTGGAGGACCTTGGGGTTCTCGAGCTCCTTCTGGACCTTGGCGATGACAGACTGAGCAAGCTCCTTCTGCTGTCGCTGCTTGACCTGGCCCTCGTATCGGACCCAGGAGTCAAGGACGCTCTTGGCCTCGGCAGCCAGAGCGGTCCTCTGCTCGAGCTCGAAAGCCTCAGACTCAAGCTTGGCGGTTTCCTAACAATCGCAGTAACCATCAGTATACGTCACCCTCGGGGGTCCGACGGCCATCTCGGAATTACCTTGGAAACCTCGAACAGGTTCTTGGTGATCTCGACGACGCTGCCCATCTGCTTGACGTCCTCGATACGTCCCTTGACGGCCTCGGTGTGGTCGGCACGGGCGCTGTTGAGGATGTTCTTGATCTTGTTGTTCTGCGCCTCGGCCCACTCCTTGTAGGCAGGGCCGCCGTACTTGATCAGACCACCCCAGACGGAGAGAAGGCAGATGGCGATGATGGTCTCCTCGTTCATGACGTAGTACTCGCTGGAGATGCCGTAGATGGAGAGACCGGCGGCGGAGCTCAGGATGGCCGTCTTGCTGAGCAGGCTGTTTCCGGGGAGGGAGTCGATGAGGCTCTGGGCCTTCTTCTTGGGCTCCTCGGCGGGGACATTGCTGTTGAATCGCACGGCGGCGGCGGAGATGGCAGGGGCGGCTCGGCGGGCGAGGACGGGTCGGAGGAGGGGAGCGCCTGTTCGGGAGTCAGAAAATCGTGGTCGCAAAGGCCAATTGGGGTTGGAATTGGGCCGGGATTGAGCATCGAGAGCTCTCAGGACGTACCGACGGCGCTTCGTGCCAAGCGTGACGCCATTGTGAGATGGTTACGTGATGGGGGTATCGTGGGCTTGTCGTTGAATCGGGGAGCTGGAAGTGAGGTTGAGGTTTTATCGCGCTAGCTCGGCAACAATCAGATCCACGTGACCTTGAAAATCGGAGGGGATCTGGCGGCGGCCGGGATTTTGCCGTGGGAGGGTCTTGGCACATGGGGGAAGATGTGATTGGGCGAAATTTCAACAGTCAAGTAAAGATTTCTGGACGTTGAAGTTTATGAACTTCCACTTGGCTGAATCGAAGTTTTTGAGACTTGCAACAGAACCAGCGATATTTGGGACTTTTTTCTCTTTTCTTTTTAATCTCATTGTTTAGAAGATCTTCCTAAGGAGACGTGACAAAAATGCCCAAGGCCGCCACAGAAGAGCGCTCCAAGCGCAAGCGGTCCTCAACTCAAGAGAAGCCCACGAAGAGACGGAGGTCATCAAGCGCCAGCGATGAGTCTGAGGATCCCAACGCCAAGATTCTTCTCATGGAGCAAGGAATCCTAGAGTCGAGGAAGAACTACAACGACATCACCGTCCTTCTCAGCACCGCCAATGACTTCAAAAGGGGCGAGCCCGAGAGCATGTTGGCGACTGTCGCGCTCTGCCGCATCTTTGTGCGGCTGCTCACCCAGGGTGCTCTCATCGCCAAGAAGAGCCTTTCTGAGAAGGACTTCGTCGTCGTCGGGTGGCTCAAGGAGCAGTTCGGAGAGTTTAAGAAGACTCTGCTTGCAATGCTTCGGGATGAGGAGTTGGCCCCCACTGCCCTGACTCTTTGCATGAGGACGCTCAAGGCTGAGGGAGAGTTCATGTACGACAAGGACGAGTACATTTTCCCTCGGGCGTTTCATCGCGATATTATGGAATCACTCCTTGTGAGTGAGAATGAGGACGCAAGCAAGGTCTATATCGAGGAGTTTGCTGAGCAATACGATGACATCCGCTACTTTACCTTCAGCTCAGTCAAGTATGTGATCCCACAACCTCTAATCAGCAGTCTCAACTAACCTTTATCTAGGTACATTGTGGAGAAACATTCAGACGATGATGCTTCACCAGAACTCTTTGATCGATGCTTTGCGCTCTTGTCCGCTCTAGATGGCGTCCCAGAGTCGGCTGATGAGCTCGAGGACTATTATGTTCCCCGACCAAAGAAGAAGGCTCATCCTCTTCGCAATGTCACCCAACACAAGAAGCAAGGTCAGGAGGCATGGCTTGCCATCATGACGCTCGCCGAGGAAAAGGAGCAGCGCAAGCGGATACTCGACATCATCTCGACTGTGATTGCTCCCTGGTTCACAAAGCCTGAGCTGTTGGCCGACTTCCTAACCAACTCTTACGACGTCGGCGGTTCCATGTCCCTCCTGGCACTTTCGGGTGTCTTTTACTTGATCTCGGAGCGGAATCTGGACTACCCCTCCTTCTACTCAAAACTCTACTCCCTTCTGGATCGTGATATTCTTCACTCCAAGCACCGGTCACGATTCTTCCGCCTATTGGACACCTTCCTCGCCTCAACCCATCTTCCGGCTGCGCTCGTCGCCAGTTTTATCAAGCGCCTCGCTAGGCTTTCGCTGAATGCTCCCCCTAGCGCCATCGTCTTTGTGACCCCCTGGATCTATAACCTGCTTAAGCGTCACCCGACATGCACATTTATGATTCACCGAGAGGAGAGGGATCCCGAGGTCAAGAAGCACATGAGTGAGCATGGAGCTGAGGACCCGTTCCTACCGAATGAGACGGACCCAATGGAGACGCAGGCGATTGACAGTTGTCTCTGGGAGCTTGTTCAGCTCCAGTCTCATTACCACCCCAACGTTGCCACCATTACCAAGGTCATCTCTGAGCAGTTCACCAAGGTGTCTTACAACATTGAAGATTTCCTCGACCACTCATATGCCACTGTAAGTTATTGATACCTGTGAATTTAACCACAAGATTCTAACCATTGCATAGCTTGTCGAGGCCGAGATGACCAAGAACGTCAGGAAGGCACCTGTGGTCGAATTCCATATCCCCAAGAAGGTCTTCCTGCCACATGAAGCCGGTGACGCTGAGCCCGACAGCCTGCTCGTCAAGCTGTGGGACTTTGAAGGATCACCCCAGACCACCGAGGTTGCGTGAGGACGGTTTCAACGTACTGTAAGGATGGGCAAAAAGCTAGTTTGTTGCGTATACCCAAGTTAGACTCGCGTGTAATTCTTAGAGATGTGAGGAACATGGCGCAAATGGCAATGTGTTTGGGCATTCCACGAAAAAAAAGTTGTTACTCTAGAATGATAGGCAATGGATCCATACTTTGTTAGTCCCGGTACTGATGTGGGTTTTATGCAACGAAGTTTGGCGTTGAAACAAGGCTTGACGTCAAAATGCTGTATTTCCTTGCACAGCATGTGGTATTGGTCGTTGCTAGGGTTGTTGTGCTTGTTGATACGCCTCGCATTACAGCGCAAACTCTCAAAGCAGGGATTGACTTGTAACCTAAGGTATCTGATCCTAGACAAGAGGCAATAGCGGCAATAATGAAACGATGCTCAGTTGTCGTGTCGGTGGCAACAGAAACACCAAGAGCAAATCCTCACCTATCACGAAACAAGGCAAAATGAAGACAACTCATCAACAACCACAAAAAGAAGCAAAAAAGCTGATCGACGTGGGCCTGATTCGAACAGACGCCTCCGAAGAGAATAGATTTCTAGTCTATCGCATTAGACCACTCTGCCACCACGCCTTTACTTGTGATAGGTTGTGTGGTGTTGCGGTATATTGTGGTGGGCTTGACGGCGCGTGCCGGACATGATACCGAGCTAGTGTTGACAACCCGTTGTTAGTGGGGCCGGGTAATGTTGTACACCACTATCATGACAACTCCCCCCTTCGATTTGGCGGTAAAGATGAAAAAAGAGGAGTTTCGGTCAACATGTTGTTTTAGCGAGAAACGTCCTCAGCTGGACACATGTCAGCCCGTCAACCAAGCGAGTTAACGTGGTGAATCTAAGACCTAACAGTTGTCATGTGGTAACGCCTTGAAGCCCCAGGTTGGTGAAGGCCGGATATGGCCGATTGACTGGTAAGTGTGGAGCAGACATGTGCATCTAGGTAGGCTGCAAGGCATGACCGACATTGCTGTCTTTGAGTCGCATACCAAAGGGCATGAAAGAAGAGACAAGGAAAAACTGGGTTCAACACCAGAAATACTGACGATCTACAAACCATGATGATTTTCACATCTGACATTGAAGTGGCCTCCTTTTTACCTTCCTCTGCAACCCCAACTCTCATCGCCCCCCCGCTGCGGGGATCCATTTGACCCGACGGTAACTTTGGTGGCCGGTTTAGTGGGAACCCAGCTAAAAAGTGCCCTGGACCAATTACTGCTCCAGGCGAGCGCCCCCCTGTAGCTGGCCGATGCAGGCGCCAAACTGTAGGCAGGTAGCCCCAGGTAGCTGACATCATCACTAATCCATGGATTTGCGGCTTGGTGGCACAGCGAAGTCATTCCTACGACTTTTCCACAGCCTCGACTCTCTTCCTTTTTCTCTCTTCTCCTTTTTTTTTTCACATAATTCCATAGTGTTCCCTGTCTTCAGGAACACGATATGGCTTCCAACAATCGCTTTAGCAACTTGGCAAACCCAAGCAAGATCCAATCGCCTCAGGCTGCCTCTGGCTCCGCCTCCGCCTCCAACTCTACCCCCGATCGACCAAAGCCCAGGAAGAGGAAGGGACACCGAGGTGGAAAGAAGAAACGCGCGCGCAGAAAGAGTTTTGCGGCGTTTGACGAGGATGATGGGCGCGACGAGGCTGAGGAGGCTGCCGGGGAGGGCTTCTTCAATCTCCCTACAGCCAATCTGAGCGGCGCGAGCATTGATAGCGAGGCATTGCTGGATCATCGGTGAGCTTGACTTGCATGAACAATTGCTTCTGTGACATTCAACTAACATGCAACTCAGAGCTCACCACCCTATGCGTCCCAGACGATCGTCGACTGTCCCGGCTCCGGTCTCGCCCTTTACAGGTCCAAGCAGCAACCGTCTCCGCTCGATCCCAGCCGTTTCCGCCGAGGAGGAACATCCAGAACATTCGCAGTGGGATGAATCTGCACCTTTGCTAGGCGAATCGAGGCTACGGCATTCACAGACCGGTCTGTCTGGCTACGGCGCAAGTGATGCGGTGTCAAGTCACAGTCGAAGTCGCCGGCCCTCCAACAAGTCCTCCATGACACGGTTGGGAACTTCATCTGGCGCAAAGGACCGTTACGATGTCAACCATCCGCCGTCCATGCCGGGCTCTCCCACATTCGGCACCGCTGACCGCATTGAACTCAGCCTAGGGGATGTCATGATACGGGATGAACTGGGTAGCGTCCGTGACGACTCCCCACATCGCTTGATAGGCGAGATTGACGGTCTTTCTGATGTCGGGAGTGTTCTAAGGGATAATCGACCTGAGCTTGGTCGAAGGCTGGTGGCTGAAGCCGAGCAGGATGTTTGCTTCCCAGGCCCTGGTATGTCCGAAATCGGAGATGACGAGCCTCAATCAAGAGGTCAGGAGCAACGCCAGTATCGAACACGCCGTCGCCGCGGTCAATGGCCCGACTTATCCATCCTGGAAGAATGGAGTCATATGGAGAAGGAGGACCGAACGGAGGAACGTCGCGTCAAGAAGATCACGGAGCCGCAACTCATTAATGGTCGACTCCGCCCGTTGCGCAAAGGCTGGTTCCAGTCTGATGAGGAAACGCCCTACCGGTTCACTTATTTCAACGAGGAGTTCCAGAGCACGATTCACAGCCAGACGATATCGGAGCTTGTACAACCTGGTGGCGGTTTTAGAGAGCTCTTCATTCCAGATCCTAGACTTCTCTCTGATGATGAGTCTGATGAGGAAGATTTGGACCCCGTCACTATTCCTACCAAACCTCGCAATAGCTCAGGCCCAGACACGGAGTCCAAGGCTAATACACGCCAACCGTCATTGTCAGCCACCCGTGATACTCTCGAGACACGGCCTGAAGGAACGACATCACCCTCGAAAGACCCATTGGCACATGTGGCCTCGAGAAGCGAGTCAGGACTGGCTACTCCGTCTGGACGTAAATCAGCAGAAGAAAGCTTGCTGCACATCTCACAAGACACTACGGCTGGTTCAAAGGACAAGATCCTGAGATATGGCGAGCGGCCAGTCTGGTGGCTTGATGTTCTCTGTCCCACTGAACCTGAGATGAAGGTCATATCCAAAGCCTTTGGTATCCATCCACTTACTGCAGAAGATATTATGCTGCAGGAGGCTCGCGAAAAGGTTGAGCTCTTCCGACATTACTACTTTGTCAACTATCGGACATTTGATCAAGACAACAACAGCGAAAAACTTCCTGGAACCTGTCGATATGTATGTGGTTGTCTTCCGAGAAGGCGTCCTGAGCTTCCACTTCTCCAAGACGCCACATCCAGCCAACGTTCGTCGACGAATTCGACAGTTGCGTGACTACTTGATACTATCTTCGGACTGGATCTCGTATGCCATTATCGACGACATCACGGATGTCTTTCAGCCCTTGATACAGAACATCGAGGATGAGGTGGACGAGATTGACGACGCCATCCTTAAACTACACTCATCTTCTGATAAGCGGTTGAAGGAGGACAAGTCAAAGCCGGACGACGCCGTCACAACGTCTGATCCTAATAGTGACATGCTTCGACGTGTAGGTGACTGCAGAAAGAGGGTCATGAGTCTATACCGCTTGTTGGGCAACAAGGCGGATGTTATCAAAGGATTCGCCAAGCGCTGCAATGAGCGGTGGGAGGTTGCGCCTCGGTCCGAAATTGGCCTCTACCTTGGTGATATTCAAGATCACATCATCACCATGACTGCCAATCTTGGTCACTACGAAAAGTGAGTTGTATACATATACATGACTAGGGGCGAAGTTGTACTAACACGCACAGGATACTCGCTCGATCTCATGGCAACTACCTCGCACAGATAAACATCCGCATGAACGAGCGCCAGGAACAAACAGCCGACGTCCTCGGCAAGCTCACCGTACTGGGCACCATCGTGCTCCCCATGAACATCATCACCGGTCTGTGGGGTATGAACGTCTGGGTGCCCGGTCAAGAGTATGAAGGCGACCTCGCCTGGTTCGCCTGGATCACGGCCGGTCTCCTTTTCTTTGGATTCGCATGCTACATGATAGCCAAGAGGGTATACAACATTGTATAAGGGGCAACTCCCGCACTTGGGAGTGCCAAAGAGAAGGATACACAGAGTGCTGCTTTCAAGAGTTGGGCACATACGACGATATAGCGGTTGGCACACAGTACACAGTCTTGCCGCCCTCCCTCTTTTTTCTTCTTGTTTTTCTTTTTCTATTTTGCCTATTGGCATATTCAACCTGTAGGCCTGGAGTTTATCATGGTGCAGTACTTTGTTCATCTGGAAATGGCTGGTTGGTTAAAGGGGGGTTTTGGGGGTGCATCCAGACAGTACAATCTGGCGCTGGGCAGTTCGGGGTTCCCAATACTTTTTCGGGGTGTAGGTTACATGGGAGAGAGTATACATAAAAATTGATATGTCATTTTGGGCGCGAGCCGTAGCGAAAACAAAGTACCTTGGCTATTATAGATAGCTGTTTAAATCGTGTTAAAGGTGCCCGGAGGAAACCCATCCCCAATATGCCCTGTTAGCACCCTGCTGGATATCAAATCCCAAAATTGGGAACAAATCGCATAGCAGTAATGAAGACACCCCTGACATACCTAGGTTAACTAGTTCATGCACGACTGAGCAGAATGATTATGTAGAATAGTGGTCATTCTTACTCACTACCTACCTACCTACCTACCTGGGTATGTGGCCTTCTTTACCCTACATCACCCCTGAAGCACAACCAGGATCGCATCCAAACCCAGAGACCATGATATTCAATGTAACACCGGGAATAGAATCCTGTTTCATTTTCTTTTCGGTAAATCTCAGTCGCGGGTATCTGTTCAATCCCTCTCCGATAACTATTGCAATCGTGTCACCTCTCTTACACCATCATGACGATGACCCTCACAATGGCAACTAGCTTTCAGGGTAACCACCATGTTACCCTCTTCTCCTTGGCATGACAGAGTTGTGACCACCAAAAAAAGGACGCCTAGATAACTGTAACGTCGCATCATCTGGCTGGCAACCCTCATCCTACGACCAGCAACTAGTTAGGGACCATGCTTTCGCCTGGACTATGTAAATCAATGGCCCATATTTGCGCCTGAACGCCTAATACATCCAAATACCCAAGTGCATGATGCGAAACGCCTCTGGTGAATCTCCAGACTGGCAAATCACCATGCGCGAATGCATCTATACATGGAATCATCTCCGCTGGCCAGCAAATGTAGCCCGGAGAGCCAGAATCTGTTGCCTCTCAGCCTCGGGAAGCATGTCGATCTGAGCTTGAGGAAGTTCCATGACAGCTCGCATCAGAGCATCAGGATCCTGGGCAGGCGGCGCGGGCGCAGCGGGAGGAGCGCCATATGACTGAGCAGGTGCCTGATATGGCATGCTAGGCACTGGAGGAGTGTTACTCGCCCCGGGGTAGCCAGGCATTGGGGCGGGAGGATAGGCAGCAGCTGGCGGGGGTGCTCCCGGCTCGACGACAGACTGAATAGCCTCAGGGGAGACGAGACCCATGAGAAGAAGAGCCTGGAACACTGCGTATGCCAACTGTGGTGCTTGCTGGAGAAGCTCGGCAGCTCGCTGAGGTTCGTTGGTCGCGAGGGTCTTCATCTGGGAAAGAATATCGAGGAGCTGGGGAGGCGGGAGGGTTTCAAGAGTGCGTGAGATAGCATCGGTGCAGGTGACGCCGTGTGGAAGCTCCTTCCCGGCGGGCAGAGGTGGGAGAGTGCTTGGCTGGGAGCTGTAACTGGGGCCGGCGCCATTAGAGCCGTGTGGGTTATAGCCTGAGCCGCCCTGGTGTCCAAGGTTAGAGTATGAATCTGAATAGAGCTCGCATGTGTAGTACCTGGTCTTTGTCTTCATCGGTGCTCTTCTGCTCGTTAGAGAAGTCAACGCGAAGCTTCCTGCCCATGATCTCGTAGTCATTCAGATTGCGCACAGCTGACGAGGCCGAATCTATCAAAGTCGATTAGAATTGAATGTCTGTCTGTCTGCGATCGAGGGATCGTACCGGTATCCGGGTAGTCTGCAAATCCAAAGCCCTTTGGTCGTCCAGTCTCGGAATCGTAAACGAGGCGAAAGCGTTCGACCTTGCCGGCGCTGCTGAAGATTTCGGTGATTTGCTCCTCGGTGAGTCCTGCAAGCCAAGTCAGATACAATATGCCACAGATATAGCTGACGGCGTTTACCATATGGGATGTTGCCCACAAACACAACGCGAGAGGGTGGCCTCGTCGACATGTTGACTAGGCGGCCGGGGAGGCAACAAAGAAGATTATCTCGTATACGAAAAAGAGAGATCGCGTGTTTGTCGAGGACGTGTAAGTGCGGCGCAGAGGATGAAAACGAACGAGGAAACTATCTAAACCGGAATAGTTGGTTTAGATGGCGGTTGAAGAGAGAAATGGTGATGGTGTAGGAAAGTTGGAAGAGAGTGATGGCTCGGTGGAATTTCTCAGCCTTGCGATCTGATTTAGTGGACCTACAGCAGCAGGCTGAACCAAAGCTTCCCTTCCTTCCCGTCTGCAGTGCCTGACGCATGCGAAGCTCCAATAGAAACCGGAGATTTTCCGACCCAGTACGTGGAAGCTCGGGATCAAACCCTTTTAGGTTTAGCTCAATTGAAGATACCACGGAGGGGGGACCCTGTTCTGAGGCAGACAAGCCCCCAAGCTAGGCGCGGAAGGACCAAGAGATAGGTAGGTACCGTTTCTAGTAGTCAGCCGCAGTTGGAAAAAGGTGGCCTTTAAGAAATGTACTGTAAGAATAGGAACAAGTCCAAACTCTTTATTCTCGCATTGCTTCGCTTCTTCCTCTTTTTTTTTTTGCTGCTCGAGTGTGAGGTGCCGGTCCGCAGCCACTCTCGACGAATGCTGTCTCTCATTCACTGCATTTGATCCTTTTTGCCCATCTTCTTGTGGTTGCTCTTGAGGTCTTGCTCTCCTTTTCAGCTGCTCTTTAGCGACCCGCGCTGCTGTCGCATCCATCCATACCAACCAACTTATACCCATCTCGAACCTCGTCGCATTCAACAAACGACACACTTCTCCGAAAATGCCTCCCAAGTCGAGGTTCACAAGGCTCGATGCCTTCACCAAGACAGTCGACGAGGCGCGAATTCGAACTACGAGTGGTGGTATTGTCACTATCGTGTCTCTGATCGTCGTCATCTTCCTGGCCTGGGGTGAATGGTCAGAGTATCGCCGGGTCGAGATACACCCCGAGTTGATTGTGGATAGAGGACGAGGTATGGGATAACGTCTAGGTCACCGGGGATAGAGCTGCGATTGCTTCCCCGTTGCGACTTCAAAGCCGCGAGTTGCTGACGTGGATGTGATTTACAGGCGAGCGAATGGAGATCCACCTCAACATCACATTCCCCAAGATGCCCTGCGAGCTCCTGACCCTCGATGTCATGGATGTCTCTGGTGAGCAGCAGCACGGCGTCATGCACGGTGTCAACAAAGTCCGTCTTCAACCTCAGTCCAAGGGCGGCGCCGATATCGACTCCAAGTCCCTCTCCCTCCACGATGATGCTGCCTCCCACCTCGATCCCTCCTACTGCGGTGGCTGCTACGGCGCTCAGCCCCCTGCGAATGCCCGAAAGGCTGGATGCTGCCAGACTTGTGACGAAGTTCGTGAAGCCTACGCCCAGGCGTCGTGGGCCTTTGGCCGTGGAGAGGGCGTTGAGCAGTGTGAGCGCGAGCACTATGCCGAGAAGCTGGATTCTCAGCGTGAGGAAGGTTGCCGAATTGAGGGTGGACTGCGCGTGAACAAGGTTATTGGCAACTTCCATTTTGCTCCTGGACGAAGCTTCAGCAGCGGTAACATGCACGTTCACGATCTGAAGAACTACTGGGATGCCCCCAAGGGCAAGGCGCATGACTTCACCCACATCATTCACTCTCTGCGCTTTGGACCTCAGCTCCCCGACGAAGTTGCTCGCAAGGTCGGTACCAAGGGAACGCCCTGGACCAACCACCACCAGAACCCTCTCGACGGTACCCGCCAGGATATCAAGGATCCCAACTTCAACTTCATGTACTTTGTAAAGATTGTCCCTACATCGTACCTCCCTCTGGGCTGGGACAGCAAGGGTCTCAAGTTCGCCGGCCTCCTGCAGGACGATTCGAGCCTGGGAGCCTACGGCTACTCTGAGGATGGCAGTGTCGAGACTCACCAGTACTCTGTCACTAGCCACAAGAGGAGTTTGGCTGGCGGCAACGACGCCGCTGAAGGCCACGCTGAGCGCCAGCATACCAGCGGTGGTATCCCTGGCGTTTTTCTTCTCCTATGTAAGTGCACTACGGCGCTTGTCTTGACAGGTGAATCCAAACTAACACCGACTGTAGGACATTTCCCCCATGAAGGTTGTCAACCGCGAGGAGAAGGGCAAGACCTTTAGCGGTTTCCTTGCTGGACTCTGCGCCATTGTTGGTGGAACTCTGACCGTTGCTGCGGCGGTTGATCGTGGACTGTTCGAGGGTGCCGCGCGTCTCAAGAAGATGCGATCCAAGGACATGTAAGCAAAGAGTATTCGTATATAGATGCGATGTGGGGACGAGTGAGTATGAGCAAGGTACGGCCAGTTATGGTGAAGGACCTGTGTAGCTATTGTAAAAGTCCAATGCTACCTATGCATTGGTGGGTTAGGCGTTCTGGAATAGTTGGGAATTTTTAAGGAGCATTATCAAATCGGAGAAGAGACGCCATGGACTTGATGGCACATGCATCTTGCTCGAGAGGGAACCTTGGCCATGGGACGTCGACTCAATTGGGGAGAGAGAAGGGTGAATTATAAGATGGGCTTTCACATGTCTCATGAGGTCGGCCATGTAAAACAGCGTCCGATTGAAGACAGTTTCAAATACAGCGGCGGGTGGGAATTGAGATCTGCAAATCACCGACATCGTACCTGGGAGATTCTGTCCGTCATCCTCTCTGGGCCAATTGCGCGTACTGTACTTGTCCGTCCGTATAACCCCTGAAGCAGGGGATCGATCGATGAAGACGCGCTGTGGAGAAAAAGAAGCACACATCCTTGAGGCTGATGAACCTTGTGCCTGCTTGTGCGAGCACGGAGATTAGTGACGAGATTGTGAGATTATTGTGCACAAAGTCCTCTTGCCCAGGGACCAATCGAGGACTGAGTCAAGCGGTGCTGTCAGCAGGGGACCATGTCCCTGGATCATGGGCAGTCGAGAAACACCGGTGGGATAAGGACCGGGGTCGGAAGCTGGACAGTGTGACGGGTGGTGTTTCATTGGTAGGTGTCATCGGAGAAGGCATAACAAAGTGAAGAGGCTCAAAATGAGACTTGAATGCGTCTTGGCCACTGGTATTCTCTTTCAGAGACAGTAGCTGTAAGATAGATGGATGGGCTGTGTAAGAGGACTCAGGAGAAGGCCAGGCGGAGTGTCTGATTGGCCCATCTTTGGTGATCGTTCATTTACGATTGACAGGTGGACGGAAGAACAATGGCTGCTAGCGATCTCTGCGCTCCCTTGCAATGTACTGTACTACACACTGTTGGGGTGGAGGAAGAACTTTTCAGATGCTGTACAGTACCCTTGGTGGAACGGGTAGATGCAAGATTCGGTCATGACAGTGGTGAAACCGTAGCCACATGTACGGAGTACCTAGCAACCGGTTTGAGGTGTCATTGTCTCCCGTCCGCTGTCGGCAACAAAGGGCCGCCTGCGTCATTCCCTGTGCCCTTGCGTCAGGCTCTGTAATACGTGGGCCTTCGTGGCATCCAAGGCCGCACTCCATCTGGCACCAGTGACACGGCGTGGCTTGAATCTCTGAGGTAAAGATAATTATGATTTGCGCCATTCGCTGCGGCTGAAGAAGCAGTTGCAGCGCTCCATCGTCAAGGTCCGATAAAGACGGGAAAAAAGAAAGACGTTTACGCGTGCAATTTGCCTTTGTGGCCCGGGTTATCGTTTAGCGCTGGTCATCAGTTGCTATAAAAAACTCGTGAGCGAGAGAAGAACTGGGGTCGGGCGTGAACTAGTCGTAATCAAGAGGGTAGAGGCGGAGGCGGAGGCGGATACAGTATGTCTTTGCGCTGATGCTGAGAGGGCCCGGGCCTGTTGACGAGACCTATGTTTGTGGCTGTTTTCAACTCGGCTGGCATGCAGAAATGGGTCTTGGATGGGTCATGAAAGACAACAAATGAGCTTGGCCAGACGAGACCTCTGCTACATACGTGCGTGCGTACGTAGCACACAAGGCTAAACGAGATCGGAAGAGTCTAGCAATCGCTGTCTAGACCTCTCCTCTTGTGCCAGGGGCCGAGAACAGGCAGGCCGATAGGAAAAAGGGTAGGGGAATCCTGGAGAGCTGAAAGGGGGCGATGAAGAGAGGCGAGGTTCAGATACCCGACCCGAGGTGAACTGAACCATTGACAACGGGAGCCAGCGCTAAAAGATGGATGTCTGTGGTCTGGCAGATGTAGACCGCTCTCGAGGCTGAGTTTGATCTGCAACGGTTTATCAATGGCTAGTGCATCACCTGGTATATGCCTTCTGACAGTCAGATAATAGATTCCTCATGATGATAACAATGGGAAGGCCTAGAGCATGGCATGTACCCCAGACTGAAAAGTGGCTGCAATAAGACAGGTACTTTACACTGGAGCCATCCATGGAGTCTGTGGAGCCTCAAGCCGGCCGACCCTTGTCTGGTCTCATTGTTTTGCCGTCGTCTTGGGTTGGGGTCTGACAAGTGAGAGACAGACACACATACTCTGGAGGCCTTTGGCAAGTCCCCTTTGCTTAGAACAAGGGAGCAAGACATTTGTTGTTGTTGGAGATGGGGGGAGAAGCAGGGGATGAAGAGGTAAATAAAACAAAAAAAACAATGACGAAGCAGGGTGGTAGAATGTGCAAGATGCATGCAAGGCACCGAAATGAGGCGTCGAGACCGTTTTTGCTTGTGCGACCGCGGCTGCTGGTCCTTGGAAGAAGAAAAAAAAAACAGCGAAATTGGATGCAACTGCGAGCAAGAGTGTGCCTTCCCGAGTTGGTAGTCTTGACGGGAGTAAGTAATAATAATAAATTTCCCCGGGTACGACTGACTTGAATCCTTATTACAGTCGAGAATCCCCTTTACTGTAGACGGACATGACTCCGTCTTCAGTTGGACTCGGTGGTCCCCGCCCGTCAATAAGTCGTCGGGACCCTGTGATGGATGGTCCTAGAGCGAGTGGGACTATTCGAGTCCATGGGAACGCCTCCTTCGGTCATGGGGGGTGGTCTAGAGAGGGCCAGCTTATTAGACTTGCCACGAGGGTCGGCGTTGTGCAATGCAATGTGCAGTGCAGAGCGGGGAGAGAAACAATCCAGCCCAGCGTAATAGTGCAGGTCAACAAGGGCCTCGTATTTTGGACATGGATTGTTGGTGCATCACTGCGCCGCCACGCCCTCTGAGAGAATTGGATCTTGTGCAGCCATGGAGACACAGACAGACAGTGTCTGTATGTACAGAACACCTCATCAGCACAGACCCGGTGGAGAGAGGGCATCCACATCAACAACATTGAGAGAGCCTGAGGCGAAGTTGGCGAGATCAAGATGTCAGCACTTGGATGACATGACATGGAAGCAAAGCCCCCTTGATAGCCTAGCCAGTCAGTCAGTCAGTCAGTCAGTCAGTCAGTCAGTCAGTCAGTCAGTCACTTACTCTCCGCCTGGGCTGGCTGGCTGGCTGGCTGGCTGGATGCAGGACGCATTACACTGTAATGTGCAAGACCGCCCTAATCAAAATGCCTTGTCCTCTTGGAGTGTTGCACAGCACAACGCCAGAGACCTCCCTCTCCCCATCCGGTATCCCTCCACCCTGGGTCCGTCCAAAAGGGACCCGACGGGATCCATCCATGATCCATCACCTCCTCTCCACTCTTTCCACATCGCATCCATCAATCTTCTGCACTGTAACCAAGGTCTAATAAAGCCACCCAGGGCAAGGTAAATTAGTTCCCTGTTCGCGCTTGGGGGCTATTGCTTGGGGGGGAAGGACGAGAGAGACAGACAGACACTACCTTAGCTAGGGCCGCAAGTCTATGCTTCTCTACAGATACCTTAGACCTTAATCCTACTTCCCGTCTACAAACACCATCCATCCTCCCTCCTCTAGCACGACTCCCCTGTTCTCGCCGCTTCTTCTTTCTTTTTCCCTCCGAGTCGTCATTCGCATACTTGGCCGCTCATTCTCTCGGTGTTTTCCTCCCCTCGTTCTAATACTCGTTCGCGCTTCGTCTCATCTTGGCTCCATCAAGGAAGGAAGGGCGTCGCCCCGTCACCCCACGAAGACCCGAGACCCGTCAACAACACCGCCGCCGCATAGTATCCGTACATACATAGCATAGCACGGCTCCGTGTTGCGCCGTCCACATCTCCGACAATCTCGAACCCCGTCTTTTCCGTCTGCGTCGCCGATTTACTCTTGGTCGTAGTGGCCGTCGCTCGTTTCAACTCCGTTCCATCGAGCTTCTCGTGGCACTAATCGCATAGCGCGGCCCGCGCAAAGATCCCTCTACCACCGCCGATCACTGCTTGGCTGTCTTTCGCCGTCACCCTCGTCTCGTCGTTCCTGACGTCTGTTCGCCATCATCCATTCTCTGTCGACCCCCAATGTCTGCCGCAGCTTTGTAACGCCTTGTTAATACCGGTGTCCCCCCTGCTCTTTGACAATCGCTCGGCCTGTTCTCCCGACCATCTCGGATCCTGGTCCTCGCTGCAACCGAGCGTCAAGGCAACGAAATAACACAGCCAACTTGTCTACTACACTCACTGGCTGCTTTGAATTTTTGGCGGAACTCTCGAGACGGGCCATATCAGTTACGCTTCCGCATAGCGCATTCGTTTTTCCATAATTGTAATATCTGTATGGGCACGAGACTCTACCGCTAGAGTTGTACTTCAGAGCGACCAACCATGTCGACACGACCGTCCATTTTGGACTTGCGATCCGAATCGCAGCATTCGAATATTTCCACCATCTCCAAGCCTCTTCGTTCACCTCGCCTTCATGTCGCCGGCGAAATCCCTCCCGAGCTGTCCCCGCTGGACGCCTTTGCTATGCAGAGCCGGTTGCTCGCAAGGCAATTACAAGAGAGTGCCAAGGAGGGCAACAGGATGAGCCGACTTCCTCCACTTACTGTCGAGAGCCCTTTGATTGTTCAGGGGCGATCCGAATACTTTCGTTCCATGTCCCAAGACTCGGGGTCTGAGGCTGGTGATCGCCCTGGTTCTAGTTTTTGGCCCGAGGACAGATGTAGAGCTGGAGGACGCGTTTAGCGACGATGCCGACCGACCAGTCTCAATGCACCCACGAATGAGCCGTATACCCCCTACTCCAGATGAGGATATACCAGCAGTGCCTGCTCGTGATCCAGCTCGGAGTCGCCCTGGGCTAAACCAGATTGACGAGACAGACCCCTTCTTTGGTGCTAGGAGAGAACGCTCACCTTCACCGATGGGTAGTGAAACTCAATCGCAGTTTGATAAGCGAACCGAATCATCTCCTTCTCGAAAGGAAGATGCCGCCTCACTCTCTTCTCGCCGACGACCCAGCGGGTCAATCAGTGGTTCTATCAATGGATCTGTTAGTGGCTCCCCTCACAAGCCGAAGCAGCCTTCGTTCGATGAGCTTGGGCTCGCGCCTCCTCAAACCATGTTCACGAGGAGATCATCCAGCACCGTTTCTACCCCCTTACTACCTACCGATGAAGAGTCGACCGGTAATATGGCTGGCTCATTCCATTCGTTACCCCCACGGAAGCTCTCTTCTGGAAGCGCCGCCTTCAACAGCGGAGTGATGTCCCCGGGCCTTGGCTCTTTTCAAAGATCGCCTTCAGTGAGCTCGGACACGTCTGCTCTTCCCCGACCATCCTTCAACTTTTCAAGACCTCTCAGCAGGTCTGGCACGCCTGGTATGGACTCACCTCTGAGACAAGCCTCTTCTGATAGCCAACCCTCATTCATCTTGGCTGATGACACGGTCCATACACCAGTGAGCATGCATAGCGAAGCCTTTCTGGAGCAACAGACCGACGACAAGGGCGCACCGTCGTACATTTACTCCAAGTTTTCACTCCCTCGAGGAAAGACTATTCAGCGAGCCGAGCCGTCTGAACATCCAACCCAAGCCTCCTACCGATGGGAGCAACCTATGGTTCCTCCTAGCAATGTGCAGCGAATCCATGCTGACGCTCCTCCTTCGCCTCCTACCCGCCCATCAAGTTCTTCAGCCAAGCTTGTCCCAGAGGATTCCTTGACACCCAGCAGCCCGGTGACAAGGCCATCGACAGAGCTGAGGAAGGTCTACTCAGAAACAGCGGCACCCCCAATGCCACAGATACCTTCTAGTCCCGAGAGACCCTCAATCGACGACTCGCGATCCTCCGAAGATGCACCCAGAGGCCGAGGCAGGACTCCTGTCTCCACCACAACCAGCGACACGGCTAGTACGATCCGACCACCTCCTACGGCTCGGTCTGCAGCTCCTACCGCTTCAGAAATGTCGGCAGAGGAGCATCTAGCCAAGGGCATAGAGTGCCATGAGAACGGGTCTCTGAAGGAGTCGACATATCATCTTCGACACGCAGCCAGACTGAACGATCCCACCGCCATGCTCCTGTATGCGCTTGCCTGTCGTCACGGATGGGGCATGCGGGCGAATCAGAAGGAGGGTGTTGAATGGCTCAGGAAGGCGGCCGAATATGCTAGTGTCGAGATTGCGGATGACGAAGACCAGGTCAAGGAGGGCAAGCATGTCGATGTTATTGAGAGGAGAACGCGAAAAGCGCAGTTCGCTCTCAGCATTTACGAACTTGGCGTTAGCCATATGAACGGATGGGGCATTGAGCAAGATAAGTCTCTAGCGCTGAGGTGCTTCGAGATCGCTGGTAGTAGGTCTATCCGCCTTCGCTGTTAATGAGTTGTTACTAACTGAAAACTAGACTGGGGCGATGTCGATGCACTGGCTGAGGCTGGCTTCTGCTATGCACAGGGCATAGGTTGTAAGAAGAACCTTAAGAAGAGTGCCAAGTTCTATCGTATGGCTGAAGCCAAGGGCATGAGCATGGTTGGAAACAGCTGGTATGTATCTGCCAAGGCTCCATCTTAGTAAAATTCGTTACTGACCGTCGTGTTGCAGGATTCACAAAGCCAAGTACGATGATGACGACGACCCAAACGCACCTAAGAAGGACAAAAAGAAGGCTCGTAGTAAATCTCGAACCCGAACCATGTTTGGACGGAAGTGAGCTCATGAGCCGCTTTATTTGACACGCCTACCACGATAATGATGAGATCTTCGACATACCCATTTCATCGGAGTTTGAGTTGCGCATCGCATTTGGGATTCATGGGTTTTCTGGGAGGAGTATTCTTGTGCTCTATGCACCGACTTAGGCGCAACACTTGCTGATCATACAACATACCACAAGCGCGACGTTGCTCAGGAAGAGTAATGATGTGGTTTGGACAAAGGGAGTTAACTTCACTTCTGTACTGGGCTTGGATTTTGGAATGGGGGGTTTTTAGCGATGATTTAATCCCCAACACAGGCTACGGCTTTTGTGGCTTGGCAGAGGCGATTGCATGGCACCGATTTGCGCATAGTAGATCGGTTGGCTGATATTATTCTATTCTATTCTTGTAACCTTCTTTGCACATAGAGATAGTGGACATATCCAGGGGGTACAGCTGGAGGTATGTGTGGAGTTTGGATGCTTCTTTCGAGAATCATAATGCTAGCCAAACAAATAAGCTGAAGCTGTTCACCTTTCACACGAACATCAATGGTCACCTCTTGGAGATCAAATGAAGACAAGTTCAGTGCTCCAGTTTATAGTGTACCCGGATTGTGTTGTTACATGCCACGCTCTAATCATCTAACTGCCCAAGCATAATCCAGGCGCTTAGGTGTCGACATCCATCTTCGAGTCGTCAAGAGGCACCTCTTCCACGCTAACGTACCGCCCAATCTCGTTCTTGGTAATGATCTTCTCGTTCAGCACGGCTGTCGTGCCCTTGGGGAAAGCGTAACTCTGCAGCTTGGGCGCCTTCTCGTTGGGCGTGATGTAGTTTCTCTTCAATGTCGTCTTCTCCTTGGTGATGATGGCCACATCCACATTGGAACCAGAGCCCAGATCGTTCCAGATACCTGCCTGGATGGCGTCGCTCGCCAGCTTCACCGCCTCCTCCTCGCTGAGGTCGGGCTTCCACTGGGTCTCGAAGACGCTCATGGCGGCCAAGCTACCACTACCCATGGTGACGTAGGGGAGCTTGTCGGTGCTGCCGTGGGCGTGGACGGTGAAGAGGTGGGTGCCAGTGGGATCGACACCGGCGACGACGAGGTAGGCGCCGATGTAGCCCTGGTAGCGGAAGAGGTGCTGCTTCAGGAGGGTCATGCAGGTGACAACGCGGGGCTTGCGGCCGGTGGAGAGGGAGTGCAGCTCGAGCTGGGAGGAGATGAGGGCGGTGGTGAACTCGGTGTCGGCGGCTGTACCAGCACCAGCGCACCAGATCTGAGGTGAGATGTAGTGAAGCTTCTCACAGTTCTTGTCGGCGACGATGGGGCCGGATGTGGCTCGGGTATCGGCTGCGATCTATCGATGAAGGCCGTGTCAGTGGGTGATGCTTGTGATGGGGAGCTCTTATCGTCATGACGATAGTCCAGCCCGGGGAATTAAAGCATGCGGCAGCAGAGGAGATGCAGGAGTACTCACCACCACACCGCCATCGTATATGCATCCAACAATAGTTGTTCCAGTACTGGTGGCCTTGGGCAGAGGGACTCCTCGGGCGTGGAGGGCCGCATTGCGGTTGTAGTTGGAGAAGTCGAAGCCGGGCATCGTGGGTGACGTTTGGTTCCCCGATTCAATATCTCAATTTATTCGCAATTCCAGGCGTTATCGACAGGAAAGGTATCGCAAGATGGGACAGTCGTTCGAGGGGTATCTTTGTGGTTGGGACGTGGTTCACAGCGACGAGTTGAGGTTAACAAGGCAGAGCTGATGACGAGGCTAAAAGCTGCCTTCCAGAGGCAGAGGCACGTCGTTGAGCTACCCCAGGGACACGCTCTGATTGGACTGTGGCGTGCAGGTAGAGGCTGGTAGTTGGCGGTGGCTCGAGCTTCGGCACGTGATGATAAAGCTCCAAAAAGTCACTGCAGGCAGTCGAGGCGAACTCTTTGAAGCAAGCAGTTGCGAATTTCGTCGTGTAACAATATCTTCCTCCCAATTCACACTCACTTTCTTCTTCTTTGGACATCATCGACAACGCGCCTCAGATTCTGGTTAACCATCCGTCTTGATCCATCGCTTGCTGGGCTCCAGGCGCTTCAGCTGGCCAATCAAGATTATTTACTGGTGTTCGCACTGAGCACGTCCCCTGGCCTACCACCGCCTGCCTAAGCCTTGCGCGGAAGCAAAGCAAAAGCTCCCCCGGTCTTCCCAGCCCACTCCCATGCGAAGGACAAATTTATTGAACTCTGGGTCCTCTTCTCCAAGTCAAGGCCGGCCACTCTGCTACAGTCATGGCTTTCGGCTTTGGTAACTCTGGAAACTCCATGCTTGGGGGCGCCGGCGGAGCAGGAGGGCTGAATACAGGTCCTGATTTGGAGACTATCCAGACAGAGGTGAGTTTGCGCTTGTGTTGATGGCATCCTGACCTGAGGCTGGATTTGTTTTGCTCGCCCATTGAGGCCATGCTAACCACTTGCGCCAAACACAGGATCTAGGCTTTCTTACCATCGCCGGTGACGCCAAAGTTCGTCTGACCTCTGCGTGGTCATCTCTTCCATCTTCTACCGCGTCGCTCCTGAGTATTGCTTCGCGAAAGGGTCTTGTCGCTGCTGCCGGTCCCGACCAGGTCATCATCGCCACCACTGAATCCGTCCGAAAAGCATTCGAATCAGAAAAGAATGGCGACTCCGACATTCGCGCATTCGAGCCCCAGCTCAAGATTGCGATGCCCATGCGGGTGTCGCAACTCGCCTTTACCGCAGACGAGAACTACCTGATTCTCTCGGCTGAATCTGGTGGTGGATTGGCCGTTTACGAAGTCCAGAGCCTCCTCTCGGGCTCGACAAACTCTGCCTTTGAGCTGTCGACGAATGGCGAAAACCTACGAGCTATGATCCCGAACCCAACACCCGAGAAGGCTGAGCTGTGTGCCATCGTTACCACCAACGGGAACTTGCACATGGCGAATCTGAAGGAGCGTCAGATTAGCAACCCCCTTAAGAACCAAGTCAGCTGCATCAGCTGGAGCTCCAAGGGCAAGCAGCTGTGCGCGGGATTGGGTGATGGCACAATAGCTCAGATGACACCGGAAGGTGAAGCTAAGGCAGAGATCCCCAAGCCCCCTAACGTGGGCGACTTTCACGGTAAGTGATTTCAAGATATCTGACAAAACTTCAAGTAAGGCTAACATCCTAATAGTATCATCGCTTACATGGCTGGAAAACAACCTCTTCCTGTCTATCCACACATCGAATAACGAGTCTCCGCCAACATCTATTTACCACATCATCATGCGCCAACCACCATCATCATTCATGTTCCAAAAGCTAACGGATCCCGTTGAGCCCTTTGGTTCAGAAAAGACTCCTCATCATACTATCCTACGACTTCGGGACTTTCCACCAGCTCTCCAGGACCTTCTCATCGTCTCTTCAACAGCAGCTACTGAGATGGGTGTGTTGAGTCGATCTAAGACCGCCCTGGCTACCGATAAACCCGCCGAGTCCATCACTGGTGTTTTTCACTACGACTGAGTTCCTGGACGACACCAAGAGGCCGACTCTCCCTATGACCGACTCCATGGACGACTCGACACCCGTGGGCGTTGCGTTGGACCTGTCTGGCAAGGAAAAGGTATACAAGCCCATCCCATCGGATGTCGAGCTGGAAGAATCACCAGGGCCTCTTCCTGGATTTTGGGTCCTGACTCATGAGGGTATTCTATGCGCGTGGTGGGTAGTCTACAACGACTCCATCAGGCAAGGTACATCGTATCCTCACCTTACTGCCGTAGAGGGCTCTGCTGCCCCTGCCCCAGCCCAGGCGGCCCCAACAGCTGCACCTACTGCATCTCCGTTTGGTAGCGCTTCCGCCTTCGGCTCATCGGCTGCCGCTCCTGCGTTTGGCTCGTCCTCTTCACTCGGACAGAAGTCTTCGCCTTGGGGCTCAGGAGGCTCCGGTGCCGCAGCCCCCAGCACGGGTGGTGCTGTGTTTGGATCGAGTGGCTTCAGCAACGCAGCACCCTCTTCTGCACCAGCTTTCGGCAAGCCCAGCGCTATTGGCTTTGGGCAGTCGTCACAGCTGGGTGCGAAGAGTTCCCCCTGGGCGGCTGGATCAAGCGCAGCGGGATCGACTCCTGCTTTCGGACAGTCTGGCTTCTCAAGTTTTGCGAATAACAACAACAACACCAGCCCCTTCGGAAAGGCAGCGGCGTCTAATCAATCAGGTGCCTCCGGAGGATTTGCTGGTTTCGCTAGCCAAGGCGGCTTCGCTTCTGTTTCTAACAACAACACCAGCAGCAGTGTATTTGGCAGCGGAGACAAGCCATCAGCAAGTCCTTTCGCCTCTACCTCGAAGACAGAGACAGCTTTCCCATCTAAGCCCGATCAACCTTCGAGCAATCCATTCGGCTCCACTCCTTTCAAACTAGAGAGTTCGTTCAAGCCGGATGGGTCTGCCAAGGATGATATCAAACCAAGTGGGCAATCTTCCATGTTTGGAAGTGGATTTGGCTCTGCTCTCAACGACGCTGCTAATAAACCTACTATCACTACAACCGCGGCGAAGGATGAGGATATGGATACTGCTTCTGCAACGCCTCAAGAGACTCCTGCTAAGCCCAAAAGCTCGCTATTCCCTACGCCCCAGAGCCCCGAATCTACTACCCCGACAACTACCCCAGCACCATCTAAGTTTGGGTTCCCTACCTCGCCTGCCCCCCAAAGCTCTGTCTTTGGGCAGCCTTCTAAGTTTGGTTCGTCGACACTTTTCGGTACCAAGTCAGAAACTCCAAAGCCCGGTGGCTTGTTTGGATCTTCGTCCACTACACCCAAGCCTGGAGGTCTATTTGGATCACAGCAAAGCACGCCCAGGGCAAGCATATTTGGAACTCCACAAACTGCGGCCAAGACAACTGGATACACAGGGATCTTCGGACAAAAGTCAGTCTCTGGAGGAGAGACACCAAAGGTCAAAGTGGAAGAAGATGCTCCCTTGCCTCCTGATACTACGAGCAAGGCCGCCTTCCCTCTTGGCGATTCGTCTTCTTCATCGGCTGCTTCTGCTGCTCCTAATCCATTCGCAGTGGCGACAGCTCCTGCTAAACCCGAAGCAGCTCCTTTGCCGCCAGATTTCTTGTCGACCAAAAAGGCCAGCAAGCCTGCAGACTCGACAGACGCCCCCTTGCCGCCCGACTTTGTCAATGTGTCCAAGCCCTCGGAAAAGTCAACGGCTGCACTAAGCGCTCCCCTACCACCAGACTTTACCAAGCCGGCAAGGAAGCCCGCCGCGGAACCAAACGATGCTCCCCTGCCCCCCGATTTTGTGGTTCCCAAGGTCCCCTCAAAGGAGCCTTCCTTTGTGCCCTCGGTTCCCGAGTCAACTGAGGATGAGAGTGATCTGGAAGACGAGGATGAGGATGATGACGATGGCTCAGAAGGTAGTGGTATCGACGTTGCCAAAGATCTAAGCCCAAGTGTCAGTGGCCTAACCCCCACGCCTGGGTTTACTCCTCAAAGCTCGTTTGGTGGTCTGGGCGGCCCTGCCCTTGGTAGTAGCAGGACCAACCAAGAATCATCCCGGCCCCTGTTTGGTGAAATCAGCCGCAATGCTCCCCTGTTCCCAAGGCCAACTGCGACCAGCCCCAGGTCCCCTAGCCCGGTTCGGAGTGCTATACCAAACCGAGTGATGAGGTCGGAAGCTATGCGGTCAGTGAGCGCCCCCGGAATGGCATCGCAAATTCTCGGACCCAGACAGTCTCAGATGGGGGCTTCTATCACAAGTAAGGATACTAGCGCGCCGGAGGATCCGTTTATGGTCCAGCACCGGAAGTTGAAGGCAAAGCAGGAGGCTGCGGAGACCCAGCCCCTCGTGGACGAGGAGGATGACGAGGTGCAGAAGATTCTCGCATCCGAGGTTGAGGGCACCTTGACGTTGGATGAGTTTGTTGCTCACTCCAACGTTGCACCTCCCGCCAAGGAGAGCATCCCAAGCCAAGTCGAGGCAGTCTATCGAGATATCAACTCGATGATTGACACACTCGGCCTTAACGCGCGAACTGTCAAGTCATTCATCAAGGGTCACACCGAGGAATGCAAGCAAGGTGGACGAACCAAGGATGACCTGGAGGACCCTGATGACTGGGTTCTCTGCGAGATTGATGAGCTTGGGGAAGTTCTGGACAACGAGCTGTACCCAGATCTTGAGGATGGTCGTGTTCGTGACTTGGAAGCTAAGCTCGACGCATGTCACGAACTGACAAGAGATATGCACCGCCTACGGGCTAAGCAGGAAGATCTCAAGAAGATCCTCATGATCAGGACAGACCCTGATCAGGCCGAAGTAACACGGTCTATGCCACTGAGTGCGGAGCAAGCGACACAGCAGAACGAACTCAGACGAGAGTTTGCCAAGTTCTCGAAGCTTGTGGCCGAGGCAGAAGAATCGCTGACGCTGCTCAAGACACGAATTGCATCAGTCTCGAGCTCTTCAGGCAAGGGCAAGACAGCCGTGCCAACAGTGGACGCCGTGATCCGTACCATCACTAAGATGACGGCCATGGTTGAGAAGCGAAGTGGAGACATTGATGTCCTGGAGAACCAGCTGCGCAAGGTCCATCTGGGCGGTTCGAGCCGAGAGGGATCCCCAATGACACCTCAGGCGAGAAAGAGCATCATGTTCTCTCCCGATTCGACGCCTGCGCGAACTCTTCGCCACAGTTTCGCAGGCAGCATTTCCCTGGGTGCGTCGGTGCGTGCCACTCCCCCTCGCAAGAAGCTTAGCGGTTTCAGCCGGGAAGAGAAGGGCGACCTGATGGAGAAGAGGGCGCGCAGGCAGGCAGTTCTCCAGAAGCTGAAGGGGAGCGTTGAGAAGAGAGGCGTCAGTGTGTGGAACATGGAGGATATTGAATAATTGCAAGACTGGGATACTGGTAGAGAGGTTGAGGATGAATAGCATATGAAACAAACGAAATAACCAAGCAACTGTAGTTTAGAGCTTAGATAGTGTATCAATTGGTCGGGAGAAACACTCAGCTAATGTATTATTTGGATTTTGGACTTATCCTGGGTTAATCAAGTTGTTGAGATGAGAAGAAGAGAGTGGTTTGAAGTTATCAAAATGATATGACGTTTTTATTAATTCCTTCTTTCCTATTGCTTGGCCCGAAAAACACCTGACTCCATGGGTATTCATCCCCAGACATTAATTAAGATACATGATAAGCGTGAAGCCGAATTATCGTATCGACTCAAGCGGTAGTGGTAGAGGGAGCCGATCGAGGGACGGCAGGCTTGGACTCGACAGCTGGGGTCTCGGTGGGCATGGTGCGAGGGATAGCAGCCGTGGGTGTAGAAGGAACCCGGCAGTGGTCCTTGTTCTTGTGCTCGGGGTGAGTTCGAGGAGTGTAGCTTAAGTTTTGTTAGTATTGCGAGTGTTCTGATTGGAGTCGAGGCGGGAGGGTGAATTACTTGACGAAGGAGAGCATCTTGAAGGTTGTAGTGGGTTGGTTGTAGTTGTGGTTTTTGGTTATGTAGTTGATTGAGGCTTTGAGAGTCTTGATTGTCAAGGCTGATTGATTGCTTTGATGGTGATGATGAATTGAACAAACAGATCGACACCAAGAGGGAGCTTGACAGGCATTATATAGTTTTTGGACTGCTGCCAGAAACTCCCAAGGCCGGACCGGTTACGTTCTGGTGACTCCAAGGGAGCTTCTACGTGTGACCGGCATCCATCTAGGTAGTACGTAGCACTCACTGGGGGGCAGGGATGGGCTACTGGAAAGCTGGGCACGGGACTGACGTCTCCGGGTTGCCCGGACAGGGAAGCGCTGGGGGGGAATCTCTGCTCTTTTGCTCCTGCAGCGGGGGGGATCAGAGGGTGCGCGTGACACTCTGCTGCGCAGGTCCTCGTCCGTGAGATCCTTGTAGGAAGAGGAGAGACTCTCGCGGCCAGGGGTCCAGGTCGCGGAGAATGCTGGGGGTGTGAGCTTGGTTGGGGCATGTGCTGATCTTGACCTGCCTACGAGGCCGGCCCGGTGAGCGGGCGAGTTCGACAACGGAGCGAGGCACCGCACCCGTAACCGTGTAAGCGAGAGGCTCTGCTCTTGCTTTCCCAGGGATCTCTATGGTTTCTTCTTGTTCAGAGGCGAGGCCGAAGTCGCAGTTGTTTATGAGAGCAACACAACACTGCCAAGTAATGAATCATGACACTTATCATAGAGGTAGGTAGTTTATATTGATAATCCAATTCTGCGATTGATTCATTTGATCGAGGTTATCCCACACTCCACATGGTTTGACATCTGCCACCTCGACTCACACTCGTCTTGTAAATCGGCCCATTCTTTTTTTTTTTTGCTTTCTCAAAAACTCCGGTCGTCCTCAAGTGGGGCCTTTCTCTCTCTCCTGCCGCCGGTCCGCTTTCAACTGCAAACAGCCACCGAAGCTTGGGCCAGGTCACCGGTCGGCGGTCTCGGGGTGGGGCCATCTCTGCGCCGTGCTGTTGTGGGTCTTTTTTCTGTTCTGCTCCTTCCTTTCCCAAATTTTTATGTGGGGAACTTTTTCTTCACCTTGGTTTTTCTGGCTGCTCACCTTGATTTTTTTACACCGTTCACCGAGGAGGGGCAACCCTTTCAAAAAATTGTTTGGTTCTTACTGCTCTCTACCAGCCATCCGCCCTCTTCACCCCAAGTCTGTCTTGTACCTAATATCCAATCCGCGAGCGCATAGTGATTTTTCAAGATGCATCCCACACAGCAGGCTGCGTGGAGGAGGGCTCCCGATGCGGAGGAAACTGCGCGCCGCCAGGTAACGTCCAATTGATCTCTTCTAAAAAGTAGTTCTTCTAACTTTTTTTTCTTTCTTGCGCCAGACCGTCGGTATCAACAAGGAGACGGTGACCAACATCTCTTCGACGGATTACCCCGGACACCACCCCGGCGAGGACGCAGCCTTTACCATTGAGGCATTCCGCGAGGCATTCTCTGTTGGCTTCCACCAGAACGATCAGTTCCTCTCGTCCTTCTCCCTCGTCGGCATCGACGCCTCTCTCGCCAACGCCTTCCGCCGCATCCTCCTCGCCGAGATCCCCACGCTCGCCGTCGAGAACGTCTACATCGAGAACAACACCTCCGTGATCCAGGATGAGGTCCTCGCCCACAGACTCGGCCTCGTCCCCTTCAAGGGCGGCCGGGAGGGCCTCCGCGACTTCCTCAAGTGGTATAAGAAACCCGAGGCGGGAGAGGATCCCTTCTCTGGCTGCTTCGACTACAACACTGTCCGCCTCGAGCTTAACGTGACGTGCACCGTTAACCCGGACGCTTCGCCTACCGAGAACGACCCCCTCAAGGCCTACAACAACGCCCACGTCTACGCTCGCGATATCGTCTTTGTCCCCACGGGGAGGCAGGTTGAGTACTTTAGCGGGGAGGATGCTATCGCGCCTACGAACCCGGACATTCTCATCGCCAAACTGCGACCGCGCCAGACTATCAACCTCGCCATGCACATGCACAAGGGCATCGGCGCCGACCACGCCAAGTTCTCCCCCGTCGCAACCGCCTCGTACCGTCTCCTCCCCACTATCACTATCACCAAGCCCATCCTGGGTCCCGACGCCGAAAAGTTTGCCAAGTGCTTTCCCCAGGGTGTCATTGGTCTCGAGCGCGTCACCGCCGAGGAGGCTGCGCAAGCTGGCAGCGGCTACGAGGGCCACGAGGGCGAGACCAAGGCCGTGGTGGTGGATGCCATGAAGGACACGGTCAGCCGCGAGGTCCTGCGGCATGAGGAGTTCGAGGGCAAGGTCAAGCTGGGCCGGAGGAGGGATCACTTCATCTTCTCCATCGAGAGCACGGGGCAGTGGGACAGCGACGAGCTCTTCCTCGAGTCTGTCAAGCACCTCAAGCTCAAGTGTAAGAAGCTTGAGCAGCAAGTCGTCAACATGGTGCGGTAGTTCAAACAGGGCAAGCATTTATGCATCCATGGTTCTCGGGGAGTCTTGATTGTTTAGGTTGTTCTCTATTGCGGCTGTATCATAATCGTCTTGTCTTGTTTGCTGCTACTTCATCTTTTTCTTGCGGTCTCTACGGTTAGATAAAAAGGAATGATACCATGACCACCTTCTTCATCTTCGCCAGTCTCTCTTCTTCTCCATTCTCATCTCATCTCATCATGACAATCGATGCTCACTCCTTCTATTCTTGGTTGTGTCTGCGTCATCATAGTCTCTTCTGCATCATCATTGTCCAACGCCCGAAAATGCCCAAAAAAAATCCCAAACGCCGTGTCTATCTCCTAACCTCCCCAATCAGGAACTCGTCTTGAACTTGAGGAAGAAGTTGAACTCGAGAGGGAATGCGGGATCCGTTACTACAATCTCCTGCCCATCCTCAAGACCAAGCTCATTGAGTGACTTGCTCAAGTTGGGACGTGTCTGCTCCTCCAGGCCAGGGGGGAACTGCATGTACAAGGTCTTGCCCTCGGCGCGGATGGATGGCTTCTTGAGCTGGGCCTCGGGTCGTACAGCAAACGAGTCGATAAGGTCTTGCAGAGTTGTCTTGGGGTCGACTTCGAGAGGACGGGCTTGGCGTCCGCAGACGGGACAGTCATCCTTCTTCTCGTGCTTGAAAGTGTAAGTGTAGATGCTGTCGTTTCCCGAGTACATCATATAATTGGACTCGAATCCCAAACATGGGGCCGAGCCGGTGGCAATCTTGAAGGCCTCGTTACAGCAGGCGGCAGCAATGATGGCATTGGTGGATGCAATGGCCGGGATAATGTTCTTGATGGTACCTTGCGTCAGGGAGTACGTCACGCCCGAGATGCCAAACTCTTGGGCTCGGATCAGGGCCTTCTGGAACAACCAGGTGACGTGCTCCGGATCATCCTTGTCGAGCTTAGGGAACGGCTTCTCCTGCTCCCAGGCAATGACATGGGCCCACTCGATGCAGTGCTCGGGCTGTCGCGGGATCGAGGCGATGGTGCAGAGGGGGACAGCTGCACGTGGGGCGTGCATGTCCAGCTGGCACTCAATGCACGAGGTTATGGATGGTATGATGACTCTGGCCTGGCCCTTGAAGCCCTCGGTGCCTCCGTCAATGAGTGGCTTTATCGCGTCGGGGTCCTTACCCTCCTCCGCGATGGACACCAGCATGGCGTTGATCCACCGGCGCGCCTCGATGCTGTCCAGGCCACAGATGATGAGCTGGAACTGGTTGTAGAACTCCTCGTCAAAGTCCTGGATGCGGTTGTTGTGCGCCGTAATGGACACGCCCTTGACCCTCTTCTGTACGAACTCGGCGGCCACCTCGGCCTTGTACTTGCCGACATCGGACTTGCGAAAGAGGAACTGTCGGTTCAGGTTGGAGATGTCGATGGTATCTGGAGAGGCGCCGTGAGCTGATGGTCATGTCAGGAGCGGTGGAGGGGGGTGGCGGACGGACCCATGTCTATTACGTGAATGTTTTTGAATCGCGACATGGCGAGGTTCTTGAGTATCTCGCATCCTAGGCCACCAGCGCCGCTGTTATAGTCAGTACGAGTACGGATCGAAGCTCGGGGGGGTTAAAGACGGACATGACGCTGGCGAGGTTAGCACTATAGCTTTAGATAGCTCGAACGGGATAACTTACAGAACCTTGAACTTGTCAAACTGTTCGAGAAACTCAGGACCAGTAGCATCGGGGTCGGTATAAGGTCCTGGATTCCGACGAATGTGGTTGAGATACTTCCTTTTGGTTGCGGTCAGCAGCTGATTTGATCGACGACTAGCTAGCTCCCTCACCATCGTCTCTCTTCAATGTCGGCCTCTGAAGCAGGAGCGGCCACAGCCGCAGCAACAGGTTCTAGAGTATCGACGCTCATGGCCCAAGGATTCCAATCGGGCTTTCTAAAGACTGAGGGGGAAATGAGGTGTAGGAGGTGTAAGATGGGGGAGATGGTCGTGGTGCACAAGGCAGAACAGATCTGGGGGATCCGTGCGTTCGCGGGGAGCATCATGATTGCTCCAGGTGGCGCGGTGAGCTTCGGTGAGTGTCGGTGAATGTGGGGTTGAGTGTCTCGGGTTGTTGGTCTTTACCAGGCAGGAGCGGAAAGGAATATCGACAATATATGAGAAAGAGAGGGAAAGCATCCATTGTTTATTGTTTTAATTGAATTTTTCAACAGCTTCATAACCGTAACTATAAATCTACTGATATGAATAACTTTTAGGAATTAAACACGGTAACGTAGCCCAGCTCCACGAGGTACCTGTGGAAGCTTCCATCGATTGTGGCGGCCGGTGGCTGCAGAAGGCTCACACCCCACCAGAGCAGCTCCAGCTTGTAAACTTGATCTTGTCAACTTCAGCACTTTATTTGGGCTTTAATATTTCTCCCCTCACACATCATGAACCATATTTGAGAACTCAGTAAAGGATCTCGGGCTTTTGTTTCAGATAATCGACTCATGGTTCCTCAATCATCACCATGGACGACCTACTCACCCCCGTCAGCACCACCTATCTCAAGCCTCGAAACGAGCCTCAACAGCTCCTCACAGAGGTGAAGCCGGTGATTGAGCATAAAAAGATCACTTCCATCTCGACTTCGGATGAAGCTTTGGACGCTCTCAAGAGCCAGCCAGATTACGACACTCTCATCGCAGTCCTAAAATTCCTAAATGGCGACAAGCCCGCATCCGACGGCTTCTCATTCCAAACTCCAAACCCGAAGAGCGCCGCCATCGTGCATCTTTTAGTTTCTGAGATTGTTCCAAACTACTACACCCTACTTGTTGAGGGAGCTGCCGAGCACGATGGCTCGGAGGAGGAACCTCATATTGAGCTCCTGCTGCGTTGCCTCCGCAGCTCAACAGGTCTCAACGCGACCATGACTCAGATCAGATCTCTCATTCAAGAATCGCGGCTAGGGGGAAAGGAGGAGAAGCGCAGTGATATTTCTCTCAACCTCGGTATTCTCTTGGATATGCTGGCTTCTCTTCTACGTGGCTTCGAATCGATCCGCGACATATGGGCCTCGTCCGTTAAGCGGCTTACCAACGCGGGTCTTCAGAGAGTTCAGTCGCAGAAACTTGGGTCTCTACTCACAAATGGCCAGATAGTGTCTGTCTCTGCCGAGGCCCTCGAGATTGTCGGGCGTGATCGAGTGCGTGACGAGACTCAGTGGGTTGCCGACGGACTTGAGTATAGCAGATGGGTGGGAAACAGCATTGTGTCATGGGTAAAGTCTTCTCCCGTGGCTGAAGAGATAACATTCTCCTCTGATCTCTTCCAAATGTCATTATCTCTCCATCACTCAGGTAAGTTTGTACAACATAGCCCATCACTCACACTTGCTTATCATGTTCTCCTAGAAACCCTCATCAGGATTGCCATTGATGGGCTTCTCCTTTCTAAAGGTGTTGCCCCCAGTTCCTTCGTCAACTTGGCTTTCAGCCAACCACGATCATCCAAGAAAATCCTCCATCTTGTTCTCCAGCATATTTCACAGAAGCACCTTGGCCACCTCGACCTTGGCGACACATCATCCGACGAGAAAGTCTCCGCAGCTGCAAACATAATCAGGCAACTAACCCTAGATGATGAGACGAGAAGGAATATTCTGATAGACTGGTGCGCCTCATCATCCGGTGCTGGACTTGGCGATGGCATTGGTATCCGCCGTGCTGTGATAGCTGCTCTGTCACAAGACCGAGAGGCTATTAGTACTGTCTTGGAGAAATCTCTTGCTCAGTTTGGAGATGAGCTGTATATAAAACATGCGGCAATACTGCAGCAGGATGGTGAGATATACCTGTTCAAACCAGAAGAACATGAAGCGCTGACCGTTTCCAGTTCATACTCAAGTCTTGCTTCTTGCTGCTGGCTATGTGCACAGGCTTTCGCCAATTAAGCTGACTCTACTCATGCGAATGGGCTCATACATGACCACCATTTCCAACAGGATCGGTTCAAGTCAAGCCAGGGCGCAGTTCCTTGGTCTGGTTGTTGGAGAGTCCCTCTCGGCTCTTATTGATGACAACAAGAAACGACTGGACTTCAAGATGGAAGAGACTGAGACAGAAGAGGCACGGCAGCTCAAGAACCTCACAAAGGTCTCTGATATTATAGGGCCCATTGACCCAATCCTATCAGACCCTACAACAGAGACGTTAACCCAGCCCCGGAAGTCTACTACAAAACCCAAACCTCCTCAGAAGAAACAAAAGCAGAAGAAGAAGCCTCTTATCGCTGAGGTCAAGCCAAAGGCCATCATCGAGGAGATCGGTTCTTCTGATGATGAAGATGACGACCTCGCTCCCTATTCCAAAGACTCCGACCCCGAGGATTCCGACGACGATGCCACGCTGGTTGAACGCAACAGACCAAAGCCCCCCGTTTACATCCGAGACCTCATCACCTTCTTTAGGGATTCGGAGTCGTATGACAAGCAGAAGCTCGCCCTCCAGACCGCGCCAGTTCTCATCCGTCGCAAGGCAAATTACGGCACCGAGGTCAGTTACCATGCTGACGAGTTGGCTGGGCTGCTCGTGGGTATACAGGACAAGTTCGAGATAGACGACTTTCAAGATCTGCGGCTTCAGGGTATGATTGCATTGGTGGTCTCCCAGCCCAAGACCATGGCACCTTGGTTCGCACGCACGTTCTTTGAGGGCGACTACTCTCTTTCTCAGCGAACTTCGATCCTCATTACCATCGGTCTATCAGCACGTGAGCTGGCCGGGTTTGAAGTATCACAGTACCAGTCTGCTGCTGCTTTCCCATCTAAGCGTCTCCCTGAGAAGATGGAACAGCTCTACCTCGAGCCCGCTAGTAACAGCAACACCAACGCCCTCCCTGCCTCCCAGCTCAAGGCACTCCCGCCCAATGCCCTTGACAGCATCTCTCAGTCCCTAACCTCCTCCTTCCTTGCTCCTATAGCCGCAGAAGCTGCTGACGCCAACACGGGGCCTGACATCCTCAAGCTACAGAGCTTCACAGCGCGCTACAAGTCCAAGACAAAGTCCAAGCCTCGCGTGCGCGCCATCCCCAATACCACAGCTGCCCTCCTCGCATCTTCCTTCTTCTCGCCACTCACGGCTCACTTTCAGGTCGCCCTCCGTTCCGCAAAGCCCATCATCCTCAACCCCGCACTCCTGGCACTGTATCTGCAGACCCTTGGTATTATCATCCATGCCGCGGGACCTTCAACACTTTCGCTTCCCCAGTTGACGGCGGAGTTATGGGATCTGCTTCTCGGGGTGAGGGTGCATGTCTTGGGTGACCTTGGTGCCATGAAGGGATGGCTTGTGGCTATGGCGTCGCTCCTCGAGGTCAACGGTGGTGACATGCGTCGACTCTGCGAAGCACAGGGTAGGGAGGTGATGGAGACAAGGGAGTGGGTGGCTATGGTATTTGAGAGAACGAGAGGAGAGGACGGCGGGGAGGAGAATGAGGTCAAGATGTTGGCTGCAGGTGTGTTGATCAAGTTGGGCGAGGCCATTGAGAAGTATCAGGCTTTGTTGATGGGAGACATGATTGGGTTTCAATAGGTAATCCAAACAGGAAAGCCAGAGATGGGATCAAGACTATTATTGAGACATTCTATTCGTGATTAAGATTCATGATCATACATCATGTCATGCAAGACGGCATCCTTCCCGGATCCAAGGCCCAAAGATGCTACCAAACTCATCCCGAGTGTGACCAAATTATATCACCCCCTACCTATCCTGGCTTGTTAATGCAAAGTGTAGTAAATCAGGGCGTGTCGCCGATAGACTCGATCCTGGTCGTGCTCGCTCGACGAATGGGCAGGCCTGACAGGTACATATTCGCCTGGTTGAGATGGTCGCTGAGGCTCATGGCCATACGGCGAAGCTCCTCCTTGACCTGCTCAGAAGACGCCTGACCCTCCATCACCTGGGGCGAAGGCGCAGTAGGAGCGGGTGGAAGGAATGGCTTGTGCTGGAACGCGCGGGGGTAGTCATCTTGAAACGATGGTGGCGGCTCCTGAAGAGGCGACGGTTGACGGGGGATCTCGGCGATCGTTGTTGGCTGAGGAGTGAATGACTCGGGGTCCGTATCCGCGAATTCACTCAAAGAGTATGGCCTTTCGTTGCCGTTTGTTTGCGGGGGTTGGGATGGCCCTTGTGGCGGTGGCTGTTGGGCTTGGAATAGCGGTTGTGGTTGCTGGAATGGCGGCTGGGGATCGTGCCGTTGGGTGTCGTTGAGGGAGAGATCCGCGATGGCGTTGGCATACTCCGAATCATCTGATACATAGATGGAGGGTTCCCGGATAGTATTTGGCATCACATAGAGAGAGGCGTGCTTCTCCAACTCGAAAGGATTCGCTCCGCCCATTTCTGAGGCTATCGAGCCCACGTCCGAGTGTGACGTAGATGGTCGGGGGTAATCATTGATTGGATCTGCCAGACTCATATCCAGATCGATGAGACTCCCTGACGACGCTCGGTTGTTTATTGGCGAAGGAACTGCCAAATCATTAAACTGAGAGGACGGCTGGATTGGCTCAGTAGGAGGATGAATGAGGCGGCTGGTGCTCGGCCCCTGATCATCATTGAAGGGGAACCTAAACATCTCGGGGTTCGCTGAGGCAGGCGGAGCCATGGATGGGAATTTCCAATCCTGAGTCCGCCGATTGTTGTTCATTTCCGGATCACTGAGTGGCGGCTTGTTGTAGGACACATCGCCAAAATCATAGTCTGTCGATGCTCTCGGATCCCCCGCCCGGATGGTGTTCATATCAACAAACTCGGAAAGGTTGCTCCCGTCCAAAGACGCATCAAGATCGATCAGAGATTCCCTCACGCCCTGGGACTGGGACGAGTCATCTCGCAGGGGCAAGTCTGAAGCCGGAGGAGGAGGGGGAGGATAGTCTAAGGAGGGAGGAGGGAAACGACCATAGTACGCCCGGGAGTTGTCCTCATAGTTCGAAATGGTATTCGGATCAAAGAGCTTCTCCAAGGGCGCCTTAACTGAAGGAAGATGCGGGGGGGGACGTCGACGCGACTTTGGCTTCTGGGTGCGTGACGCATCGTCGTATCCATCTTGTCTGAGGTCGATATTAGACCCATAGACGTCATAGACCGCTTGGTCGTTATCCATCTTTAGGACTTGTTGATCAAATGCAGCGGTCGTACTAAAATTCCACTCATCGTTTTCATATCCTGTCGGCGCGAAATCCGAGGGCCCTTGAGCTCCTCCTGCAGAGAAGAGAGATTTACGGTTTCCGCCCTTGGCTTCCCACAACTTGTAGCCCTTAACTAGCTGTGCTAGAGTAGATGTCGGGAACATCTCCTGTGTGTTATGTATGTATCGATGGCGTTGAACCTCCTCAATGGTTGGGCGCTTCTTGGGATCGTCCTCCAAGCAATACGCCACGAGGTCCTTGAGGCCCGGTGAATATCGATCACCTTCGAGGCGAGGGATATGTTGCTTCAGATAGGAGCCCAGCCTGTTGAAATCCATACCAGCCGCCACATTAGGAGGCAAGCCCGAGGCAATCTCGTAAACCATGGCGCCAAAGGCCCAGATGTCGACTTCAGTACCGTACGAGGCAGCAGGATCAAAGAGCTCAGGGGCCATCCAATGCGGTGTGCCGATGACGGTTGAACGCTTGTCAAACTTGGTCTCTATAACACCGGCAACACCGAAATCGCAGAGCTGAACATCTCCAACCTCGGTGACGAGAATGTTTGCGCACTTGATATCTCGATGGATGATGCCCTCTTTGTGCACCCAGTGAACTGCCTCAGCCACTTCACGCAGGATGGGTATGATCCATTTCTCTTGGAGACCACCGGGTGAGGTTGGCTTCATGAGAGTAGCTACACTACCTCCGGCGCAGTACTCTGTGATCATCCACATGGACTGGCCTACTGGCAGGGCATCGATGACATGGTTGATGTTCTTTGCGCCCGTGTCGCTCAACAACTGCAGGGCGTTGATCTCTTTAAGCAAGTCGCTGTATGTGTCGGCGAGCTTTGGGTTGGGAATAGCAGTGTCACTCTCCTCAATATCGATAATCTTGACAGCGACCAGTTGGTTTGTCGTTAAAGAAGTAGCCTTGTAGACACGGCCGAAGCTGCCCTTGCCGATGAGCTCCGATAGGCGGTACTGAGGGGGATCCTTTCCGGTCTTTGAGCACTGCTCGGTGACGAGCTTTTGCATCTTCTTGGCATCTTCGATGGCCTTTTGCTTGGTGACGGAGAAGTCCGGGCCTCTAACCTGGAGCGACGCCATGTTGATGAGATGTTGGTTGCCCGTCTGGGGGCTGAGGCTGCCTGAGCCGGGGGGGAGAAAGACGGGCTTGGGGGGGGGGTTTGGCGGGACTAGAGCTTGGGGAAGAACCGTTTGGTTTGGTTCACGTCATGGTATCCTTAGCTTGATCACGTGTCGCTATACCTGGCGGCCGTGATCCTTGACGGAAAACGAGAAGCGAAGATGGTGGATGTTGAAACTGATGAGCTGAAGGTCGTTGGACATGCTGGAATGGAAAGGGGCCACTGCTACGCTTGTCGTTCAATGTCTGACACGCACGGCACGCACGAGCCTCATGTCACAGCAGCCGCCGCCATCCCGGTAGCCAATGGGGGGTAGATGTGGCGGTGCAGAACGAGTCAAGGTGGCTAGTGAGTGTGCCAGCACAATGGGGAAGAACAACAAAGACGAAAGGACGGGAATTGTTTTCCAGAACGACCCCTGGCTCGAATTTTTACGTATTAGCTACCCTCCATTATCATCAGTCTGGCCTGAATCACTTTAAAGTTCTCTCGTGCTTTTACCCAATTCATCCACGCCACAATTGAAACCAAGACACGAACTAATGCTTCAGCGCATGAACCAGCGTAAACCAAACTATCGAAAGTGCCCTTCTTCGCATCGCTAGTGTAACCAGCAAAAGTGCAATGAAAAAGCATGGGAGTCTAGAACGAAACTTCGCGTCTCTTGGAGGCAGTGTGATACCAAGGACACTCTGGGGTCTGGGCTCGGCTACGCAAGCGCAACCAAGCAGCTTTAACCCCCGAGGAAGCAAAAAAATTTAAAGTCAACTTTGGAAAGGGTTTCGTTGAACCCATGCCCAGGGGTTAACCTGTGCAAGAACAGATACTACACTTGATCTTAGCCATATGGCAAAGGAAGCTAAGGAGGAAAGAAGAGATTGCCAGAGTCGGGGCGACATGAGGGCTCTTTTATACTCGGACTCATCATCTATGAAGCCTTGAATCTGAGGATTAAAATACTGAACCTGACGATCCCCACGTCAACGTCAATCATTCTCATCGAATCGCTTCAGAATCCTTCCAGGCTGTAGGCAGCTGCCTAGTCAGGGCTGAGACGGGTGATCATCGCTGCCTGGAGATTCCATGGAAACTGGAAAATGTGGGCGGGGATCGACAAGCGTTCCCGATAAAGACCGGACATTTGAAAAGCACGGGACGCCGACCCGGGAACTCGTCTCGCCTCGTCTTGCATCGTCGCCGACCCGGTCCCAGGGGTTTGGGGATTCGGCCGATAAAGAGGAGACGACCCCAATCTAATAGTTCAGTGCGCGATGGCGCCCGCCGTCAACTAAATAAGTCCAGTAGATATCGGGTCACCAACACCAACACCAACACCATGACGAAGCGATGCCGAGGCAGCGGATTGCTCAATTGTGTTGTCCGTGCGCGACCGAGGCAACGCGCCACGGAATGACACTGAAAGAAGTCTGTTTGATCCCCGACGTTTATCGAGGCCCTCGAGTTCATCGCCACATGGCCTGACAAAAAAGGACATTCTGCAAATGTCTCGGGTTGCTTGGCTACGGTGACATGCAGGCTGATCCCCCTGTTGCGAGGATGCGCCTTTATTTCCACGGGCTGCGAAACAAGTCCGCGGTCATGGCCACACCAAGACCAACTATTACGCCCGGGTATAGCCTCAGTTCAGCGTCAAAGCACACACATGCAGCCCACCTTTCCCAGAAGGACAAGGCTTGAAACAACAAGAGAAAGGGGGGGGCTCACAGAGCTTCCAATGGGTTATCGGGTTTTTGGGTCCCAGCTGAATGGACTTGTTGTTGTTGGCCAAGTAAAAACGCCAACCGTTGGTGCCAACTCGCGGAATTGAGCGAGCCTCTCTACTCTTTTTGGTGGTTACTAATCGGGGCGCGAGGCTTTATCCGTCCATTACATCTCGGCGGTTTGACTGGTTTCTGCTGGTATGATCCATCAGACCCATTCCAAGGTGATGGATAGTGCGGCCTGAAAGACGGGTATCAGAGTTGGAAGCAATACCGAAACCATCGAAAAACCAAGCAATGACAAATATCGACTCGAGTCGTTAAAGGCTTCAAACAGCTCTCACACACACATCCGTGGTAAGTCCCGACATTGTTCGGCTTGGCGTCATGCATTCATCTCCCTTCATCACAAGCAAAAAGCCTTCTACTAAACAAGCTCCCTCAACGGAAAGCCTCTCTTTTCTCTCTCTATCTACCTACTGTAAGCCATGGATCACTCCCAAGATCGCGGTCACCTTGGCTAGTCCCCGTCAAAGCCCGGCCGGCCCCTAGCCTTCACTCCCCGCGACGCCGATCTCATTCCCCACGTCCGTGCCCCCCTTTTTTTTGGTTCCCTTTCCAAGATTTCACGAGTCAGTACCTGCATCGATCCCCCTGGCTGGGATGGGTGTGCTACAGAACAAGTTGAACGGTGCAGAGTGGTGGTGATGGTGTCCGTGATAGGCTCGAAGCCACACCTCGCCTCGTCATCGGATGCTCGGCTTACATCTGGCGCGAACTGTTGGATCGAAAGGCGCCTCTAAAATGCTACTACCGATACGGCAGCTACCTTACTGTAGCTAGTCCTGCCCGGGAGGAGGGGAGGGCGCACGAGGGCTGGATCCCACGCTCAGGGTCGTTGATGTATTAACAGTGGGTGAGGATCCTCAAAAAGAAGCTTGTTCCGTGTCGAGGCTTGAACCTCTTGGCCTTGTTCGTTGTTGTATTGTATCTATCTATCTTCAGTATCAATCATTCAGTTTCCCTCATCTCCTTCTTGATGACTGCCGGACTCCATGCAGCCCGAAACCCAGCAGCATCACCACCACCAACCTCATTACCATCATGACAACCGCAGGTGAAGAGTACTTGAAGGCGCACTCGGAAAGCGAGTCCATCGCGCCTCTTCCAGCCAGCCTCCGCAACGGTCTCATCGCCATCTCCGTCTTTGCTCTACTCTCCTTCCTCCTCGCCTCAACTCTCTTTCTATACTTGACCTACAAGCTCCTGGCATGGCACATCCAGAAGAAGTCTCGCGCCGACAACATTGCGAGAAACATCCCAGACCCTGAACCCGTGGCCGACTTTACTTATCAGGAGGGACCGTTTGGACCTCAGGGGCAGTCGTCGAGGGCAGTACACGGCCAGAATGCTGAGCGTATCAAAGCCGCTGGAAACAACCCTCCCAACCAGTTCCTCATCCTCGTTTTCAACCTCATCATTGCCGATATGCACCAGGGCGCTGCCTTTCTTCTAAGCGTCACCTGGATCCAGAGAGGCGGCATCTTTATCAACACGCCTACATGCTTTGTTCAGGGTCTCTTCGATTCCAACGGGGACTTGTCATCAAGTTTATTCATCACTGCCATTGCCGTTCACACATATCTCTCCGTCGTCAGAGACTATCGACCACCCCAAAGGGCCTTGTATGCAGTCATTGTAGGAATCTGGATATTTGTCTACGCTCTGGCAATTATCCCTTTGTTAGCCACCAACAATGGCAGAAATGTTGGTGGCTACTATGTTCGCGCTGGTCCATGGGTAAGTCACCTACCATGGAGGTTACTCATCGATTGCTACTATACTAACATGATCCAAGTGCTGGATTAACGATGCATATGAGAATCTTCGACTACTCACTCATTACCTCTTTATTTTCCTTTCTCTCGTTACAACCAGTGTTCTCTATGTCGCTATCTACATATCACTTAGACGCCAGGCCAAGGAGAGCGCAGAAAAAGGACGGCTCAAATAACACTCGAGTCAAGTTCAACCACAACCCGGCCTTCCTGGTGTACCCTCTAATCTACGTCATGTGTACTCTTCCTCTCGCCCTCGGCCGTATCGCCACCATGGCTGGCGCCCACGTTCCTATGGGATATTACTGTTTCGCCGGAACCCTCATCGCCAGCAACGGATCTTTTGATTGCCTACTCTTCGGCACGACCCGACATGCCATTGTTTTCGGTTCCAAAGACGAAGTCGATATTGAGGATACGGGCCTCGAGACCTTTGCCTTTATGCGCACCCCTGCCAACCGATTCGGCAACATTGTCTGGATCCAAGGCGGAGAGTCCCATTCCGACAACATGGGGGGAGTTGGAGGATGGTGGCAACGACTCGGAGGCAGGTCTGACAAGGTATCAGGAGCCCTTCGCACCCGGACCCTCAGCCAGGAGTCTCTGAGGAGTTCAGCACGCAACGAGATGGCCATCCAGATGGACGTGGTCACGTCCGTGGCGGTGGAGATTGAGGTGGACAAGGATAGAGATCCGAGATTCCCTGACCCGTCGATGAGCCAGACTCCTTCGCTGAGCAGCGGGGAGAAGCATGTCATGAGGAGTTTCTAGAGCAGGCCTTTGTGACTCGCTCAGACCCCAATTCATTATTTGATTGAGGGTATGGAGACATGCTGTATATAGACCGAGAACGCCTGTCCATACATACCTAGATACCCAACCTTCTGTACTCTTGGATCATACGCAAAATCTAGTCTTTTTAATCTAAACAACTTCTATAAAGTCTTTCTCTATAAAATACAAGTCCTGTGAAGCCTTCTACCACACCACGCAACTCTGTCTGGATAAGCTTACTTGGTGTCACGAAGATCCCTTTAGCCTCTCGACCATCTTGCCATGCACCCCTTTCCACCCATCCTCGCACGAACCTTTGACCACACCCACAAGCAATCTAGAACATGCGATGACGACATCCTCGACGATCTCGCAGCTCCCATCGTCTGCCTCCTCGATCTGCCACACCGTCTCCAGTACCATGCCCATTGGACCTCTCATGCGAATGAAGACCCCCCTCTCAAGGTTGAAGAACTCTGCCGTGCTAACAACGTCGGAATCCCAGAGACCCGCCGGTAGGGCATGAACCCGGTCTGTAATAGAGTAGCACTTGGGCGAGGCGACGACGGTCTGGCCCCCGGGAGGAGGCGCAGGCGCGGGATCCTGAGGCGTCTGCAGAGCCTCGAATTTGATCATGTGAGGGTCGCACTTGATGAAGAACTCGTGGTCGTGCAGCATCTCGACGCCCTTGGAGGCTGGGATGCTGGAGGGGATGGCTGAGACGTCGCCGGATCTGGGCCGTGGTCCGGAACATGTTTTCCTTCGAGGGTAGAAATAAAAGAGGCGTCACGGGCGTGGCGAAAAGCTCTTGTGGGGGGGGGGGAAAGGGCTGGTTATGGTTTTGCGCGGGCGTTTTTGGTGCGTTGATTGCGGGATGATACAGTTACAGTTACTTTTTCTACCGCTGACAGGTTGGAGGGTAGAGGCTGAAAGTCTACAATTATGGCGGCGGAGGTGGCGCCCTGGTTTTAAAAAGCGAGACATCATAGCGTAGTGCATGGTAGAGTAGCATTGGAGACCAGACATGGGGATGGGGGATTCCCAGTTTCATGGGAGAGAGAGATGCAACCCTCATCTCCTCAGGTTACGCCTCGGTGGTGATTAGCTACTCAGTAGCTGCGGCTGCGGTTACAGCCCGGACGGCTATTGTCTCGTCTCCGTCGTCTGAGCGTCCATGCGTTGATGCTTGTCAATTCATGACGGCACGGGTCGAACCGTAGCGATTGTGTTGTGAGGATATCATGATTATGATGGATAAGATGAGTGTTACGAATTCATTGTGAATTCTGCAGCAGACCCCCCAAGAAGAATTGGTATTAAGAGTACATGCTCTTCTTTTTCCTTCTCGATATCCATGTCGGTTCTGACTTCGACATGGTCATTGCTTTGCCAAGGAATTCAACGACGAGCCATGGCTAAAGTATACAACAAATAGAGCAAAAAGGGCTTGAAAACTATGAGCAAAGTAAACCCGACAACTTTCTTCCATCAAAATCAATGGAAAATAGCAAAATTCCCTTAAATTCGCCAAGAATTGTATACCCGTTGAAACAAGGCAAAATAGTTGCCTAGATCGTCAGGGCCGTCATGGCGATCCCTTAGATCCTCCCTTAGACATCATGTGACTTCGCGATTCCCACTTTGCCTCCCAGCGCGGTCTCGCGTGTAGCGTTAACTAACCCCCATCCCACTTTGACTGATTCTCGTGCTCATCACAAGTCGCCGTATCTGCTTCTTGGGCGTCACCCCTCACCTCAATCCTTCTAGATTAGGCTTTCCTTGGATTTTTACATGCAATAATTCAACGTCCCTAACCTTCGCCGTACCAAATTACCTTTTCACAATGGTTACGTCAACCAAATCCAACCGATCCCGCACACCAAGGAAACCCGCCTCCAACTTTTCGAAAAAGCCCGTCAAGGCCAACCAGAGTATCCTCAGCTTTTTCAAGAAGGAAGGAAAGCAGGAGACTTCGCTTTTCTTGGGTGCAGCGCCACAATCCGTCGACGATGAAGACCTATACACTGCCGACGACACGGCTCGATTCAACGAGGATGAATCGCCCAGCAAGAGAAGGAAACTGAGCGAAGAACCCGAAAAATACAAAAAAGAAGGAGACCATTATAAAAACTGAGACGGTGGTCACGGTGGAGCAACCCTCGTCGCCTCCCAAGGCAGAGAATGGCTCACGGCCAAAGCAACCCAAGCCTAAGATCAAGACCCCTTTCGTGATGGACTCAGATAGCGAGGACGAAGACGAGGACGAACCCGAGACAAAAACCGCCGACAAGGAAACTGAAAAAACTGGCCAATGTACAAAAATTACCCCCAAATCACGAGGTCCAAATGGACGGTTTTGCTAAGGACGACAACAAGGACGCAGAAAGCAGGACCCCCACGTTGAAACAGGACGACTCGACATACGAACAATTCGACCACCTCCAGGATATCGCCGATGAAGACCTATTCGAATTAGACGACCTCGAAGGTGAAGAGACACGTGAGATGCGCTTCATGAGGGAGCAAGCTCGGCTCGAGGCCGAAGAAGCCGGGGGTGTTGAACACGAAGACCTCGCAGACGACAGCTTCAATGATGATTCCATGATAGAGAGTTGCCCTATTTGCAACAACAGTCTGGCCGGTATCTCGACGGATGAGGCAACTCGACATGTCAACTCTTGCCTCGACGGAAATCCAATCCCTTTGTCAAACAAGGAGAACCAAGCCCCGAAAAAGCCACCCGAACCCTCCAAGACGGAATCGACTGAGGTCATCAAAAAGGTTTGAGCGGGCTGCTATTCCCAGACCCGGCCAAGCCAATCCTTTCAAGTTGAATCCCTCAGGGTCCACACCTAAATCGGCATTTGCAAAGCTCATGTCAAACAATGCTGAGGATTCGGCATGGGCAGAAGCTGCTGCTGCTGAAAACTCTTCTCGAGGGAAGCAGGCTTATGAGAGGACGTGCCCCTTTTACAAGATCATGCCTGGATTCTCCATCTGCGTCGATGCTTTCCGGTATGGCGCTGTCGAGGGTTGCAAGGCGTACTTCCTGAGCCACTTCCACAGTGATCACTACATTGGCCTCACAGCGAAATGGAGACATGGGCCTATATACTGCAGCAAGGTCACCGGGAGTCTGGTCAAGCAACAACTTAAAACCGCGGAGAAGTGGGTTGTTGCGCTCGAGTTTGAGAAGCCCTACGACATCCCTGGAACCGATGGAGCATCAGTCACCATGATACCCGCGAACCACTGCCCAGGGAGCTCCCTATTCCTCTTCCAGAAGACCATGAAGCATGGAATGGGTAGCCGAGTTCAGCGCATCTTGCATTGTGGAGACTTTCGGGCTTGTCCTGCTCAAGTCAAACATCCACTGCTCAAACCAGAGATCGTCGACTCCATCTCAGGCAAGGTCAAGCAGCAAAAGATTGACATCTGCTACTTGGACACGACATATCTCAATCCTCGGTACTCGTTCCCACCCCAAAAACGACGTCATCAAAGCCTGTGCCGACTTGTGCGGATCAATGTCACCTGACCCTGATTGCAAAGATGATGTATGGGACAAAGCCAGTGCCCAAGGAACTCAGGGCGTCAGCAAGTTCTTCAAAGGCACAAAGTCCAATGAGACAGGGAAAGATGGTGCCAAGAAAGGACCTCGGAAGCGGTTGTTGGTAATATGTGGTACCTACTCGATCGGCAAGGAACGCATCTGCATCGCCATAGCCAAGGCATTAAAGTCCAAGATCTTTGCATCACCCGGAAAGATCAAGATATGCAAGCAACTTGGCGATCCGGAGCTGACGGCTCTGCTTACTTCTGATCCCCTCGAGGCACAGGTTCATATGCAGATGCTCATGGAGCTACGCGCCGAGACTCTCCAAGAATATCTCAACAGCTACAAACCTCACTTCAGTCGCATCGTGGGCTTCCGTCCCAGCGGCTGGAACTTCAGACCTCCTGGCAAGGCAATAGGGGCAAATACTTCGCCCGGAAGCATCCAGACAGAGCAGATCCTTCACGGCAAGGGTTGGCGAACCCGTTTTGGATACAGAGACTTTGTACCGCAGAGGGGCAGCACCAAGGAGGCCATGTGCTTTGGCGTACCGTACTCGGAACACAGCAGTTTCCGGGAGCTGGCCATGTTTGTCATGAGTTTGAGGATTGAAAGGGTGGTCCCAACAGTCAACGTGGGCAGTGAGCAGTCTAGGAAAAGAATGAAGGCTTGGATAGATCGTTGGATGGCAGAGAGGAGGAAGGGGGGCATCGTAGTGCCGCTCATTGAGGATGAAGACGATGGAAAGATATCAGAAAAGGACTTGTGGGATGGTAAATCAGGCAAGGGAGGGGGAGCGTATTGGTAGTGACATGGTTGTAGGATAGGATTGTGCACAGTAACCTGTAAAGGAAAGCCTCGTTTGGACATATAATGTCTCGTCACGATAACATCACAAGCACGAAATGGGAAAAGAAGAGCATTTCATTATCCATATCAGGAGCCAACGCCACATGAATCCCCCCCCTTTTGCCACTCCAAGTTATCCATGCATATCTCTCTCCCTTCTTTGGGAAAATCTATTCCACGACACGTCGCTTTACTTTCATAACGGTCCCCCTCGTCTACTTGGCCTTTGCCTGCTGAGCAGCAGCTTCTATAAAATATCCAGTCAGTTTTTATCTTTCTCCAGTATCAAAATTCAGGGTAACTTACCCCTTCGGGTGGCATCCTCCAGAAGCTGCGTGTCCACCGATGCAGCGGGGAGGTGGACATATCTCACCACGGAACCACGGATGAAGACGTTCTTAACGGAGCTCTATTACAGCGTCAGTACTAAGAAAGAAAGAAAGAAAATAGGAGGTGATAAAAAGGACGCACCATATGAGGATACTTGAGCTCCTCGACAACCTGAATGTCGTCGAGCTTGATGTTGAGGTACTGATCCACACTCTTCAGGATGCCCTTGAGCTGAATGTCGTTCTTGAGCTCGACAGTGACCTCGTGGTCGATGAGAGTCTTGAAGAAGCTTAAATATTTACGTCAGCATACAAACAGGGATATAATGTCACGTTGGGAAGGGAGGTGAATGAGTACCTGAAGAAGAGCATCTTGTCGGCGTCAGAGAGAATGAGCAGGGGTTTCTGAGTCTCGCAACACCTTGGTCTTGCGTTTAATTGAGATTTTTATCCGTGTGTCAGAGGTAGATGACCTTCTTGATTGATTCACGGACTTTAACGGCGTAAAAGAATGGTTTAGCTGAAGACGTGGGCGGTTTAGTTGGTTGGTGGTGCAGGATCTCCATCATGAACGCCTAGGCACAATGGACGGTCACGATCACGTGACTGAATGGCTCATGGCACCCATAATCAACTCCCATCAGGGCAAGTCTCTCAGATCAGGGTAATTCACATTAGACGAATAAAAAGTGATTTGCTGTTATGAATACAATTTCTATGCTTGCATCTCCCTATTGTTGATTCTATTGGGCATTCAGTCTACTTCATATTCACTTCACTCTGTAGTTACACAGTCCTTGAACAAGACAAGCCATACAACTCCCCCTCCCCACGCGCCTTGGTACACCTCCCCTGGATGCGGATAAACATCCATGTCTCAGGAACACGTTAAGTGACGTTTTTCTTTATGCAGCAGCGAGTACCTTATTCCCCATGTACACATCCTCGCTTTCCAATACAGCCAGGCTGGGCCACACAGCAAAAAAGCGCCCCCCGTGCCTAGTTCATGCTGCTACGTATGTAGTTTAAATCAATCGAGATCCATCCATGCCCCCCTCCCAACGCCATGCAAAGCCCAGTAAATGGTTTGGTTTTCACTCTCCTCCTTTCGTGATTTCGTGACATTAGCCCATGGCGGATTTAGGCCACGTAGCGGTACAGTGATGGCATGCCGTCCTCGTCGGGTCGCTCCAGGTACTCTCGAGCGATAAGATCCTCGATACGCTTCTTGATGAGGGACACTTCGGGTCGGAAACGGCCAGAGAGCTGAGTGAGAACTTCGCTGACGAGTTGCGAGTGACTGAGTTCCTTGCGAGACCTATAGCTAGTTAGTATACTTGTATGCGTGTGGCTCATAACACCAAATACGTACTTCATGATTCTCACAACCGCCGCGTCGACAATGTGAGCTCTCGTCTGGTTGTTCTTTTCCTCAGTCTTCTTTCTCTCGGACGTGTCCTCAACCTTGGATACTGCGTTGATGATGGGTGCCTTGATCCTGATCGTCTTGCTCTGGAAGGAGGCGTTGAAGGAGAACTTGTCAGTGGACTTCACCGACTTGCTCAGGGGCTCCTTGGTCAGGACGCGTGATTTGGGCGCCACAGCGATAGCGGTCAGAGTCCGCATGAGATCCGGGGTCGAAATGTTGGTCTTGGCTTGGATCTCCTCAAAGCTGAGAGACTCGCCCTCAGGCAGGTCGTTGAAGAGTAGCAGGACAACCATGCCAAATGTTGGCACGTTGATCTCATATCTCCGCTCCCGAGATAACGGTCCAGATTTGCCAGGGATCACTGGGAATGTACACTTGACATCGGCACTTCCAGTTGTGCCGATCCAGGTGAGCTTGCGTCCATTGCGGTTAGTAAGGTAGAACTGCTCGAAGCTCGCCTGTAGTCGATGCACCTCGGGTGGATATTCGCACGTCACCCGAGAACCCTCACCAATCTGTGCGGTTCGACCCATGACCTCAGGAGGCCAGTAGTTGGTCGTGAGCACGTTGATGTTGAGATCTATGACCTTGGCACCGTCACCAACGTTGCGGATATGGTCTCGGTAGCCGCTGCTAAGATCAGAGGAAGTGGCCAGGTCTCTGAACATGCCCTCAAACTTGCTAGTGAACTGCTGGCCCATTTCTTGCTTCATCCGAGAAATGATTTGTTTTTCCACGTCATGGCTTTCCGACTTTCCGTGGAGAAGTCTTCGTGCCAGGTGTCTCTGGTAATACGTCTGGAACAGGTCCCTATCCTGCAGGTACCGAATCAGAACAATCGCCTTTTCAAGGACGACATCAACCTCAGCCTCTGTCTTTCCCTTGATGCCTCTCTTGAGGTTGTCATCGATAAACAACGAGACGTATTCAGAGCACCGAGAAAACATGTTGATGAAGTCGGAGAAGCTCTTTGTCAGGGCGCTCTGGATGATCAAGTCATTCTGAAAGCACTGCGTCCATAGAGCATCAAACTTGTCCTTCAGGCGCAACACATCATCCACCCACTTGACAGCAGCAGCTGTCTGCTGCGCAGCTGGGTTCAGAGACTTTGCCTTCTCTCCTTCGCCGCCTTCCTCGCCTTCACCATGACCAGATGAGAAGTCGGTGCTCTTGAGGCTTTTCTCAATCTCCAACCCAAGCTCAACCACACGGTGCTGCAAGATTTCTCGAAGTGCCGTCTTCTTGGGGTCGACTCGTGAGATAAGACGGTAGAGGATGGAGAGTTCGTCAATCTTGTCGTTGTCGATCATCCATCTCAAACCGCTCCCTTCCAGCGCGAGGAACTCGGACATGTGGGCTACAATGAGCTCCTGGTCGATGGTTTCCGTCACCTTTGGTAACGTCTCCAACTCAATCGTCGTTCCGCATCGGTCAATTTCCTCGTTTAGCCGCTGCTGCGTGTGTCGAAGCCAGGTGCCGGCATCTGACTCACGTAACAGCTTCTTGCCTTCTGCGGCATAATACGTCTTGCTGTTGGCGAGGAATCGAGGCTCGAATACGGTGAGGTATAACTTGTCATTCTCGCTCTCCTCTTCAGTCTCGTAGAGACAACTAAGCATACGACTGCAGCTTCGAACGAGGTTTCGGTCGATAATATCTCCTTCACGCTCCATATCGATCTGGTCAAGGATGACGGATATCAAGATATCGATGACAGTATCCTTGGTGTTGGAGTTCAGGCAAGAACGTAGGATATGGTCTCGGAAGAGGGCGATGGTGGTGGCGAAGATGGGTACTCGCTGTGCCTCGAGATGTGAATAGCCTCGATCGAGGTACATGAGAATATCGGCCGTCATGTTCATAGACATGTTGTGATCCTCCCAAGTGTCTCGTAGTCCCTTGAGGAACTTTTCTCCCGTTTGTCGTCTCTCATTGACCGACGTCACCGATGTTCGCTCGACGCCGATGTTGATCAAGCTAGTCGTGACGAGGTCTCGGATCTTTGGGATAACATGGTCGGCAAACCACTGTTCTTCGAACGCCTTGACCCTATCATACAGGGCCTCACCTTTCTTCTTAAGAACAATTTTTGTAGGCCGCGCGATAGAGTTCCTCGAAGGATAGTCGACTGCAGTTCTTCTGGTGGATGTCGCGGAGGGCTTCCTTGAGCATGTTCCAGCAAGCCTCAAAGTCACCTCCTTCGTCGCGTTCGTTCGGCTGTTCCGGTGAGGTTAGCAACGTTCAACCAAGCCCATCGCCTCCTCTTGTATAGGTCGAACTCTTGACATGTCCATGGAAGGGCGCTTTCCAGACTTACACGCACGATGCGACGAGGGGGACGAATCCGCCCAGCTCGTGCGCCAGATCCGCCTCTTCCGGATATCATGTTGTCGTGCCCAAGGTCTCTCGAGATGTAACCGTCAAATAACAAATTAATGCAAGTAAAACGCGTTCGCGTGGTTCAGGCAGGTTGGCTTGAACTCAGTGGATAGTGGGGTAACCGCAGAGGGGAGTCGGTCTCGAGGCGGGGGTAGAAGGGCCGCTGCGCTGTAGGCAATGAAGCAAGAGAGTCAGTTAATGCAACGGAGGATTCTGACCCCGAGTATCCAGCGCCGGCGGGTGGTCCAGGGGGGAAAGAGGAAACTCGGGGCACAGGCATCAGGCGAGCTTCGTGAAAGATGACATGCTCAGGATTGACAAGACGAGGCTGCAATCCAATTTATGGGTGGCCATTTGGTCTCCAGCAGGTCCACGAACTGGATTACTGAGTGCCCGAACTGCTGCTTATCGATAAAGGGCGCCTTAGATAGAACCGCCCAATTAACTTTGGTCCGGGGCAGCATGTGGGCGCTTGTCCGAAGCTCTCCCGGTCACGTGGAGGTATCTCAGTCAAGCAAGCACCAACATTCCAGCAAAAAGGAAACATCACGTGCACCTCCCCAGCTCCCGAACCTTGATTTTTCCGACCGACTTTCTCGAGGCCGTGTTGCAGCCTCAGCCTCACGCCGAATCCACGACGCGCGCGAGACCCAACCTCGACCGACCAACGTTTTAGAGTATTCACCACTCAACATCTCATAGCGGCCGAAGCGCATTTTACCTTATAAGTCGCCAAGATGAAGCTCGTTCGGTAAGCTCAAACCCCCCCTTCCCCCTTCCACATCTTGCGCCGCGCCGCAGTTGGGGAGATTATGCTGAGCTTTCTCTTTCAAGCACGAGCTCCTGGGCTAACATGGCACGACCAGATTCCTGATGAAATGCGCCAACGAGACGGTGACAATTGAGTTGAAGAATGGTACGGGAGCAGCATACCCCTCATTCACAAACTCTTGAGCTCAGCGCTAACCTCGATACAGGCACCATCGTTCACGGCACCATCTCGTCCGTCTCCCCCCAGATGAACACGGCTCTCCGTAACGTCAAGATGACGATCAAGGGCCAGGACCCCGTCTCCCTCGACACCATGAACATCCGAGGCTCCACCATCCGATACTTTATCCTCCCCGACTCGTTACCCCTCGACACCCTCCTCATCGACGATGCGCCCAAGCCCAAGAACAAGGCCCGCAAGGAGGCTGAGCGGGGCGGTGGCCGAGGGCGAGGCAGGGGTGGCGGCAGAGGACGTGGTCGCGGCCGTGGACGGGGAGGACGACCTTAGAATGGCCACACGAATGGGGTTAGTGGCAACACGAATAGGATCAACGGCCACATGAATGGGTATACAAACGGAGAGGTCAATGGTAGAGAACCGAGTAGGGCTTGAAGAGATCGGGACCGCGGACGTGGCGCGACGACGACGTGAGGGGTTTTATCAAACGGTATCGCGACGATACGATATCAACTATTCACCAATGGATTGGCGTTCGGGATGCTTGGCCCTAAAACACTGTATGAATCATCGGCGGGTGGGTATCGATTTTTTGGTATGGAAAGATATCTGAATACATGCTCTTGCACGCCTCCAACCCGGCATCTCCTTCGCTATATCTGTTCCTCTGCTGGGTTCGCATAGTCTCGCCATATCCGCACGATCTGCAGCTTCTCCCAGCCAGCCCGCTTGCCGCTGGTGCCCACGGTAAGGGTCCGCCACTCAGGTCCGAATCCTTGGATGCGCCGTTTGACCTCTTCAGGCTTGTTCTGGGCACAGAGGAGGATGTAGGCACATCCACGACGGGAAAGGACTTGTGGCAGCCCTTCGATAAGCCTGTCGGTCGTCTCCATGCCATCCAGACCACCCGCGTACGACAATGCCAAGAGATAAGAGTCGTCATCAAAAAGAGGGCTTCGCGCTCACAGCCAAGTCATCTGCGGCAAAGGTCTCGGGTCGAGCAGGCATCTCGGGCGTGGGCACATACGGCGGGTTGAAGATGAGAACGTCGACAGAGCCCTGACGCCATGGACTCACGAGGTCGCCCATGCACGAACCCAGGTACAAACCGTGAGTGTCGACATTGTCAGCCTCTGCCTTACCAACGGTGCCGACAGTAGCGCGGCACGCAAAGGCATTCATATCGACGCCCGCGGTGAGGATGTTGCGTGTACCAAAAAGGGTCTGCGCATGGGCGTTGACAAAGGCGAGGACGACTCCTGAACCAGTGCCAACCTCCACCACGAGGGGGGCAGCATCCGGGAAGGCTTGGTTGAGAAATGCAGTCTCTGTTGCGGATGAAAGAGTGTCTAGGAGGAGGTAGGAATCTTCTGCGGGTTCGTAGACTCGCTCGTAGGGGACGTGAGAAGTGTCCGGTGTCGGCAACATGGCTTATATGATTGGGGAGTTGTGAGATGTCGTTGAGTTGTGAAGCTTCACAAGCTGCACGATGAGAAAAACTATCATCGGAAAGTGGGCGCGGCACGTGATGCAACTGGAGTTCAAGTATCAGAGCAGTCAAGATCAACCAAAAGAAATTAAACAACTGTAGGCCAATAAGGTCGAATTTCATAGGCCTCGATGATGTGCGACGTCGAAATATGAGGTCGTATCGTGAACATGCATAAGGCCTCCAAGAGCTTCGATCCCAGCCTAGCCCTCAAGTGTCGCCCTGCTTTAACAAGTCGTCTTGCCCTCCATCACCACCCATCACTTCATAACGAATCGATGACACTCCTCACAGAACCACACACTTCATCTCGCAACCCCAATCATCTCTTCCAGGTCCAACCCCCCACTTGATCCCCCATCCCATGCCCTCAACCATCCGGACCAGGTTGCGGTCGTACTCGCCGTGGAGATCACAACGAGGGCAAGGTCGACTCTTCGTGCGGTAGTATTTGGGTGGTTGCTTGGCCGTGCCGTCGCAAAAGGTCGGGCAGTTGTTAAGTCCCATGAGTGGCTCGCAGGGCTCCGTGACAACGACCCAGATGTGTTTGCACTCTTTGTGCTCGAAGCAGGTCAGGGTGCACATGTTGATGGCCACTTGAGGTTAGGTGAACTTGTAGATGGGATGTATCGCACCAGATGTTGGTTGATAAAAAAAAAAAGTTGTATGTACTTGTTAAGAAAAACGTATTGGGCAAGGCCTGTGAATCAGTATCCAAGCCCTCACATACAAACGCCAAACCAGTCAGCCAGTGCCTCTCCAAACGCATTCTGATGAGAATCACATCCTAAAAAAACTCCACGCAATGCTTATGAAACCCTATCCATCAATCCCCTGAATGAAGATGCTGCCGTGTTATCGTCTCTAAGTGTGCCACTCTCGTCTAGCTCAGCATCGCCACTGTCATCGTCAATCGCTTCCTCGCTGGAAGGAACCAGCCGTGAGAGCATGGTTTCCATTCTACGCATCGCTCTTTCCATGTTTGCGAGCCTCTCTGCTGTTCCTTCTAGGACGTCAGCGTCGGAGAATGACCCTCTGAGCTTCTGTGGGATGCCCGGGAACATGGAATCACGTCTCGACGGACGTCGAACACCGGGATCGTTCGGTCGATTGTGATCGAGCTCAGCTGTCGCATTCCGCGTAAACTGTCTTCGAATAAGGTGATGCGTCAAGTCATCGTCGACGGCGATATCGTCCTGAACCGTTTCCGGCGGCGGGACCTGGAACACGGCGCGTAGATCTCGGTGGACAGTCAACCGCCACTTCTTCCAGAACCGACTCTTGGTCGGCGGTGGAGCCTTGACCTCGGTAGGGTCTTCGATAACCCGAGAAGGCCAGAGCAGGCGACGCTCTGCAACGGCGATGAGAATGAGTACTGGGAAGTTGAGGGTCTTGACAGCCGCGACGTGGATCTTGTGGAACCAACGGGGGTTGACGATGAACTTGAGGGGGATGAACAGAAACACTGCGAGGATGTTGAACGGGGGCTGGTACGCAAAGACGGCATCAGCTTTGACGCCCTCGAGGGTGAGGACTGCTCGTCGAAAGTTGATCTCTTGCAAGGCGTTGGACGAGATGTTGCTGAAGGTGTTGGACAACATGGACACCAGGATTGTGAGGAAGAGTGTGTTGCCCAGGAAGGCAAATGCGACCATGACACTAGGTCCTAGTAGCCAGTGAAACTCGGTCTGGGTACATGTTAGATATCTCTAAATAGAGTACGTTCGATGGGATGAGTGTGATATACTGACCGATCGTTGAATGCCTGTACCGTCAAGCCCAAACCAGATGTAGATCATCCATTTCGAGATGGTCCTAAAATATCGTGAGTCAAAGGCTTGTCAAGGCAATTAAGTGAGACATACACTATGGGATGAGCTCCCTCACCGAGCCAGAGGAGCGACAGCAAGAAGCCCAGGAAACACCAAGCTGACAACGCTGTCAAGAAGAAGAAATCGGCCATCATCGACCTAAGCGACAAAAAGACCAAGTTGTCGCTGAGTAGGTTAAACGCCAACCGCGGGACCAGCACAGGGGCTGCGAGGGCGAGGACGTCGTATGCTTGCTCAACCATGTTTGTGTCGCCAACACGCCATCCGTAGATGCGCAGGACGAGGTATACCCAATAAAGAAGGACAAAGGCGACATCTAGGAATGACCAGAGGTTCTGGGTATACACGTTCCTAAATACGGTCAGCAAACCTGTAAAAAATCAAGTGGCAATAGGCGTGAACTCACCATCCGTGTGCCAGGATAGTAGCAAACTGATCCAGACCCCATCCAAAAGCAAAGATGGCAAAGGCAACCTCGACGCCATTGTGCAAGCCTTGGCTCCTTAAAATCATGACACTAAAATAGAGGGCGAGTAGCACTGCGAATTGGATGGACTCGAGGATATTCCGGGTTCGAGGAACAATGAGACGGTACTGGTTGAGAAGAGGCGACTCGCGAGGCTCGTAAATGGATATAGGCTTCAGCTTGTAGTGATCGGGAATAATATCCCAGAAAGTTGAAGGTGTGTAAACAATACGACCCTCATAGATTGCATTTACAACCTTCTGACAAGTAGCAGAGCTCAGAAAGTGCTTGCTCTCTGTCACGATGGCAATCTCGAGAGACGGCAGGGTCTTGTGATGAACCCAGGTAGTGATGCGCTCTGCCTCGGCGCGGATCTCATCGGGGGCGTTCTGAAAGGGCTCGAAACCGGCGACGAGGATGTGGGCGAGCAGGAGAAGGCCTTCATGACCGCCGTGAGCTTCACCAAAGCGACGAAGGATGCGTGTCGCGATGAGCTCGCACAGGGTGGCGCGTGTGAAATTGACATTGTGTCTGTTGTTGAGATGAGACTGCTCATCGAGGAACTGAGCACGGTTTACCAGCAGACAGTAAACTATGATAGGTCAGTGACAAGTTGTGAGAATAAAGGTTTAGTCTATCTCACTGATAGAAATGTCATTCAGGCCATAGAACTTATCCACCAGCGGCCTCACAACGGTAACGTTGATCCTCAGGTCCTGCAGCTGCTCCAGGCTTAGATAGTCCTCAACCACACTGATAATGTCGCGACGGATGCGGTGGATGTTTGTGTACACGGGCAGGTGGCTGTGAGGATCCGTCATGCAGCTGTAGACGGCCTCGGCGTTCTCGACGCCGCCCGTGCTGAGGCGGGTGCCCAGAAGAGGACGCCTCTCGTCAGCTCTCGGATCGAATTCGGGATCCGGCAGCGTGATGCGCCGGCGGACGTTGCCAGCCATTGACGTGCCGGGCCTCTCAAAAGAGTGTGATCAATCAAGTGAGTCGTTGAGGATGGTGAAATCTAGCCGATGATCGCGTCGTTGGGTTTGTTGAAGAGATAAGTTTTCCAAAGTCCGAAAAGGCAAGCGAGCGATTAACCTGGCGCTGCTCTAGATAAGAAGGCTCAGGCAGTATCTAAGGGTGTATTTAAGCCTTGGCAAGAAGAGTCAAATCAAGATTCAAAGATTCAATGCACGTCCAAAGTCTTGCAGAAGAAAAAAAAACTATGCAGGAAATGAAATCCCTTGGGCAACGTTGCCAACGTCATAAACGCTCAAGTGTTTTGGATCTTTGAATCTCGCTGATGTCGCACTAGAACTGCGCCACTGATTGGACGAGTACTCCTAGACGAAAAAAACGTGGCGACTTGGATCGGGCTTGGGCCAAGTTTCTTGTGCATCTTTTCTGACAGGATCGGAAAGAAAATCAGGCATTAGATAAGGGACCCTGAAGGGGAAGATTGAGATGTGAGGCTTCATTTGTTGGGTTGCAGTTCATCGTTAATTGGAGACTTGGCGTCCACGTGCATGAAATGTGCACAGAACCATGGATACCTACACAGGTACTAATAAGACGACAACCTACAATCACCACTGGATCTCTTTCATGCGCATAGATAGATCTAGATAGTTATGATCTTTATCGGCTCTCTAAAACACATGCATACCCTGTCAAAAAGAACCACCCCCTAATTACACACAATCCCTCCCTCCCCCTCACAACTTTGCCTCCTTGCCAGCCCCAGCCTCCTTGGCCAACTCCCACGCGACCTTTGCCAGCGGTCCCCTGGTCATCGAGTAGTGCTTGGCCTTTTCGCTGCTCGCCTGCCTCGCCGCGTACCGCGCCGCGATCCCCTGGCAAACGCCCGCCAGCTTCCAGATGCTGAACGCCATGCCCCATGGCACCTCGGCTCGGGGGTCGTACCCGCTCTCCGCCGTGTACCATCCCAGGATCTGCTCCGGCTGCGGCAGGCCCGGCGTCCGTCCGGGGAGGAACTTGGACACGTCGTAAGGTGTTGTTCCCGGGTATTTAGACGTGTAGAAGTTGGTCAGGAAGTTGCACACGTCGGATAGAGGATGGCCGATCGTGGACATCTCCCAGCTATACCAGGAAGTCAGCCAGATGCCACCAAACAAGGAGGTAAAAACATACTCTAGAATACCAATAACCCTCGGCTCCGTCTTGTGAAACACCAGGTTGTCAATCTTGTAGTCGCCGTGCACAAGAGTCGCCCGGTCCTTGGGTTGCAGCCGCTCATTTTTGAAGAAGCGCACCGTCTCGTCAAAGTTGGGAAGTCTCCCAACAGCCTCCTTTGTCTCGATATCCACGGCCTTTTTCTTGGCTTCCGCAGATGGTGACCCACGTGTTGATCTGTCGAGGGTAGAACCCCGATGGCCTGCCAAACTTCTCCAGACCAACCTTTTGATAATCGACAGCGTGGAAGCGCGCGAGCGTCACCACAGCGTCGCGCCACATGGCCTCACGCTCAGCGGGCTCGACACCCGGCATGGTAAAGTCCTCAAAGATGCGCCCGTCGAGAAACTCCATGATGTAAAACGGGGTGCCAATGACCGAGTCGTCCTCGCACAGGCAGTACGTCTTAGGCACCGGAAGGTCAGTGTGCTCAAGGGCGTGCATGATGCGGTATTCACGCTCAACCTTGTGCGCCGTCTTGGAGAGGAGCTTTCCTGGGGGCTTCTTTCGCATCACGAAGCGCTGACTATCGGCGGCTGTGATCTGGTACGTGGGGTTGGATTGACCAAAGCCGAACTGATTGACGTCACATGGTCAGCATCGCAGCCCATTCCCATGGTTGAGAGACGGTCGTGGACTCACTTGCTTCAGATCAATCGGCGTCTTGATAGCTGGCACATTATCGGAGATGTACCTCTCGAGCGCCGCCTCGTCGATGGGCTGCCGTACCCTGCCAGCCATGATCAAGACCGTTGGTTCCTCGTCTCAATGTGAGCTGCTCAGTGATTCGGTGAGCTTCCAGATCTCGCAAGACACGGATTGTATGTGACAGAAGAAGATTATAAAAAGTCTCAAGAACTAAACAAAACCCCAAGTCAGTCTGACTGGGGTCGCCTTGTCGCCTTTACATGCTTATGTTGCAGCTGAGGTCCCCCCATTCTAGGACATGCCGAGGTCCAAATCTGGGGTTGGTCGGGTTACATACAGTTCATCGCCGCGGACCTTGCCCCTCTTCCCCAATCTCTCCACATTGTGTCACGTCTCCTCGGCATCTTGCCCACGGAGACTAATAAGGGGCCGCATTTTGATCCCGAGCCAATGAACAATTGGCTCATCTGCTTGAGATCGGCTGCGCTTATGAAAGACATTCATGGATACTGTAGCTAGACAGGTGGACAGTCATTCACTTATACCGGTGAGATGAGAATCTTGAACGCTTGCTAGAATCTACCAAACCCGTTTTCACCGGTGCTAACATAGTCACTTACACATTCACAACAGAATAACGACCCGAATTAAAGAACAAAGTGTAAATCATGTACACGCTTAGATTTTCAGACACTGTCTCCCTCTGCTGGTGATCCGGCATCGAATCATACTCGGTGGCAACTCTAACATATACATCCATGGGCCTACGAGGCACCATTGCTCGAGAGAGCACCAAGTCCATAAATCAGTCCTCATTTCTCTTCTCCTCTTCCCCGATATTTAACATGTGACAAAATATTCTTCTTTTTTCTTTTTTTCTTCTTTTTCGCATATTCGGGTTTGTTGTTCTCCTCTCCATCCCGCCCTCGCTTGTCAACTTGTATTCGAATGCCTGCCCACATACATGGGCAATATGCATCACCAGCCAAGTTTGACTTCGTTGGTGCCAGACCCACGTTGTACGAGCCGCGAACCATCTTCAAAGAGTTCGACAAAAATAAGAATGAGAGAACCGAAAAGACAAAGGAGAAAGGCCCGAACGAAATAACAAAGAGGGGGTATCCATCATGTTGAATCGTCCATGCATTCTGTCCATCCGATATTCCTGAGGCCACACCCATCCGAGTACAGGCGTGACATGCTGTTGCCAGTCCAGTGCTGTATTACAATGAAACAAAAAATCAAGAAAAAGAGCTACCGGGTCCTGGCATGGTTCCGGCAGCTCTGTAAGAGCCGTAAACGAAGGTGTCAAAAACTTGAGAAAAAAGACACAGACCCATATTAACCGAAGACACCCCCGTCCGGTCGACAATAAACCCCCTCGCCCGTCGCCGACCCCCTAAATAGACTCGAGTGGGGAGTTGAAAAGAAGGAAGAATCGTGCTGCTGTCGTGACGTCGTAAACCGCTTATAGGTTAACAAAGGAAGGAGACTTGGGTGATTTATACAAATAGTATACGCTCAACCCTCGTCCTCATCTTCGTCGTCCTTTGGGCTCGCTGTGTCCGTCTTAGCTCTCTTGTTTGTTGACGAAGAGTCGGCTGCAGACTTGCGCTTGGTTCCTGCGGATCCAGACGCCTTATCTCCGGCCGCGGAATCATCAGCTTTGCCATCTCCCTTGCCAGCGTCGCGTTCCATGGCAGCGACTTCTTCCGCCGTCAGGAAGCGACCACCAGGGCCACGCGGCCGGCGCATTGCGTGGTTATGTCGCGACTCGTGAAGGTAGGGTTTTCGGCCTTTCGAGGTCAGTCGAAGCTGCTCCTCAAGCTTTTGCCGGGCGACACGTCGCTTGAGAATTCGGTGAAACTGCTTGGCATTGACATATAGTGGCGATTCCTCAACGCCGCCTCCGGCCGGCATCTCCGGCGATTGCGGATGTTGCATCTGTGCGGCCGGCATTTGAGGTGGGGCAACGCCGGGTCTCGCGCCGGCGTGGCTCATCATGGTCGACGCGTTAGGAACCCCCGGGCTGGTGACCTGGCTCATTCGGCGGGCGGGAATCTGCGACATGTTGTTCATGCGAGGGGACTGGCGATTGTCCTTCTTAGCGGTAGCGCCGCCCATGCGAGGGGAACTTTGGGGCATGTTGGGGTCTGAGGGCATATAACCATAATTGGAGCCAGACGCGGCAGCGGTCGCAGCCATTGCGGCCGCCTGGATTCCGGGCATGCCATAAACTTGCTGCATGCCCTGCTGTGGCACGCCGTATTGTGGTTGATACATGTTGTGTCCTTGAGGCTGGGCCTGGTGCTGCTGCTGTTGGGAGAGAATGGGCGACGTTTGCACCGTGTGTTGATTGATGTTTGTGGGCGAAGTGATGTTATTAGCAGCACCCGAGTTCGCGTAGCCTGAGTTTGTGTTTTTGTCCTTGCTGTTGATATTGGCCGTAGTCCATTATCCACTAGAAATCCAGTTTGATTGGTAGGTGTCGAGGAAAGGCGTCCTCGTCGCGTTTCAATTCGTTGATGGCGTGTTGGGGTTAAGAGCTGGATTCGACCAAAGATGTAAGACGCGTAACAATTCTGACGTCCAAAATCCGTTCGACAGAGAAGCAGATGACGAATAGTTGCAGTGCAATGGGAAACTGAGTTGGAGAGTTGTGGGTTTAAGGTCCAGCTGTTTGGCTTGGGTAGAGTTGGGCTGTCAAGTAGGAGCCCTCTTCAAGATGCTCTAGTCGCGACAGATCTGGGAGAAGGCGTACCCAAGTGATTGGGCATACGTGTGTGAGGTGGCAAGCTGAAATGGGGCAGTAGCGGTCTCTCAGACGGTCTACCACAGCATATGCGAGCTGATGTCGTGGCTGGATACTGCCTATAGTGGCTGATGCGGCGGTTCACACAGCCACGTGAGAAGTAAGCGACGCCGTTTAGGCAAGAGAACAAGATGGCAGCCGAAGAGACGGCAAGGAGCGACGAGAGATAGCACTGGCTGGACAGTTGCTTTGTCTCGAGGAATCTGTCCAACCATAGGCGTTAGCTACGCTGTATATATGCTAGGCTAGGATGAAGGGGTGGGACGGTAGAAAGAAAAAACGGGGGCGGGCAACGGGAGCGGGAAGGGGTGCAAAATGCGCGTCTGGAAAGCCACTCTTGATGCGTTGGCAGCCCAGAGTCCCATGCATGACGGAATATGCAACAGGCGGGCCCACCAGCCCACCCCGGCGTGCTAGGCTGGCCAGGCCTCGAGTTGGAAGCAAGGGCTTTGACTCGAGGCCTCAAAGCAAAGCAGAGGGAAGCCTGTTGCGCTGGGCAGACTGGTGACGGTCATGACCATGGCAGAGACACTTGTGCTCTCGACTCCAACTTCTACCGCTTTTCCCTTCGTCACGTCCCTGGCCGACCCCATGTCTGATCGTCAGTGACGATGCCGAGACGGATGAGGTTGAATCGGTCCGCCATGGGAAGCGACCTGCCTGGCCCTCATCCAGAATCCAGATAAGCGCCGTTGGACTCGCATCGAGGCAAGGCAAGGCGGCGCCCAAGCTGGTTGGTGGCGGAGACTCGATTCCCTTCCGGGACTCTGGATAGCTGCGGCCCTGCGCCTTGCAACAGGGTGCCAGAGCGGGGTATTGGCTGGCCAGAGGAACGGGACGCAAACAAAGGGACGGGTGTGCATATCAAGGCTGAACGACAAGGATAGGGGTGAAAGCGAGAACCAGGGGACGATATCTCTTTCAACAACATCATTGACTCTGTGTCACGAAGCAGACACCCGAGTAGGTTGGCTGTTTCGTGGGGGAAGAGGGGATGATGCTTATGTGGTGGAGTGGAAACCAGAGTGGCATGTCTGGTCGGTGACGTTTGAATCAGGCAGGTCGGCGGCGGGCGAAGCGAAAGAGGGCGTGCTCGAATTCCACGCGACCGCCCTTCTGCCAAAAACACTGGGGGTAAAGGAACCAAAAATGGAAAAACTTGTACGTACAGACAGCAATGGCGTGTAGGAGTGTCTCGCTTGAATTTCAAACCGTGACAGAGGTGCGGCAGCTGTGATCGCGTTGTCAGCATGAAACGCGGTAGATTATCGGCGACGTCGAGTCTGTGTAAGTGACACCAGAACCATGCAGTGCAGTGCAGTGGCCAAGGTTAGAATAAGCCGTAGACAAGCGGCAGAAATGCGCGCCAGTCAAAAATGACAAAAAGAAAAAGAAAAAGACGCGTTTTGGAGACAAGACAGAGTCAATGCTGGGTGCGCTGACACGGTCGACTGCCTGCCCCAGCTGCGAACGACGCGCTATCGCGTATGCGCCCAGAAGAAGAGGGATGGCCTCAAAGGGAAGTGCTCTGGAAGGGGAGCTTGGGGAATATGGTGAAAAGCAAGTAGAAGCGGCTCTACGTACCTTTTGTGATGCAGGAAACCGACAGATGCACACGAGGCGCGGATGCACGGTTGACGAGCGGGAAACGTAGGAAGCTTCGGCGCGCTCAGAGCTTACTCGCACGACCTTGATTCACACAAGGCCAGTTGAGACGAAGAATCGAATCTGGGGTAAATCGGGATCCGCAGGCAGAAGTCGTCAGGTGACGGACAAAGCGGCCAATGGAGATGATCAAGACGATGCTGGCGACGATGATAGGCCTTGTGGTTGAGATGTTGAAAAGGCGAAGCGAGGTGAGAAAAGCGAGCTGATTTGCTGATGGTGTATGGTGGATTTGATTTGGGGTGGGTGGGCTGTCTCGGGCGAGTGACGAGGGCTGGTCGTTTTTGTCGCGCGGCAGCGTGAGCCTTGCCAGTAAAGTAATTAATTATCTGACGGGCCACCAGATGACGGACGGCAAGGGCCAGGCTAAAGATGGTCCGAACCCGGAAGCGACCGTGACGGCTGAGGAATCGCTTTGTCAGAAGAAGCCAGGGTGCGAGAGATCCCGATGCTAGCTCGCTAAGTCAAGCTGCTGGTGAGAGAGCCGGACGCGTCTGGTCAGACTTTCAAAACAATTGTCCGCTGACACCGCGTGTATGAGACGAGTGCCCCACGAAGTCGCAACGCTGGACTTGACTCGGTCGAGTCAAAGAGTAGAGCCGGGTGTGGAGAGGTAAGACAGGACCAAAGGAGGGGGTTGGGAGTTGAATCAGATATGTGAGAGTTTGTGTGGAATGCGTGAATGTGCGAGTGATGCAGACCAAGAGGGGAGGGTAACGCGGCAACGCGGCAGTTGTTGCGTAGCAGGCCTTTTTGGCTTAGCAGGCGTCAGAGACCCAGGAAGTTTAAGCGGAGAGCTGAAAAACACCCTAGGAGCTGAAAAGAAACAACCTGAAACGTAGGTAGGTTGGCTGTTGGGTAGGGAGTTGGGCGATGGAATTCGCGGCTGAAGAACAGCACGAGCGAGTATTGACACCAAACTATTGAGGTGAGGGGAGCTGTTGTCGATAAGCCATGTGTTAGTCCTATTGGTGAACAAGCTTTGGGGAACTGTACTGTAGAATAGCAACAGTTTCTGGGCGTCGTGCGTTACCGTTTGGGGCGGTTCGGCGCGCGATGAGCGAATGGCAGAAGCTCAAGGCGGGCGGAGGCAGAAGCTTGTCTCTCGGACGGGCCAACTGGAAAGCAAGGGCAGAGCGTTTATCGGTCGCGGTTCACGGGAGCGTTTGCGCGCGCGCGTGGGATCCAATCAAGGCGAGATTGGATGCGTATTTGTGAATGGCTGGCCAGTAGACACAATTAAGTGTTTCGAGGCCTGGGACGAATCTGATTGCTTGATGAGTGGATGAGAAGGAGAGCAGGAAGATTGATTGGCCGTGAAGGAGGAAAGGCCGCGAGAAAGGACGAGGGAAATGCGACGAGATGATTTGAGGGGCGGGCTCCAGACTCTTTGTAGACTTGTGACTGGCGGAAGCTGCCTTGGGTGGGTCTCGCATAGGTGGCTGGGGTGTGAGGCCGAAAGCTGATTTGATGACATGGCGTGATGCAAGGGCTGCGGGCTACAGTATTTCCTTAAGTCCTGAGGCAGCAGCCCAGGGGGGGGGGGGGGGGGTGAGGGGAGTTTTTTTAGGCTTGCCTTGGCTCGGCCTCGGGCTCCGGATGACGGTTTCCCGCACCCACGGGCAGAGAGCTCTTTTCACCTTGACCTGTGAATTGCGGCTTTTTGTTGGCCAGCTGCTCGACATCTGTCAATATCAGGTAGTTTTTGGCTCATCTGAGAGCCTCAAGTCATGATAGTCTCGGGCACCGACTTGTCTTTCATTCTATCTCGATTCCTCCCGGCAGCACAACCTCCGATAGCCCTGGCCTGTGAGCCGTGATCTGGTGCCCCAAGTATCAGATCTTGGATACATCCCTTTATCTGACGCGCTCCATGTCCTGCCTTTCCGTCTCCCTCACAACCGACCCCGCTCTTCGTTCAACTCTTTTTTTCTTTCTCCTCTTCGGATTCTCACCTTGGAATGCAGGACGGGGGGTGATTACGAAACGCTCTGCAAAAATGGGTCACTCGCAGGAGCCAAAAAATGATTTTGGGCTTGTCTCGTATTGTCTTATTTTTTGCCTCGTCCCTTTTAGCTTGCTCAGCCACTCTTGTTTTTTTCCTCGTTTTTCTTGAGCTGGTCCCTGACCGCTTCTCCAAGTTGTTGTCTCTTTGATGCCTTCTGCTCTGCTCCAGCAACGGGCTGCCTGCGTGGGTGTTGCAAAACCGGTGACGACAGAACTTGCAACCAAGCTCGAGCTGTCTTCACCCCCTCCTTCTTGTCGGCCGATCACCGCCTGTGCTGGATGGTGTGTGGATGAGCTGGCAATCCGGCTCGGGGACTAAAATTAGCCCCAAGACTTTTTTTAACCTTCCGGCGGACGACGGGGGACACAAGGCCGTGTTGCTGAAGCTCATGCTGCTGGGAAGCTTGGAGGGAGCTTGTTGGAGCTGAAGCTGAAGCTCCCAATCCCAAAGTACCGAAGCCAGAGTGATGTCAGAGGTAGCCTGTTCTGCTCTGGTCCACGACAAGCGGTGACTGAGCTGGGCTGGGCTTTTGTTGACTCACGGGGCTGGCCGACCGTTACAGTGAGCGTCCTCCGATGATGGATGTCGACGTGCTGCCGTTCAATGTGACTTGTCTCACATTTTTGGGTGTTGGTTCGCAGCGCCAACATGGCTCCAGCCTCAGCATCCCCTATCGATACGCTATCGATTTGCACCCCATCAAGGCTGGCTGGGCGGGACGACTTCGACGTCAGATCCTGGACCTGGACTCATTCAGGCTGTTGTTGCTGCTTGTTGCTTGCCTGCTGCTGCTGTTGCTTCTGCTGCTGCTGGCCTCAGCAGGCTCTCCCAAATTCATTACTTTGCTCCGTCCCGTGTTGCTGTGACTGGGTTGGGCTCCAGCGCCGGAACCGCTCGTGGCGTCGGGTTTCTCTGATCTGGGCTAGCATGGAGTTAGGCGTGAAATCACACACACCCAAGGACCAACTCGGCTCCACGTGACGACGCGAAATTCGCCTCTTTTCGGTCACTTGCACGGCAGCGAAACAGACCAAGCAAGCAGGCTGGCAGAGCCAAGCAAGGTCGCAGCCGCACAGTAGCAGCCACCCAGGGATCGAGAGTATCGATCACCAAAGAGACGAATGAGAAATGTCGGTGTGCCGAACCTGAATCCGGCGATCTGGACACCTCCGTCACTGGTCGCATCTCATCAGAGACAAATGCAATGCCAGCCTCATGTGCTTGATTTTGTTTTGGCTTTTTGCCATGGCCTGTGGCTCATTCACGCAGTCAAGTCACGGTACGGTACTGTGCTGTAATGGCAGCTCCACACAGCTCTCTCTCGGATCTGCGAGTGCAGGTTCCGAGTCCGTGTCTGCGAGGAGAGGAGGGCTGGTTCTGGTGCCAGCTAACTGCATTGATGCCAGCTTTTACAAACCAAACGCCCAAGGAGGGGAGGGGAGTTGAGTGAGTGAGTGCCGTGCTGGGACTTGAAGTTGTCGAGGGCCAGCAGCAAGATGCAGAGGCACCCGATGCTCGCTTCCAATCCCATGGATGGATCCAATGCCACTGCCGTTCAAGCCCTGTCGTCAACAACCCTATGTACCGTGTCGAGGGGATGGGATAGGATGGGGCCTTGGATGCCGGCCGCAGCAGTTCGTACGTGAGCGCTATGAGTCGGTGAGTGGCCGTGGATCCCTGGCCCTGTGGATCAAGGTGGCACGGTCGTAGCACCTCGTTGGGATGGGATGTGCGGGACGACCTGCCGAAGGGTCCGTGGGCCTTTGATTCTGCCCTCTCTGATGGCTGATGGCCAATTTTTTCAACGCGTGGACGCGGCGCGTACCTGCTCACTAATGGGTTTTCCGGTCAAGACGGAAAATGGCATACGTTGACGCGTATCAAGGCATACAAGCTCGACTGCACAAGTCAGGTCAGACTGGAGACCGGCCAGCGAGGACGATGGGGGAGTGCTACGTTGGTGCGTTGTCGGTTGTGCGTGCCTCTCTCTTCTCACGCATCGCATGCAAAGCTGCTGCTGCTCCTGCTTCTCCTCCTGCTGCTGTACTGTACAGTCATATCTGCTTGCCGTTATAGCTCCCCGCCGTGTTTCGCACGTCGTCTCGGGTGGTGGGGCCCTACCGCGTGGTGGTGTGTATGCCCGTGTCTTTGGCGTCCTTGATTGCATTCATGGAGGGGGAATAGTCTACTGCCTAGGACTGCCTACGTAGGGATGTGGTTGATGTGGTTGGTCCCATGGGTGTGGATGGGCTTTCAGAGTGAATGAGATGAGGGATGGGGTTGGGCTGCCAGCTTCTGAAAGGCGGGAGCATCAACGGCATGGCCGCTCAAACACGCCGAGGCTTCAAGGATCGATTGGACAAACAACGCATCCATCTCGATAATCTTCCGATTGGCCATCCCAAGCCAAGAGCGAAGAGGCTCACACAACTCTTTTCGCTGCTCTTCAGAGCCCATGACGCATTCGTCTCTGCCGTCTCCTTGCCGCATGTGATTTGGTTACGGTGATGACGGAACACATGCGCCATGCGTTGATGGCATCCCAATCATCCCACATCACAACGCGATGCACGTAGCCGCCCTGTATGATCTACGGGGACGGACAAGTCTGGGCCTGAGGGGGGCCCAACTGTCGAGGCCTGGCCTGGCCTGTGGCCACCTCTATTGTATGGGTTGTGCTTGGGCTTGACACGTCGTCGTCTCAACAGATGTATCAGAGTTGACAGGCAAGGTAATGGATGGATCGCATCAAGGCCCGATGAATTGCATCGAGGGTCTGCATCCCCCAACTCGGCCTGTCCGCCTCACCTTGGCTGTGCTGTATGTCGGCGTCGCTGGGCTGCAAGCCCCCTCCCCCTGGGATATGCCATCAGGCTTTGTATGTACTCTCGAATGCAAACATGAGAAAGATTGCGGGCGTCTTTTGCATGGCGGCGGAGGAAAACCTACGAAGCCGTATTCGCGTGCCTCCTCTGTCTTTCTGTCCAAAAGTTGATGATTTCTGTCTCCCACTCATCAGCCCACCTGCGCTGCCAGCCTGGCACCACTTCGAACTGTTTGCTCCCAACATGCACGCAACATTCTCCCTTTCTGACATTGACATCTGCTGCCCAGTAACTTGAGCAGCCTCACCTTTTTTTTTCCCCCGGACGGACGGTCGGTCTCGGGGCTCGTATTGCTCCGTCATCCCTTTCAGCTTCTCGACACGGACGCCTGTCATGGACCTGTTTCCATCATCATCATCCTCCTCCCCATCACTATCACCGCAACACGACTCGTACCCCCAGAGATATCACCTACTATCACACAAGTCACAGCTCGAATTCTAGAGCCCTTCTCCCGTCAGACACGGCGCCCCTGGGGCTAGGCCCGGGTCGCACGCGGCCGTCACCATGCCGCTCCGATTCGCCTTTGACGAGAAAAGGGAAAGGAACTGCCCAATGCTTTTCCTTGCTGCGCGCTTAACCCGTCCACTCAGGCAGGATATCACGTCCCAGACGCGTTCCCAAAACCGCAATTAGCTCTCCCCTGTTCGTGATGAGCCCGCTTCCCCCTTGCGACGGCCTCTCATTTGTCGCCACAGCTGTTTTGGCTCGAAATCGAACCCGAGAGATAGCTCTCACCCATCCGAGCTTTCGCGGGGGCCGCACGCGGCGATCGTCATCTCGGGCCAGGGCGGCTCTAGAGCCATCGGGGGTTTCCTTGCTTCTGTCTGTTAGAGCCGAGACGCGATGCGGTATTTCCGTGTGATATTGCTGACGGGCTTTTCTTGATGCTGTGACTGTAACATCACTCTTATCCTGAGACTTCAATTGAACCCCTGTGACATGTCACTAGCTCGTAATATTATTGTGATTAATCACTGTACTGTCTGGCCACTTGTAAAATGTAACTGAAGAGGAGAGGCCCTGGTGAGTTGTTTATTGAGAGGTAATTCCGTGTCTTAGCGTGGCTGTAACTCCGTGGCTATCGTAAGACTTCGGCCGTTTTCATCGCGAATTCGGTTGGCTTCATTGAAAAACGTGTCGAATGATCGCCCAATGGCTTCAGTTAGCGGTAAATTGGTTAATGTGTGAGCCAATGAAATACTCATACATTCCGCTTTGGGCAATGAGGTTATGTGGTTGAAACTCTCATTTTGGCTGAGATGCAGGGTAGATAGCAACTTCACGAACACTGGGCTTCATACTCTTAACCGAGGCAGCTATCTGTGGTAATTTTGTCATTTTGACATGCGGATATGTAAAAGTGAAGTATGCCTCTTGCGTAGACTCGGCCTGATCTTCGGTATCGTGTTATGTTGCTTTAAAGGGGGTGTGTGTTCTCTTGCAATCCATATCACTTCGATAGTTGTTGATGGTTTAACCACCACATCGAAAGACATTCGCCACGAAAGCAAGAACGCTATCAATTAGACAAGCCACCATGAAGATGAAACAGCTAATAAGCATGCGATCATTGGATGTCCTTTCCCAGCCACGTACACTGAGCTGGCTCAGCTCAGCTCAAACCTAGCCGTTGTCTTCTCGAAGTTTGATCAGAGTTGGCCTCTATCGTTTAGCATGAGTTGACGGTGGCCAATACATTAAAACACAACAATGCAATATAAGCTCGTCGTTGTTATCATAGAAAGCTGTCCAGGCCCATATGTTCTCAGCCACCTTCATTGATAGCATGCACCCGATGTGCCTTTCACAGGTACACCTTGGCTTGACCGAGCACCTTGATCGCCAAATGAACACAACTGGAAAGTATTCCCGACATTAAATACCATGTTCGAGATAACTGACCGAGAAATGTGGCCTCACAGGGTCTTTGGGGGTTTCTCTCGACAATTTAGATGTCATCCATGCCGTTATTAACCGGTCCCCAACAGCTCGAGTCACTCGCCGAGGAAGGCAAACCGACAATAGATACGAATACGCGAGAAACCGCAAACGTCATGGCCGGAATGTAGATTGATCAAGACAAGGAGCTACGTAAATCACTGGAGCTCGAATTCAGGCAGTAGACTGGAGGATGAGAGTGATAGTCTGGCCAACGAAATATCCTACGTCATTTTCCAATTCACTAGACGGATTCTATCTGCAGTTTTATATATGCCTGATAGACGGCACTTGGATTGGAGGTTCGCATTGGTACAATGTTCAATACTTAACCAAGGACCTGCTCGGCCATGGACACTGAAGGGTGACGATGTTAGCCGCGGAACCGTAACGGAGCCGATATCACATAATAATGACTTACCACTGCTTCCAGTGTTGTCAGGCTCAACATGCGCCTCCTTGACCTTGCCGTCCTCAACCTTGAGAGCATATCGCTTGCCTCGCATACCACCGAAAATGGCGTACGCATCAAAGCCAAGATCCAGAGCCTTGGTAAACTCTCCAGTAGGGTCACCGAGGAACCGAATCTGCGGAACGAGTTAACTAAAAAAAAAAAAAAACACATGGCCGTGTCAAGATTCAGTTACTCACTCCGGTCTGCTTGGCGGGATCAAGCTGCTCGCTCCAGGCCTTCATACTGCGAGATGAAGTCAGCATCGGGCACGCAACGAGGCCGAAAAAATAATTTGAGCCAGAAAACTCACACAAAGGGGTCGTTGACAGACACGACAAAGACCTGTCCGGCCTCCTTGAGCTTGGGGTGGTTCATGTACGAGGGCACATGCTTGCTGGAGCAGGTGCCGGAGAAGGCGGCGGGGACGCCGACGATGTAGCCGTTGCCCGACTTGAACTCCTCGGCGAGGTTGACCTTGTTTCCGGGCGAGTCCTCGACCAGGACGTCGAGGTCGGGGATCTCCTGGCCGACGCGGACCATAGCTCGAGGGGTCGAGTGGAAGCTGCGTGCGACGGTGGCGGGCCTGGCGAGGGCGGCGCGGCGGAAAGAAGCTCGGAAGGCCATTGTGTGAGGTTCAATTGAAGCTGCTATGGGGATACGAGGTATTCCTGGAGGGCTTCGGGTTGTCAATTGTGTCTGGGAGTTGTTTTGCGGGGAGGTTGTCGTTGAGGAGCTTGGGGAGCTTGGGACAGCCACCAGGGCAAATCCAATGACATCACGGGTTTGGGTTCACGATCCACAACGCTAATCGAGATACGTACTCCAACCTCATCCCTCAAGGTTCTTGTCTCACTGCTGGATGTTGCATTGTTTTGTTGAGATGAAGTAGTGTAGAAGTTTGTACTAATCTATAACTTGCAACTATTTTCGTCATTGGGAGTATGCCCTAGTGTTGAATTGACTGAGATCATTCGCTTGCTCTCCTTGCATCGGGAAGCCAGTTGAGAGTGAAGTCGGGAATCATGCTCTCGAACCCATTGTTTGAGCCTATCAAAGTAATTAGACGATTATAGTCTGTAGGTATACAATGAAATACAAACTAGTCATTGAATGGATAGATTGTTCTCAAGCTTTTGTTGCCAGTTTCTCGTCGAATGGGATTCAAGTCCTCATGATGCTCCTGGCGGGTGCTGGCACCTGCCGATGCAATGGAAACCAGGCAGAACAATCTAGAGCTTTATCCGTTTGCTTGTTACGGCAAACAACGTGGACGTCTAAATTTACCCAATTCGGCTCATTCACACTCCTCAATAGACCTCAATAGGCATCAATAGCCCTCAATAGATATAATGCACCAGCGCCCGTTCTTGCCTTTACACAAACAACTTACCCAACGAACAACACTTCCTTCCCTCCTTCCCTACCTTTCGCCTACAACTTTTTCTTCTAGGCCAGGACTACCTCGCGATATCAACTGTGCCCACATTCTCAATACGGCGCAACAAACGAGTCATTGTCACCCACTCGTTGCCGAGGCATCAACCCCCCATCCTTCGCATCAAACAGCCATTCCGATCCCCCCCCCGAAGCACCTGTTCGGCATCAACTATGGCTGCCGAGGAAAAGAGCTTGAAGGGTTGGAAACGCTTCGGGCCTGTCTTTCAAGCGAACCCGCCTTGGTTCGAGCATGTCCACACTCTGCGCATCGTCGACTTCACTGTTCGTGTTCCCGCAAACGAAGGAGGTACATGTGACGATGGAGTCAGCCCTCGACCGGATGAAGAAATCAGAAGCGCCATCTTCATCCAGACTGCCAAAGACTCACTTGCTGGCGTCCTCTACGAGACCCATCGTTGGCCAGGCTCCAGCAAACTCAAGCTCAGCGTCAGCCGATACGCCCACCTGGGGACTCACGCTTACTTGGCCACCGATGCCATCATCGGCTTTATCTGGAAGAAGGACGTCGAAGAGCAGTTTCCCGGCATTATCAATTCGATCCCAACTCCCGACCCGTGCGCCATCTATGCCCCTGGGAGCGCCCCCGACGGTTCAGACCTCCCGCCTCAAGACTCGATTGAATAGGTGACACGTGTGGTTGAGGCGCTGGGAACCCGGGGCTTGCTCATAGAAAAGGAGCCCATGGACTGGTACATTGACGAATCGGGCGTGTTTCACGAGCGTGGCCGCGCGGAAGCGGGTGTTGGAGAGACCATCCACGTCGGGGTTTCTACGTTGATCGCGCAGCGGACTGGGCAGAACTGAGGGTTGTCTGGGAACTTGAGGGAACGAGATTTGCACATGTGAAAAACATCATGCGATGGAGGCAATATCCAGAGAAATGCGCTGAACATGATACTCGTCAAGAGTCTTTTCCTACCTGGCATGACAACTCCCCGTGTAACTGACCTGATCATCTCGGCAAGAAACATGGAACGCAGCATGATGATATAGAGGTGACGAAACACGTTCTATTAGTAGCAAGTATGCTAAGTATCTAAATACAGAACCAAAGCATATATCGCACCATGTGCTATAGTTTCACATGCTAGTTTCAGCGACGGTGAGATCAGCATACGTACGCCCTCCCCTAGGTATAGAAACAAGGTAGTCAAGCTATTGGCCGAGCAACCCCTGGTCTGTGTCAAGGGGTTGACGGTGAACATGGGAGACTGAGTAGCATTCAATGCGTCAACGTCAACCTCTGAGGCTCAGCCCCGACTAGACACGGAGGAGTTGATCATTCAAGCAGGTTGAGAACCTGGCACCGGAATCAACCGAGTGCAAGGGTGGCAGGCTACATATACCGGGTGGGTGCACCACACACTGCGTCGGATGAGCCGGCCGTGATGGACCGGGTCCCCGTTCAACGTTCAACGGTGTTCGTTTCAGAAACCTGTACTTTGTAGATGTTGGCTTAAACGGCTCGTCCGGAACCCCAGATGTTGGGGTTAGCAGGGGCAGAACCTGGAAGTGATGGGGAAACTTAACGCTGGGCGACGAAGAATATCAGGAACAAAACAATCATTCTCGACCGAGTTCGACAGGATGTGCAAGGCGCCTCCCTGCATTCGGAGTCGCGATATCGCGTGTTGCACAGTCGCCAGTCGAGAAACTGACATGTATCCCGACAAGGTTGCGCCGCAGACTCGGACGCAATTCTCCCATAGGTCAGACAATATCAAGTCACACGCATGCGCAACGCATGCACGGCAGTTGGACGGTTTACTTAGTTTAGTCAGTTCAGTAAGACGTCAACCAAAGAAAAAGAAGAGAGGGCAAGCGCAAAAAGCCGCCGGCACGTGGGAAGTGGACTCGACGACTTGCATGCGCAGGCAGGCGGGATTAGCATCCCGGCTTGAGTCGAATGCGGGTGAAAGAAGCCAGAAGTGACAAGCGCTGAAGCGGGTATGGAAATGACGACTCACGCGGAACATTCTCGTCGACGACGGAGGCTAATATGCCGACGAGGAAATACTACCTAGTTGCGTATGTCTAGAGATAAGGATAAGTTTCCTTACTCTCTGCACAAAGGCGGTTCTCGCGGACGCCATCTCGTTGTGCATCTGGGCGTTGGGACTAGGACTGCTAGTTCAACACCCGCTTTGACATCTGCTTTCTTTTTCCATCGGGCTCTAGATCCGACAGGCTGAGCTTCGAGCTGAATCCATGCGAGGCGTCTTGTCCTGAACTGCAACTTGACGAGAAGTTGCTTGTCGAGTCTCCTCATCCTCCCGTTGGCGGCTGAGTCGGGGGGTTGCAGGCTCTCTCCTAATTAAACGAGAGTGGACGTGATATATCAGGCGGGTGACGTCCATTGTCTGTAATGGTTGTGTGGCACGAAGCCGGTCTCATGAGACATGACTTGTTGATTGGCACAATCCGACGCCCAGTTATCCAAGCAATCCAAGCCATCTCGAGACCAGTCAAGAAGTTGGCGTCGTCTAGGCCCTGGATCGGACTAGCCACCTCGAAAGCTGCGTTGCAGTGTAACCACGCCGGGCTAAGGCAAAACGATCACGATCCAAGTTAAAAAGACGTTGATCTCTGGATGGAGAGTGGCCGAGTGGCACATGGCCCTTTGACAAGCCCTTGGTCGTGCGCCGAGGGGTGGTGGTGATGGCCACTAGCCCGTGTGATGGATGCGAAAAAGTGGCTTGACCCGTCTCCCTGGTGGACGAACTGGGCTTTTTTGGCAGGACCTGGGCAACACAACGAGGCTTTTGAGACGAGAATGTGGGGGTTTGTGTTGCATCTTGGTATGGATGTATGATGGGATGATGCTCTCTTCCTAGCGGAGACTTTTCGTGTTGAATGTCACCAACTACCGCTTGCTGGGCATCGGGTCTTTGAGCCTTGAAACGGGCATCTGAAATTGTCGGTGCTTATCTCGCGGCTACCCTTTAACAGCGACCCCGAGTTGATCTTCAGGGCTCGGTTGCATCGCTCCTTGAATGGTGTCGGTTTTGCCCACTTGGCCGATCGGCAAGGCCCTCTTCGCAACTGGAATCGCCGCCCGCACGACAGGGAGCCTGGGAACCCGGACACATACATGGCAAGGGGAGGGGCCGCATGGCAGGCCGGGGGGGGGAGGACGATGGCCTGCCAAGAAAGGCACAGCACGGAACAAGGGGACATGGGATCCTAGAAGGCAAAGACACAGTAGAATGATGATGGATGATGCGAGACATGCAGCAAGGGGAGGGGGATTGCATCTAGGTAAATGCACCAACGTTTAGTTAATAAGGTGCTGTTGCTTGTTGGCGCTTGGAATGACAGCCCGGACATGGAAACAAGGTGTCTCTCTACCTAGTCAAATTGCGGCGCAGAAGACGGGAGCTTGGACTGTCCTTGTGGAACAGGGCAGGGCCACGGAAGGAAGATCACTTTGTGACCTGGAAGAAATTTTTCTCGATAATGGCCTGAAGTATTAATGAAGGTACCGTAATAATGGAAGTGGATGCTGGGGGAGGGTTTTTGATGGATGGAGCTGATCTGATTTTCGAGACCGTGAGCTCGCTACCCGCATTATGACCTCACTCGGTCACAGCGGTCAGACGGGCCTATAGCACAAGAGATTGGCCGTTACGAGAGCAATCTCTGCGGTGAAATTGCAAGAGCACGAGGAAGAGAGAATTGCGCATGCGCGGCGGTTAACAATGACTGAACTCGTCCTCAATCGCAGTCAGATCTCGCCCGTCACCACCAGCAACAAAGCATCCATCCATCAAAACTCCCCTCCTCCGGACACGACAGGACAGGCACCCTTTCACGTCTCCCCTACCTAGCCCCTCCATCATCCCACGCACGCGGGCATCCACAGCGACCCGTAACGTGCATAAGCACGGAAGCAGGCACTTTAATACTGGAGCCATGTGCCCTGTGCCCTGTGCCTGGGCGAAAGAGAAAAAAAAACTGGCGACGGTCCAATCTGCCCCTGGCTTTTCGGTGGACAAGGATCTCGGCTGCCCCCCTCTTTCTCTTCCTCCTCCCCCCCTCCCTCTCCCGTTGCCCCTCAAGTGTCCGTTTCTCCCAGGCACAAAAGACAAAAGAGCTGTTTTGGGTCTGCAGCTCATCCACCAGTGAGGTCCTGCGGCGACCCTCCAGTTGCTGTCAATGGCCCCCCCTCCCCTGCATCGTCCCAGACATCCTCTGTTATGTGCCTGGAACAATAGTGAGAAAAAAGCCGTTGCCATGCCAGACTATTTTTTTTATTCGTTTCCTGTCAGTCCCTCTCAGCTCGGGCATCAAGAAGGCCGCAGCTTTCGAGGCCCAGACGTGAAATGTGCGTGAGGAGAGAGACGAACGGGCCATGAAGATGACCGTGTTCCGCGTCCCGGGAAAGAGAACCTCCGTTCCAAAGTTTTTCTCCCCCTTGTCCTTGGTCTCGAGAAACTCGGAACGGAAGCCTTGAGAGGAAGATCATCGTCGTGATCGGCCCTCCCAAGGCTCTGGCGGTCAGAGGATGATCAATTCCGCTTGTTGATCATTCAACCGCTCTCCATTCTGTCAGAGGCTTTTTTGTACTACCCGAGCCGGACATATTGAAACCAGAAAGAGAGAAGGAAGTCCCTCCCCGCCGTTGACGCCTCCGTTCCACCCGGCGGAGGGAGGGGAATTGAAGAGGCGATTTCCAGCCGCGGGGCGAATAAACGAGAGACCATTCTTTGACTTTTATAAACAGAAAAGGTCTCGGATCGGGAACCGGAAGCGAGGAATTGTTTCGAAAGAGGTCAAAGGCATTGATTGATGGTCCGTCGATTCAATGCAATGCTACGGGATGGAGATGTGCGCACTTCAAACGTTGGGCTAGGTTAGGTCGGTGATGGGCCGGCCGTCTAGGGGACTTCTCTGCCCTGTGGGTTCCCGCTGCGAGAGCCCGCCCGCCCGCTCCCATCCATCCAACGCTGCAGTCCATGCCTTCTGGGCAAGACTCCACCTTCCTCAGGTCCATGGAGTGTGGACGGGCAGGTACAGTTAGGTTTCGTCTCTGCCCCTGATCCCAGCCGGGGGGTCACCCAGGACAGTCTTGGCCGTCTTTGTCCTTGTCCCTTATTCAACCCCGGCATCCCTGTTGCCGTGAGCGACTCTTGGCTGTTGTCTTGTTGTTGTTGTAACCCAAGTGACTTGCGGAGCGAGCGAGAATGGGCGGCGTTATGATGGTCTTTGACCGTGTAGTGATTGTCGTAGCGGATGGTTACAGGGCAGTTGGAGCTGGTTGCAACGCTCAAAGGGTCTTGAATGCTTCTCCAAAGTACCTGAAGCTACATCCAAGCTGAAGCCTCTATTGGATCACCCCTCTCTGCAGCCTGAACACTCTGGGCCTGGCCACGCTCTTTGCATTCCCTCCACCACCATTTCGGGGACATCATCAGGTACCGATTCTGTACCTTTTTTTGCTCTCCTCAGAGAGTCCGTCCGTCACCCCAACCTGCAACCTGAGAGCATCCATCACATCCATTCCCATCCGTATCGATTCATCCCTCCCTCCCTCTTAGTGTTGCCCCTGACTCCTGCTTTCTTTGCTTTGCTCTCTTGTCATCGTCGTCAGTCATCATCCTTGGCCTTGTTCTGCTTCATGCTCGTGCTTCTTTTTGTGCTTCTTTCAAGTGTCGATCGTTTCCCTCTGTCAACCCTCCATCGTCCTTTCGACCATCGACTGTCGTACGTCCTTGGTTCGCCCGGGCTTCTCGTTTCGTCTCTCTCTCGATTCCATCCATCCTTCCTTGCTCCCCACACACACAAACCCGCATGACCCTGCAGCTTTGGACGCCCGTTCTCCACCGACCGTCCCACGCGCCGTCTCTCCCTCCTGAAATCCGCGTCTCAGCCGTGCATAAATCTGCCCGATAATACTCCTCAGCCCAGCCTAGGTACCTTGCAGTCCGTGACCTGAGCCGCCGCACGCCAAGTACCTGCCTTGCTCAGGTACCTCTCGCCGCCTCGCCTGTACAATTCCATCACGGCCCCCCCTTACCCTTTTCTACCACCAGCACCAGAACCACCACGACCACTACTGCTACCACCAGCACCAACACCACCTCCACCGCTGCCACCTCCACTTTCGTTATCACCATCTGCCCGCCGTCGCTTGTCGTCCTTTTTGCGCTTTCATCCTCCTCGATCGCCTCCTGCGCTCCTTGTGAGAACTCAGGTCCTCGACGTCCGCTGAGCGACACGCAGAGCCGCTCGATTGAGTCGCCGTCGCCTGTTGCTATCGCCCCTGCTTGGTCCTTTACTTTGACCCTGTCTGCCTGCTTCGCCCTTGTGTCGACCGTATCCTAGTTGCGCCTGATCCATCTATCGTCATTAGCTTGAAATCGACACCTGCCACTTTGCTCGAGTATACACGAAAATCGCTCGACTATTGCTTCTCTCGAATTTACAACGCTTTTCCGCTTCATCGCATCCAAGTCCGTCTAGACACGACACCATTTACTTCACATCGCTCGACAACGCCCTTTTACCGTTCTCCGCGTTATTCATTTCGGCTCGCCGCAACCGAGACGTCGACCTCGACCGTCGCCTTTCCAACTGCCTTGGCCGTTGAGACGCCTGAGCTCAACATCGCTGCCGCCATCAGGCGCTGTATGAGGTCAAGAGGCCCGCGAGCCTGATTGCTGTCCGAAGTTGTTGCTCGCCATCAACAACACCATGTCCGTCATGTTGCAAACTCCTTCCCGAGCCTCTACTGCCTCCTCCTCGTCGTTCCAACCTATATCACGCCAAAACACCATGTCTTCCTACGACGGTTCGCGCTCTGCGCGCCAATCTAAGCGCTACTCCATGTCGGCCTTGTACATGTCCATCTCGGCCAACGAAGGAGACCTTCAGATTGAGGATGACCTCGCCAAAGGTGAGCATTATATGCCTTGAAGAATCTCAGTATCGAGAGTAAATGATTAACCACCTCACCTACAGCGCAAAAAGCACTTCGTGATCTCAAGTCTAAGATCTCATCTCAGTCCAAGAAGAACTTCGTTCTTGAGAAGGATGTGCGATATCTTGATTCGCGAATTGCGCTACTTATTCAGAACCGTATGGCTTTGGAAGAGGTATGGCTAGAATCTTCTCGATGAACGGAGTTGATCTAATGATATCTATAGCAAAATGAAGTCGCGAGCCATCTCGAGGATGCTCTCGAGATGCAGCAAGGTGTATTCCCCAACGATGACAAGACACAAAAATACGGCAACCTCTTGTTTCTTCTTCAATCTGAGCCTAGGCACATCGCACACTTGTGTAGGCTGGTCTCGATGGCGGAAATCGACTCGCTGCTGCAGACCGTCATGTTTACCATCTACGGAAACCAGTACGAGAGCCGCGAAGAGCATCTCCTTCTCACTATGTTCCAGGTACGTCTCGCCAACCACTTGAATCCCTCAAAGCTCACCTGTTTTCTAGTCTGTCTTGACTTACCAATTCGACAACACACCCGATTACTCCTCCCTCCTCCGCGCCAACACCCCCGTTTCCCGAATGATGACCACCTACACTCGAAGAGGACCCGGTCAGAGTTTCCTCAAGTCCGTGCTTGCTGATAGAATCAATGGCTTGATCGAGCTGAGGGATCTGGACCTGGAGATTAACCCGCTCAAGGTGTATGAGCGCATGATTGAGCAGATCGAGGAGGATACCGGCCAGCTCCCCCCTCATCTTCCCAAGGGAATTACGGGCGAGCAAGCTGCCGAGAACCCTCAGGTTCAGGCTATCATCGAGCCCCGTCTGACGATGCTGACCGAGATTGCTAATGGCTTCTTGACCACCATCATTGAGGGGCTTGAGGAGGCGCCATATGGCATTCGATGGATCTGCAAGCAGATCAGGAGTTTGACTAAGCGCAAATACCCAGATGCTAACGACCAGGTTATTTGCACCTTGATCGGAGGATTCTTCTTCCTGCGCTTCATTAACCCAGCCATCGTCACTCCGAAATCGTATATGCTCATCGATGGAACCCCGGCCGAGCGACCGCGACGAACCCTGACCTACATCGCCAAGATGCTCCAGAACCTCGCAAACAAGCCATCCTACGCCAAGGAGCCGTACATGGCTAAGCTTCAGCCGTTTATCCATCAGAACAAGGACAGGATCAACAAGTTCATGCTTGATCTTTGCGAAGTCCAGGACTTTTACGAGAGCCTCGAGATGGACAATTACGTTGCTCTGTCTAAGAAGGACCTCGAACTCGAGATTACCCTCAACGAAGTATACGCCATGCACGGACTGCTCGACAAGCACCACGGCGAACTGTGCAAAGACGAAAGCTCGCATCTTGCCATCATCATGTCCGAGTTGGGAACATCACCGCCCCAAGTGCCACGCAAGGAGAACAGGGTCATCAACCTCCCTCTGTTCAGCAGATGGGAGACGGCCATCGACGACCTGACAGCAGCCCTGGATATCACGCAGGAGGAAGTGTATTTTATGGAAGCCAAGTCCATCTTTGTGCAGGTTATGCGATCGATCCCGTCCACGAGCAGCGTGGCTCGTCGTCCGCTACGACTCGAGCGCATCGCAGATGCCGCCGCAACAAGCCGCAACGATGCTGTGATGGTTCGGAAGGGTATTCGGGCTATGGAGCTGCTGTCTCAGCTGCAAGAACTGCGCGTCATCGACAAGAGCGACCAGTTTGGACTCCTTCGCGATGAAGTTGAGCAGGAGCTTCAACACCTGGGCTCTCTCAAGGAGGGTGTGCTTACCGAGACGTCGAAGCTGCAGGAGGTGTACAAGACGATCCGAGACCACAACGTCTACCTGAACGGACAGCTAGAGACCTACAAGAGCTACCTGCATAACGTGCGATCGCAGAGTGAGGGCACAAAGAGAAAGCAGCAGAAGCAGCAGGTCCTTGGTCCTTACAAGTTCACCCATCAGCAACTCGAGAAGGAGGGTGTCATTCAGAAGAGCAATGTTCCCGACAACAGACGGGCCAACATTTACTTCAACTTTACAAGTCCCTTGCCGGGAACCTTTGTTATTTCCTTGCATTACAAGGGTAAGTTTCTTGGTAATTCTGATTCTGAGCTGAGCAAGTTGCTAATACAAGTATAGGCCGCAACAGGGGTTTGCTCGAACTGGATCTCAAGCTGGATGACCTGCTTGAGATGCAAAAGGACAACCAAGACGAGCTGGACCTTGAATACGTCCAGTTCAACGTGCCAAAGGTGCTGGCTCTGCTCAACAAGCGCTTCGCTCGAAAGAAGGGCTGGTAGACGATCTATGACAACCAACACACACACGACTCTCAGCCGAACATCCATCTCGACGCATATTGATCCATGTACTACGACCACATCAAACGGAGGGGCTTGGCGTTATGGACACTGATACCACGGAATATTCTGTTCTCTTTACCTACTACTACCTTTGGCCAGTAATCTGGCTGGCTGGGAGGATTGTTGCCATTGTTTCTTTTGTCTTGTTTTCATTTGTCAGTTTTCTTCTCGACATGAGCGTCTGTTTCATGTGCTCTTTGTGATTGATTGATGGGTGCGCTGGGGGTTTGCTTCTTTTTATATACCGAACGCTTGCCTGCTTGCTTGCTTGTTTCTTGGACGGCGGTATTCTGCTTCGGCTGGTCCGCAGTGGGAGTTTGTATGCGGCGCCTTGAATTACCTATGTATGCATGCTGGTAGTTTGTCCACGGGGCGAACTGTTCCGTTGGGACACGAGGAGCAATGGCTCAGACTGACGGATAGTTGGCACCGAGTCTGGAGCCATGCTCGTAATGAAGGAAGGATTTCAATGTCTGCGATACTGTACATGTCCCAGCTGTGCTAGCTTTGTTAATCTATGTATGTGTATATGTCAATATGATGCTAGTTATGTCAAGTTTCACAATGACTGTTGTGAAGTGAAGTGAAGTGAAGTGACCGGGCCGAGTGAGACATGAACTGCCAAATTCGTCGTGATGGAGGCTTGTCAATGGAACCAATGTTTGTTTCACCTTCTTGCCACGTCCACGTCCCCGGGAAGTGGCCGTGCCAATGAGAACGAGTACTGACTACCTGCCATGCCGGGCTAGATGAGTTGGCAGGCCGGGTCAGAGATGAGCTCTGCTTACGGCTTCTTCTGGAACGTGATTCGCCAGAGGTCGAGGTAGGCCTCAAGAATGAATCACAGCCCGGATGTAAGACGCGCAGAGCCGCCTGGAGATTTAATTGCTGGCAGATTGGCGAGGGACAAACAAGTCTGAAAGGGGGGAGTGAACGAGCTGGGTAAAAGGATGTAGATACAAGTACAATCTTGGTAACTATACATGTGTGATAGCGACAGGAGGTATCTCTCTAGCTCTAAACATTCTCATAAAATCATAACCATGGTCGTCATAATCGTTACAATACCATGTACAAAGTCGAACCCTAGATAATGAAGAGTGTTGTCACAATCTGTTGAAGAGAAATCATAACATTGCACAAAAGACACCAAAGCAAAACAATGTCATATCAAACACCTTCTCCTCTCTCCATGGCATCCGCAGCATCTCTAGGGGGCTCCCCACCCCAGGGCCACGTCAACCTCCCACCGCTGGTCCGCAGCCACGGCCACGTGCCGCTGCTACGTCTCAACCGGGCAACGGAACGGCTGTCTGGGATGTCCGTGTCACGGGACTTGCGGCGCAGGAGACGGGCGGGTACAGCTCCGACGACGGCGAGCTTGCGGAGGAGCAGGCCGAAGGAGCGGGTCTGGAGGAGGGTTATGAGTAACATGAACGGAACGCAGACGAGGATCATGGTGAGGGCGAAACGCCAGTCTGTTGCGGGGATGGTGAAGACTGTCATGCCAAAGACGGACTGGAAGATGTTAGTCAGGGCCTCTCTGTAACACTGACGGGACGTAGAATTTTGATTCAAGTGTTTCGGATATGAACTCACCGTGACAAAGGTCAGGGGTAGAAAGATCATGCTGATCATGGTCAGGATGCGGATATTGTCTCCCTGCTCAATAGCTCTCCGGCTCTCCTTGATGGAACTCCCACTGAAGAGTTGATCCCTAAGGTTCTCAATCTCCTTGCGGGTACGGGCATTCTGCTTGAGCACCTCACCAAGTTCTTGAACAACCTTGTCGAGCTCACGGCGCAAGTTGGCCATGTGCTCACGATAGGCAGCAGCGTCGGCAGTCTCTGGTGAAGGATGCGGCCATAGAGTCGCGTGGGTGCCGGCCCAGAAGCTGTCAGTAAAGGTCTCGTAGTATGCGTCCATCATGGCCCTGATGCTGTTATTAACTACGGCCAGGGTGTTGTACGCCCAGAAGTAGCGCCGGATGTAAGTGAAGTGCTTGTCCTCAAAGAGGAGCTTGTCACGCAGCTTGGGGTCGAACATGAACTCGGTCTGTCACTGCCTGTTAGTCGAGGGTCAATTGGGTAGATAGGGGGAGGAAGTTACAGGAGGAGTGATCAGCTTGGTAACCCTCTCGTGGAGGACCTGATTGCGCGTTCTGGCGTCTCGATATTCCGAAATGAGGAGGTCTAGAAACGCAGACGGCCCATTGACATACTTCTTGCGCTGGTACTCCTCACCTCGGACAGTATGCGAGTTGTCTGGAAAGCTCTGGATAGCGAGAAGATGCCATGGCCCAAAGGTCTCAAATAAGACACCCTCTCTCGTACGCTCCCGGCGTGTGCGCCAAGGGGGCGCCCTGGTGGATTCACCCCCAAGAGAGAGAGCCAGAACGGCACCACACTCGGCAATGTCGATGTGATCACCGCTGCGCTTGTCGAAAGGACGCTTGTCGAAACGCTGCCAGGGAGCAGGCTCTAGCCCTGGGCTGACGACGGTGTAGTACTTGAAGGCGAAGAAGAATGAGCGCTGACGGAGATTGGCTGTGGTCCGAGGGGCTGGCGGTAGTCCCACAGGCAAAGTCATTGGTGAAGAGGGAGAGGTGAAGGGTGAGCTGGATGCAGCTGGGGATGGGGGTCGTTCATAAGCGCGGTTCATGAACGCATGAGTGCGGCCAGGGTTTGGTTGATCCGTAAGGAGATACTTCAGCAGCTCAGACATGTCAAAGTGAGAGGACATGGCAACGTGAAGAGCTGCCAAGGCTAGAGGCGTTGGCTCCTGGACGATGCTGCCATTTGTGTCAGTTTCTTTGCCTCATCTTTAGATACACATGGGATGGATACGTACGTGATACGGCCAACAGACTCACTATCCATGTTGACATCTCGAATGGTATCCCACACAGTTGGTGCATCGACACCATCAGTTGGACTCTCATCTTGCTCAGTACAATTGTCTTTGACGTCGGACGGGTCCTCAGAATCGCTGTCTGCGCTCAGCTTCTTCATCTCGAGGTTCTTGCGGACCTCGTAGACTTCAAAGGTACACTGATTGTAACACTCACGCTCATAAGCAGCAAATTCGCGAAAGGTCGCAGACAGGTCCATGTCAGCTCGACGCTTGATGGCCTCGTCGAGGAGAGAAGCCATCTCTGGCGTGAAGTCTGTTTCACGGAGATAGCGCAGGAGCACGTCGTCAGACAAGTGCATCTGCTTGAGGGGACTCCGGACTGCATTGAGCGGATAGTCCTCGACCTCACGTGTAGTTGCAGTGCCAGTCGAGTCCAGCAGCGGGATGAAGTTGACATCGTCATCCTGCGTGTAGACGGCGAGATGACTACCACTTGGAGAGCTCGTAAAGGGACGAGACTCAGCAGTGAAGGAAGGCCGTTCCCTCGTGCTCTCGAAAGTAGAGGCTCGAGGACGACGGTGGGGAAACAGACGGGCAGAGTCAGTTGCAAAGATGGGACCACTGTCCGCTCTCAGGGGCGGCGTGAAGGCCCCTTCGATAGTCTCACGCCGGCGAGGGGCGAGGCTGTCCTGGAGGCCGCGGAGAGTGCGGACATATTGATCATGGAAGAGGTCGGCTGCCCTGACGAAGTCGTCTAGAGCTTGTGGAGTTGGCTGTGCTGGTGTTGCTGTGGTCATTGACACATAAAACGTCACTTGGTTAAAGATTATGGATGAATGCCCATATTCAACTTGAACTGAACAGGGCTATAAAAGATGCTGGAACACGTCGATATGGGCGGGAGAGTAGAGCCCTATTTCTACTCCTCCTCATCTTCCCCCCTTCACCTTAGGTTGGGCAGCATGATGCTTCGGAGGACCCCGACGGATCTGCGGCTGAGCCCAGCTCGGTCAACATCCATGGCTAAAGCAGAAGGGCAAACGAAATCCTTCTGCGCAGTAGGGCGAGAGGATGCAACGATTAAGCTACTTCTAGCGCGACAAGGCAACCCCCGAGCACGCCGACCCTTTTGTCGCACGTGGGGGGGAAGCACAGCAGGACGGACGCTTGTCTATAACAGGGCTGTAGGGAGGGTTGAGCTTGACTCAGGCGGGCAAGTCGAAGTGCGCAAGAGGATTCGTAGGACTTTGAAGGGGGGGGGAGAACAAGGTTGAGGCTGTACCCGAAAGGCGTTGGTCGATCTTGTCGCTTCGGCTCGGCTCATGACGGCTGAAGACGGGTATGACGCTTCTTCCGCGGTCGTGATGGTTGCACGGATGAGTTCTTGTTGGTTGTTGGTTGAGAAGGTGTTTGATAGGCGTAGAAAGTTGCTTGATAATGTCACCGAAACTAATAAAGAATTACCAAGCAACATTCAAAGCCGATAGAGAGTCCATCACGTGTGTAACCATGGCTGCATCTCATCCTCCCATGCAGCTGAAGAGTTACCTAAACAAGACACCCACCACACGCAGGTGTTAGTCTAACCTCCCCTAAGGGTACCTACTAAAAAGAATTAAATGGCAAATAAATACTTAAAGTATTAATTATGTTGGAGCATCATTTATTAGAACATTCATCTAAATTTAACAAGACTTAGATCTCAGTCTCCCTAGCCATCTCGGCCAGTTGCTGAAGTTCACTGGCGGACAGTACTACATCACCCTCTCCTTGTCCTGCTGCTCTGAGAAAGAGGAGAGAAAAATCCAGTCGCAGTGGTCCTCCAGACACACTGTTGACTGCATCCGTGTCGGGTCCTCGGCTGATGGTGATGAGCTGAGAACGGCTAGGCTCGAGTCCTTCTGTCTCGTTTTGCTCGACTTGCCACTTCTCGATGATGATGTCCTCAGAGCTGAAGTCGAAATGGACAAGAAGGATAATCTTGACTTGATGATCCGAGGCGCTAAACCACCACTTCACATCCCTTCTCAGACTCTCTAAAGTCCGTGAATATCCCGCTTCGATGACGAGCGTCGGCCAACGACGACCTGGGGGATTTCTTGGACGACCGCTCGAGTCTCCCTCGCTTTCATCTTCATTCAAAAAGCTTCGCCGCGTCGTGGAGCCCGTCGAAACCCACTCAAAACCTAGTCCCATCTGGAAAACAGCGGCGGAAATGCGTCCGTGCAGGGGTAAATGTAGAAGCTCGTGGGCTTCAGTTGGGATGACGACGATGAGCTTCTGACACTCATTGTATCGTTTGAAGCGGAATCTGCGTCTCCGGCGGTCTCGCTCTTGGACGATGTCGGTGTAGTCTTGTTGGGAAACGTCTGTGACGATGAGAGCGTCTCCGGTGGCGGCATTGATCTCTTCGAATAGCTTCGGTACAGTTGTGAACTGGATCGTGATGGCGAGTTCGTTAGGTGCCATGATGGAAGGATTGGTCTTGATAGAAAACTAGCTGTAAAAGGCATTATTTGCTTGTGCTCTCTGGAGATATTTAATAAAGATATTAAGTTTTTTATTATATGATTTTTAAAAACTTATCTCTATTTAGTAATTCAATCATTACTATTACTTATTTAAATTCAGGCATAAGAAGTAAGTTAAAACCTTGAAAGCAGTCAGAGGCACTCCGACGTCCTCATCTTTCGTTTTTTCCACTGAAGCGAAGGTAAGTTGGTTTTGCGACCCAGGTACGTCATCATGGTTCGCCATCACCTCTCAAAGAGCCGGGCGAACCGTGGGGAGGTTCAACGTGAAGGGTGCGCCATATCGCGGGGGTTTGATTACTCCGCCTGCTATTGAGCGTCGAGAGATTGTCGTTTCAGAGGCAGATAGACTGGTCTGGGCCAACTTCTACTCGTGGGCGCTTGTGCTTGAGCAAATCCTCTTACGTACCGGCCTAATGATACGCCCGTCCTAGCACCTTGAGCCTCACCTCGGATGCATCCCTCCACGTGCCGACTTCGGCTGGCTCTGCTTTGACACCTTTCGCCCTGCATTGAAATCGTCCGTGTGACCTTGACACGATGGCATCAGCACAACTGACAGCTGCATGTCTCGGTCTCTCTGCAAGTTTAACAGGATTCTATGCACGTCGTATCGAAACTCTGATGTCTAGAGTCCCTCATTCGACAGACCTAACGTGTTTTCCGCCTAGCTCCAAGCCTCCAAACCATTGTTCCCCTGATATCATTCCCTTCGTGTCCTCGTAACTCTATTAGACAATCAACATCCTCCAACCCGATATGTTAATATCCATCACCGTCAAAGTCCAAATCAGTTGCATGCTTTGACAAATGCCGATGTAGCCAACAGCGAACCAACCATTACAGGCTGTCCCTAGGACGCCACAGTGACGGGCTTGGCCGCCGGCGCTGCGGGCTTGTCGGTGCTGTCAACCTCCATCGCGTCGTCACCTTGTCCCTCGCCCTCACCCTCGGCCTCCTCCTCCTCTTCGAGCTCATCCTCGCTCTCGCCCTCGATGTCGACACTACCGTCTTCAGACATCTCGTCCTCTTCCTGGGGGGTCTCTGTCTCGTTCTCTACGCCAGCCATCTCAGAGTCCTCTCCGTTCTTAGCCTTGGCCTCAGCCTCAGCCTCTGCGGCCTCCTCTGCAGCCTCCTCCGCACCGTATTCCTCGCCGTCAGCGACAAGATCGGCCTCAGGTTGCTCGGGAGGGAACTCGGCAGGAGCAGAAGCCTCGGAATCCCTGGTCATGTTAGCTTCGGGTATTTTTGGTGGACAATTTATTCGACTAACCACTTGATGGCAAATCGAGTCACTCGGGGCTTCTCTGCCAAAACGTTTCGCTTCACCCGCTCGATGATGGGCTTGGTTGGGGGTTCCGCGTTGAGCTCCTCCGAGTCGTATTCATTGTTGACGTAGTAGCCAACTCGAACAAATTCTCGTCCATCGTAGGCACAGGTCAGGAGAATGACAGTAACGCCAAGGATGTCGGTCTCGGGGATGCGTGAGGTGTTGGGGGCGTCGGCCTCGAAGATGAACTTGTTAACGCCGACGGGGATGGGGCCGACGAGAAGGGAGTCGAGTTCTTGGTCCCATTGATCGCTGCGGGGCGTTAGAAAGAAGCGGTGTGATGAGAACAAAGAAGCCCTAGCTTACGAGGTGGCAGATCCGACGTAGGTGAGCTTCCACTCGAGGTCTGTTCTGAATTAGCGACGCGGATTTTGCACCAGGTAGGTCAAACGAACCCTTCTCGAGCTGCTCGAGGCACTCGAAGGTGATCTCAAACTCGTACTTGTCGGTGAACTTGGCAGGGTTGTTGTTCACCTTGACGCCCAGGAGCGACACGACAGACATGTTGGCGAGTGAGGAGGAGAGACTGATGGGTGTTTGCGATGGGCAGCTAAGCGAAGTCGAGGAGTGCGCAATGCGAGAGGCAAGGAAGACTGTAGAGGACGGTGATGGTGTATGAGAGAGTCTACTTGTGATAAAGCGTTATGACAAGAAGAGCAGCAAAAAATAGATGGAGAAAAAAGGGGGAGATAGCGTGGATAGTGTTGGACGATATAGAGCGGCGAGCTAGTGGTTTGGTTTGAGAGAGCAAAGAAAAACAAGAGCGGATCGAGAGTGGTTGCGATGGGCGATGGGTGGTCGAGGAAAAACCCAGGGCAGGCAAGGCAAGAACAATGGGCATGGGCATGAGCGGACGCGTTTCGGGTCGCACCCCGCGTAGAGGGGTTGCATGGACCATGGACGCGAACTTGCCTAAGCCAAACTGGAAGAATCAGCGGAAATTACGAGTCAGCTGAGATGTCATGTGATGTCTTCTATTGGGACTGCTTGCGCTCTTGCTTCTCAGGCTCCACATGTAAAGCTGCCTGTTTGCGGCTCTGTCACCGCCCGGGGCCCACTAGACCGCTTTTGGTTTCTGCCGTCTCAACTTGCTCAAGGCTCTTCGTTCTTTGTTGAAGCTTTCGGACATTGCAAGCTCTCCTCAAACATCTGCGCTCTTGCCTGAGCCACGCGACACGACTTTCGACCGTCTTTACTTACTATATGTGGCGCATATCCTGCTGCTTTTAGGTTTTCTTCTCCTTATCACCGAACCCAGCTTTTGCTCAATCGGAGCCAGTTGGCTCGGCTTTGACCTTGCCCGTGTTCGCGACAAGTCTCACCACATCTTCAACTACCGCATCAGGGGCCATACTCCCTTCAATCGGTTCCGTCGCGCTTCTACGATAGACGCAAACGCGATCCCTCTACCGAACGACGTATACACAGTTTTTGCCTTTTTGTCGCCGACTGCCCGATCGCGAGTAAGAGCCCTTCACGCTTAGCCCCTGTGGCCTTGAGCAGCGCCCTGCTCATCGACGCGCTCGTAGCAGGCATTCGAGTCGCGACCCCGATCTTTCCCTCCGGTGCTGTTCTTGAACATTGCAATATGGCTGCCGAAGGTACTTCATGGGGCGGAGAGGATGTTGGGGTTCCCCAGGGCGATCAAGTTCAGCATAGCGAGGAACAAGTTGATAACTTTGCTCAAGACTCCCTTGTCTCTGGTGATGCAGCGGATAATGGTACAGAAGATGGAGCAGAATATGATCCAGAGTCGGTCACGATTGGCTCTCCCGTCCAGGTTCCTGAAAAAGCTGCTTCCGCCACGGCCCAACGTCAGCCTTCCAAGCCTAAGATGTCCGGTGGTTTCATAGTGGAGGCGTCCGACGATGACGAGGATGAGGAACCAGCTTCTGATGCTCCCAAGGTGGAATCTGTTCCATCTCAAAACCAGCCGGGGCCTTCTACTGCGTCTCACGAAACCAATATCCCAGCCCCTCTCGTCGTCCCTCCTCCTGCTGCTTCATCCAATGTGACTCCAGCCTTTGGTGGTCTCGATCCAGTTGCCCTGCTCGAAGCTCGTGTCAAGCAGGATCCCCGTGGAGATATGGATGCGTGGCTTAATCTGATTGCCGACCACAGACGCTCCAGCCGACTGGACCAGGCGAGAACTACTTACAACCGATTTCTAGAAATCTTTCCGCAAGCTGTAAGTTGATATGGAACCTAAACTCGATACTGCGCAATAGCTGACCATTCTAAAGGCCGATATCTGGGTCGAATGGATCGAGATGGAGCTTGGACTCGACAACTTTGTCGATGCTGAGCAGCTCTTTGGAAGATGCCTCATGACTGTCCCTAACGTCAAGCTGTGGACCGTCTACCTCAACTACATCCGCCGGCGCAACGACCTGAATAACGATGCGTCTGGACAAGCTCGAAGGACCATCACACAATCTTACGAGTTTGTTATTGACAACATCGGCGTGGATAGGGATTCGGGCAACATCTGGCAGGATTACGTCCAGTTCGTCAAGAATGGCCCAGGTCAGATTGGCGGCACAGGATGGCAGGATCAGCAAAAGATGGACCAACTACGCAAGGTCTATCAGCGCGCTATTGCAGTTCCCATGCTCACTGTCAACAACCTATGGAAGGAGTATGACCAGTTCGAGATGGGACTGAACAAGATGACTGTAAGTCTCACTTCTTTCATCTGCTTGATGAATGTACTAACCCTGACTGACAGGGCCGCAAATTCATCCAAGAACGATCACCAGGGTACATGTCAGCAAAGAGTGCCAACATCGCGCTCGACAACATTACACGACACCTCAAGCGCACCAACCTTCCAAGGCTTCCTCCTGCTCCTGGTTTCGACGGCGACCAGGAATTCCGGGATCAAATCGAAATGTGGAAGAAGTGGATTGCTTGGGAAAAGGAGGATCCGTTGGTGCTCAAGACTGACGAGCCCAAGGTGTTCAACCAGAGGGTTCTCTACTGCTACAAGCAAGCATTGATGGCAACACGATTCTGGCCGGAGATTTGGGTGGACGCTGCGGAGTGGTGCTTCCAGAACAATGTGCGCGACAACGACAAGGAGATGGGCACCGAATTGCTTCTGGAAGGCATTCGAGCGAACCCAGAGAGTGTTTTGCTTGCTTTGAAGCATGCTGACCACATCGAAGCCAACTACCCAGCCAAGGAGGGTGACAAGTCGGAATATGCCAAGGCGGTCCGCAAGCCCTACGACGATGTGCTCGAGACCTTGTATGAGATGGGAGACAAGGTCAAGGAGCGAGAGAAGATGGAAGTGACGGCCTTGAAACAAGCAGCGACACAAGATCCAGTCCAAGCATCGATCGAGCAGAATGACGCCGACGACGATGATGACGACAAGCCTAAGAGGTCCCCAATGGAGGAAAGGATCCTCGCCATTGAGAAATCCTACTTGAGCGAGACGCTGCTATTGTCACGTACCATCTCGTACGTCTGGATTGCCCTTGCTCGAGCCATGCGCCGTATTCAAGGCAAAGGCAACCAGTCGGAGGGCGGTCTACGCAAGGTCTTCACAGATGCGCGCCAAAAGGGACGACTAACGAGCGATGTGTATGTTGCAGTCGCACTGCTCGAATCGGTTGTCTACAAGGACCCCGTGGGCGCCAAGATCTTTGAACGTGGCGCTCGTTTGTTCCCCAACGATGAGATGTTCATGATAGAGTACTTGAAGTATCTCCATTCCAAGGACGACACAACCAGTAGGTGGCACATACCTAATGACCAAGACCAAGACTGACCACATGACAGATGCCCGGGTTGTATTCGAGACTTGTGTCAACAGGCTTGTTTCCAAGCCCGAGACCTTGGCCAAGGCCAAACCCCTGTACGCCTACTTCCACAAGTACGAATCCCAGTACGGAGAGCTGTCACAGATCTCCAAACTCGAGGACCGGATGGCAGAGCTCTTCCCGGAGGACCCCAAGCTCAACTATTTTGTTTCTCGATTTTCCTCTGACAGGTTTGACCCAATCTCGACCCCTCTCATCATCTCGAAGGCGGTGCAGATGCGGCCCAAGCAAGCCATGCCCGTGGTTGAACAATCTATCTCGCTGCGAAACAGCCCACTTCCGGCCAGACAGGAGCAAAGCCCCAGACCCCAGTATGTACGGGCTACTGCATCGCCAAAGCGACCTTTGGGCATAGATGACGAGGAGTTAAACCCCCCCAAACGACTTGCTCGGGGAGTGTCACCCCTTAAGGGTGCGGCCGGCCGTCGGCTCGACCAACAGCGTCGAAACCAAGCCTCGGCACTTCACAGAGATATCACCTTCCTTCTCAACATTCTCCCACCGGCCCAGAGCTTTGATGTGCAGCGTCTCAACCCATCGGCGTTGGTCAATATTCTCCGGGATACCAGCCTGCCTGATGCTGCCACGTTGAAGGCGACGGGAGGCGGCCAACAGCGCTACAACAACCCGTCTCACGCGCGGCAGTCTTCCGGCGAGTACGGCAACAGGCCGCTGAGCCCGTACGGAAGAGTGTCGTCTGCAGCTGGTGGGTACCGGAACTCTCCCTTGCGGCCAGAGAGCGGAGGCGGCTACCAGGCCCCTTATCCTCCACCCGAGGCGGGTGGTGCGTCTTCGGCTTGGCAGCAGGCACCCAGTGGATACGGTGCGCCGCCACCAGGACAGTACGGTTACCGGTATTAGGTATTAAGTTCGAATGAGGTCAGATCGTGATGCGCAAACATGATGCCACTAATATTACTGCTGAGTATTTGCCTGGGGTTGCAAAATGGGACTTGGATGACGTTGGAGGATCGGGTTCGGTTTGTCTTTTTGCCTCGCATGGGTTCGGCGTTCGGAAGGGGGATGGATCGACGACATGCCCGAGCGATGGCTGTCACGGAAGATATTGCTTGCCAAGATGGGTGCAGAGACGAGACGGCGAGAAGATGACGGGCTGGGATGCGTTTCATTCATAGCTTTACCAATCACATAGGATTGTATCAATATAACTCGTTGGATTAGATGTTGTTGAGCGGTTTGGTGCGTGTGAGCGTGAGGTTTTGCTTACTCTGATTGCCCGAGTGCTATACCTGTGCCGTCTTCCCGTTTGATTGCCGGAGAATTATTGCCTACCAATTATCCATGTTACAAACGCCTTTGCCGTTGCCTTGGTTGGAGCTTGATATCATGACGGATAGCTGCAGCTTGAGAATGATTGGTCACACAACACGCTCTGCCATGCACATGGCTGCGGTGTCCCTCTGTAACCATGTATTGGATATTTGTTTTCAATTGCTGGACCTATAGCAGTGGTACCTGGTTTACAACAATTGAATTGCATACGTTTGACTTGCTAGCCCCCCAAACCACGTGTGGCGGGTCCAACATCAAGTGACAGCGTGATATCCCCCCAACTGTAACTCACAAATTTTGGGACAATAGATCAAGCTGGGGTCAAATTAAAACCACATGCACAGTAATTAGACGTCAATTATACCCTGTGCAGATATTCTAATCAATCTGTTTGGTAGATAAGACGCAATCAACCGTTGACCTGTCTACGTGGAGACGCCCACACCACGCGGTGCATCCGGTCAACAGTGTCCGCTCCTTCCCTCATTGAATGCCATTGAATTCCCCCTCCTTCCGTGCGTTCGTTGCCCTTGGTTGCGGGGGTGTTTTTCTGCCTGAGGGAATAGGAAAAGCGCGGACGGTTTACAGGCTTACCCAACAGGGTTTTCTCTCACCTTCCTCACCCCTCCTCCTCACATTCTCCTCACCCTCTTCTCCTCTCCACCCCCGAGGAGCTGCAGAACCTGATATTCATCCTAAGAATCTCCTCTCTCTCGTTCAACTTCGAGTGCAACCGTGAGTCACAGCCTCCCCCGTTTCCCTCTCTATATATTCCATCTCTTCCCGCCCTCTGCCCTCCCTTTCCTTCTTCCTTCTTCACCCTCACACACATCTCTTCTCCGCTTGGGTCCCCATCCAAGCACCTTCAACACTTGTGCAAGCTTCTGCAAGCACAGCTTCTTTCCCCTCACTCATCTTCTGTTTCTCCCTTTGGTTGCTGTGGTCCTCACACCAGCTAGAACAAACTCTCGCCTCACGACTGCGATCTGCGCAAGCAAGGTATCACATCCTTTCTCGTTGCCGGTAAGCTTTCTCTCTTTTGCCTTGGATTCTTCGCCTGCCTCAGGGCTATAAATCCTGCCTCCCTCCCCCTCTTACCTTTTCCTCCTCTTCCTCCACCAGACTTCGATCAACTACTCTTCAATCCTGCTCTACCATCACCTCCATCAGTCATCTCTTCGATCGCAGCCGCTTACTTGTTTAGACTCAGTCGCCATCATGTCCGACAGAGGACGCTCCCCTGGCCCATCCGGGTCGGGTGGCCCTTCCAGACGACCCTCTCAGTCTCCTGGTGGCTCATCCGCCCGCTCTTCTTCCCGTGGCCCTGCCGCTGGATGGGCTCAAGGCCCAGGCTTCGACCCTGCCAAGCCTCAACAGCAGCAGCAGGATCAGGGAAACACTCGAATGGAGTTGCCACCCGACGCCTACGTGTCCGAAACCAAGAAGGATTTGTTCACGCTTCGCAACGGAAAGTTCAACACGGAGGGCAAGCCGGAGCAGATCGAGGTCAACCAGTATCGAATGACCAAGTTTGATTTCTCCAAGAAGATTCACCAGTACGACGTGAGTACCAACCTTTGCCCTGACCGCTTCTTGCACAACACTGACAATGACTTCAGATCTTCATCTCCCCCAACCCCGACAAGCTTGGCCCCGTTATGAAGAAGATCTGGTCTCATGAGATCACCAAGAAACAGCTTCGCCCCTTCAAGGGTGACAAGTGGCTCTTTGACGGCAAGAAGCTTGCTTGGGGCCCTGCCCTTGTCGACCGTGGAGAGCTTCGTTTCAGTGTCGATCTCGATGAGGGCAAAGCCAAGGCCCGCGAAGGTGGAAAGTTCCACGTCACTATTCGCAAGACGACGGAAATCCAGGTCGCTGCTCTTCAGGGCTATCTTGAGCACAAGATGTCCTTCAACAACAGTGTTCAAGAAGCACTGAACTTCTTGGACCACCTTGTTCGACAGTTCCCTTCTCAGAACCTGCTCGCCATCAAGCGCAACTTTTACGATCCCGCGAGCAAGCAAGTCACGCCCCTTCTCGATGGCACTGTCGTTGAGGTCCACAAGGGAACTTACGCCTCGGTTCGAATGAGCCACAACCTCGCTCAGAGAGGTGTCGGACTCGGCTACAACATTGATGTCGCCAACACTTGCTTCTGGATTGGGAACCAGACTGTCGACAAGTTGATGTGCCACTTCTTGGCCACCTTGGACCGCAAGTTCCAGGGACACACCCCCGCCTCCCTTTGGGAAGTGTTGAAGCCTGTCCGAGACAAGACTGGCCGTTGGGCTTCTTCGGATGCTTTCAAGCAGCTTCGAAAGCTGCGCCGTCTCAAGTTCAAGGTCAAGCACCGAGATCGCCCCAACGTCGACAAGGTCTACACCATCATGGACTTCAGCTTCAACGAGAAGTACGGCGAGCACGGTTGCACGGCCAAGACCTACACTTTCGATTGCGATGGAAAGGATGTGTCTGTTCTGGACTACTACCGCAAGAAGTACAACGTCAACCTCAGACTGGCCAACCTCCCACTCATTGATGCTGGCAAGGGAGGAATGATCCCTGTCGAGCTCGCTATTGTCGAGCCTATGCAGAGATACCCGTTCAAGTTGAACCCTGATCAAACCGCGGCCATGATCAAGATCGCTGTCACCCGTCCTCCTATTCGAAAGAGAGACATCCAGCAGGGCGCAGCTTCGCTCCGCATTGGTGAAGACCCCTTCTTGAAGGAGTATGGCGTCTCGTTTGAAACCCAGTTTTCCAGGACCGAGGCTCGAATTCTCACTCCCCCTACTGTCAAGTTTGGTACTGGCACGGCTGAGCCCAAGTTTGCTGGTCGCTGGGACCTTCGTGGAAAGAAGTTCTGGAAGCAGAACGCTGCACCCTTGATGAACTGGGGTTTCATTGCTCTCGAACAACCTGTTACTCTCCCCGTGCTGTCGCAGTTCGCCAGCACTTTCAAGAGCACTTTCATCGGCCACGGAGGCAAGGTGACTAGCGACGCTCTGATGCTGAACCTTCCCGGTAACCTGCGCTTCGACGCTGCAACTGCGATTCAGTGGGCTCATGAAGAGATTACCAAGAAGAAGGGTTACACTCAGCTTTTGTTCGTTGTCGTCTCCAAGAAGAACAGTGGAACCTACGAGCGCCTCAAGAAGTCTGCGGACTGCAGATTCGGCATCCTCACTCAGGTCGTTCTGGGTAGCCACGTCCAAAAGAACAACGGCCAGTATCACTCGAACGTGTGCATGAAGGTTAACGCTAAGCTGGGCGGCGCTACTGCTTGCACTCCTCCCCTTTGGAAGACTCCAACCTTCTTCCCTGACAGCCGCCCTACCATCATGATTGGTGTCGATGTCTCTCACACTGCCCCTGGTGGCACATCTCCCTCTACGGCCGCGATGACCATGTCTGTCGATAAAGATGCTACTCGATACGCAGCTCTTGTCGAAACCAATGGCTACCGTGTCGAGATGCTGACACCTGGCAATATGCGGATGATGTTTGGGTCCCTTCTTGAGCAGTGGAAGGTCAACCACCCTGGGAAGCTTCCCGCGCATGTCATGTACTTCAGAGACGGTGTTGGTGAGGGTCAGTTCGCTTATGTGATTGACCAAGAGATCGCCGAGATCAAGAACTTCCTCCGTGAGAAGTTGCCTGCCAAGGCCCCAATGCCCAAGTTCACGGTCATTGTCGCTACCAAGCGCCACCACATCAGATTCTTCCCTCAGAAGGGCGACAAGAACGGCAACCCCCTTCCTGGTACTCTGGTCGAGAAGGAAGTCACTCACCCTTTCATGTTTGACTTCTATCTCAGCTCACATGTGGCTATTCAAGGCACTGCTCGCCCCGTTCACTACCATGTGATTCTTGACGAGATGGGCATGCCTATCAACGATCTCCAAAAGATGATCTATCAGCAATGCTACTCGTACGCCCGCTCGACTACTCCGGTTTCCCTCCACCCGGCTGTCTACTATGCCCATCTCGCTAGTGCTCGAGCTCGGGCACATGAGAATGTTGCCACCAGTGAGGGATTCCGAGCTGGTCCCAAGGGTCATGAAATGATTCGTGAGAAGGTTGCTCGTGGTATTTCTCTGGGTGGACCTGACCGAGGTGCCGACGCGCCCCCCTTGCTGCCTCTTGGTGGCAGAGTCGGCGAGAACCCCATCGAAGGAGAGCAGCGACAGCGCTCCTTCTTCCGCAGCACCATGTGGTACATCTAATGGATAGATGTAATCGACTCGAACAGGGCGGCACAGGTGGTTCTCGACGGACAGCGTAGGTGATGTGGCAGGAAGGTGAGGCTTGTGATGGATAACACAGGCTAAAGAGGAGCGATCGCTAGGGCGGAGGGTAGGGCATGGACTGCATGCGAGCGATCTGATTGATCACTGGCGCAATATGCGTGCAGAAATCAACAAACTAAAAAGGGGGCGACCGGTTTGGTGGAAGAGTGGCGGTGGAGGTTGTTTTTACATGTTTTTCTAAAATAGTTCCGGATCAATATCAGTGATTTGACCCGGCACATGAGGTTGTCTTTGATGTGCTTTGAAGTGAAGTGAAGTGAAGGTAATGTTGTGATGTCGTGATGTCGTGATGTCGTGATGAAGGTTGGTTGGGTGAAAAAGCGGAGGAGGCAAGATATGGCTCAACCATGATGGGCGGCTTATCACGGCTAAGAGTGATTGGACGGTCTGTTCGTGTTGCTACGCGTCTTGGGCAGCAGGAATAAGTTTTGGGGTAAGTATATCCATATGAGGTTGGGGGATTATGCAGATTAATCTGTTAATGCCTCGCCTCTAACTTAGTAGCAGGCCTCGATTTGTTTTGTGTGTGGGTAATGAAAAACACACTAGAATCACCCACCCACAATGCAATGTAGGTAATCAATGACCAGCTCTCGATGAAAATATCCATCCCAACCATGTTGCAAAGGGTTGGATCTTGATTCAACGTTATAATTCTTCAATTTCTATCTGTGAATCAGTGCAGAGATCTCTACCAACCCATCGGTGCCATCTTTCGTTAGTCTCCCCCCCTAACCAAGTTATGCAACTGCGACACCACCATCATCCACACAGTGCCCATCCAAAGGGATTCAACGCGTACGATAGCGAAGCGGCAGGCAAGGGGGAGGGTGTGAGGTAAAGGAGGTGGTGGTGGAGCTTTTCTGCGATGCATCACAAGTGACACTCTGCACGACCCGAGATCTTGGAAGAGATGGAGGGTGGGCACGGCGTCGACCCTGAGAAGGGGAGACACAAAAAGGAAGGACTCTTTGTACGCCCCCCTGCTTGGCTTTTTTCCGTGGGGGGCCCAAAGGGGCGAGGGAGGGGGGTGCAGACACACACATCCTGGGCGGACACTAAGGGAGGGACGGGACGGGGCAGGGATTTAGTTTGAGGCTCTTGTGTTGGGGACCCATCGTGTGCAACTCTAGATCAACGACATGCCTTGACTTGGAAGGATGATGCTGAGGAGGAGGGAGGTGGATGGATGGGATGCTTTACCCCTATCATGATGAGGTTTCATGTCATACTCTAGCGACCTTCGTTTATCCGAGTTATATAAACCTCAGGGATGAGCAAAAAGGGTCATAGAGGGTTAGCCCTTAGTTGGGGAAGAACTAGAGAGACATGCTCAAGAGGGTTTGACATGGGTTAGTGAAGGGCTAGAATGGCATTGCTAAAAGGATTGGTTAGATTTTGCTCAGCCTTCGTCCATGGAATTGCTCAGTCATGAGGTGTCTTTACGGCGATGTCTGATTGGCCAGTCATATATTGCTTTTTCTTCACCAAGGATACACCTACAGGGTAATCAGGCACCTAGATCAAGGAGAAAACGAGACACCAAGATAAACACACCTATTGCATTATTCTCCCCTAGAGATAGTTAATATAATATTATAATAATACCTAAAAATGCTCTTAATTATTAAGTTATTTTTATGATATTTTTAATAAATTTATTCATAAGTTTTAGGAGATCTGATGTTGCGCTCTAATACACGTATACAAAGTTGGGGTTCTCCTTATCCGTGAGGTCATTGAACGCGGTCGCATTCAGCTCATCAGTCGCACCGTCACCAGCCATCCGGAGGGCCTCCCGTTGCCTCTCCTTGCGCTTATTCTCCCACATGAACGAATAACGGAAGACGAAGAAGAGGGCGAGCTCAATGCAGTTGGAGACGAGAAGCGAGCCAATGCCAAGGTGATACGAGGGTGCCTGCTCGGAGCGGTAGAAGAAGGGACTGGCGATGTTTCCGATGCAGGCGCCGAACCAAATCATGCCTGAAACTATCATCTTTTTGGACTGACCTCCCGTGTTGGAGGTTATGAGGGAGAGGCAGATGACAAACGAGGCTTGGTAGGAGCCCGTGAGGTAACTTTGAGAGCCGTCAGCGTGGGTTGAGCCAACCAAGAACCCAATTGGCACTTACAAGCAGATCAGGCGGCCGACGTAGGCATCAGCAGGGGCAAGCAGGAAGCCGAGCGCACCGGCGATGGTGGGAAGCATAAAGATGGCACAGACAAGTGTCCTGCTATTAGGAGGCATGTACCTGTTCGCTAACGCACCGAGGCCGATCCAAATGATGACGAACACGCCCTGAGGGATGCCAAGGAGGGCAGTATGGAGCGTATCAAAGCCAAGGCCCTTTATGACGAGCGTCGAAAAGTTGGAGATGCCACCACTGGGGATATTGGACACGAATCCGAGCAGGGTGAAGAGCCACGTCTTGTAGTCGAGGTAAGCCTCCTTGACTTGGCCCCAATTGATCTTGCGTTGCTCGATACCCGTCTGATTGCGACGGATACGGGCAATCATGATGAGTTTCTCATCGTGGCTAAAGCCCCAGATTGTCCTGGGTGAATTTGGCAGCATGAATAGCAGGGTGATGGCCCAGGCTGCGCAAAAGGCGCCGACCACGAGGAACTCGTAGCGCCAGGACTGAAGAGCTCCCTTGATGTTGCCGATGCCATAACCTATCGAGGTTCATGTTAATATTGCCGAATGGTAAGACAGAGGACAGATACTGACCGATCAAGCCTCCACCCGCGACACCAACGCCATTAAAGGCATACCAAGCCGCGATGCGACTCGGCTGCTCGGCACGTGTATAATACATCGAAGTAATGAGCATGAAAGCCGGGTCAGCGATGGCTTCAAAAAGCTCCCGATAGGACGCGAAGGGCAAGGAGGCCACCAAAGTTGTGCGCCGCGGCCTGAGCCATGAGGAGAGCACCCCACATGAAGATGTTGAAGGCCAGGTAGTAGGCTGGCGGACTGCGCTGCATGAGGAGGTTGGACGGAATAGCCCAGATCAGCCAGCCAAAGTAGAAGCTGCTCGAGAGCCATGAGTACTCGTCGCCTTTAAGATTGAGGTCCTCCTTGAGGCCGAAGATGGCGGCGTATGAGCTACACGGGGGTGGTCAGCCATGATCCGATGCGTACAACACAGAGAACTCACAGAGTGGTCTTATCCACATAGTAAAAGAAGTAGCAGATGCCTAGTAGGGGAATAATCCTCATATCAATCTTCCTCAGGACTCTTTTCTCTTGTTCCGGATCGATGTGATCATCGTGAGGGTACCGGGCAAGCGCCTGGACGTATATCTCGTGCTGTTGCTCGCCGAGATACCCAGGCTTTGCGACAGAACTCTCATTTATCTCTCCGACACCCTCTTCAACCTCATTGCGATCGATGTCGTTGCTTGAAGGTTGCTTATGTGGTTTGATCGCCGGCGGGGCGGCATCGGCGTCGGTACCGATCATGGTGGAGTACAGACCAAAGTGACTCGATATACAAGTCCTCAAGTCTTATAAAAATGGACCAGATCTGCTAAATTCTGTGAGAAACAGGCGAGAGAATGGCAGAGGAAGATTAGCGATCGCGGCTTTATAGGTGCCCAAGGAGGAGCAGATCTCCTCGCCGATAACGACGCAAGCCGGGCCCTAGAATGGGTCGAGGAAGGGATTCAGTGGAGCATCTCCACACACAACCCCAAGTCCCCTGGAGGGTAGAAACGAACGACTCCTGCACAAGCTTGGGGAGAGGATCGCTGTTGGAGTCGTGATGGTCACATGGTGGGGATTGCGGGGGCTTCATCAAGCAGCCCGCCCGACTGAGCAGTTTCGCTGATGAAGTTTCGAGCTCAAGACGACGACCATTAGCTAATTGAATAGAACAAAAGGCGGTGTCTGCTGGGAGCTGAGCCTTCAAGGTGCCGATATCGCTCCCAGGCCCTGTCCTTATCGTGGCCCGTGTCCAGCTTATGGAAGCTCGAGTACTACCTCGTCATGATGATCTTTTCCGTGGATCCTAAGGTGTCGACAATCATGAGTTTCACGGTCGGTATTTGATCAAGCCCCGAGCGATTCAATCACGGCAATAACTGCTGGGTCCGGAGATCTGCTTGGCGAATCGCTTACCCGTGCCGTACTCCCTTAAGGCGATCCATCTAACCAACGCGCATGCCGAGAAATTCCCTCGAATCAGGGATCTTAGCGACGCCGTTATTTCCCACCAATCCGATATTATAGTTGGAAACTTAATACAATTGCTGCCATGTGGATCTGGGGAAGCTTGTTGGCGATCATTGAGGAGAGACTGGAGACGTTTGGGGGTGCAAGATTGGGGGTGGCACCTAGGTCGAGAAAAAGAGAGACGCTTAGGAAGTCTAAACCCTTTAGCGTATCCTCCCTTAAAGATAATGAAGGGAGCATAGGAAGAATCAGCAAAGACGTTCCAAAGCTTTGCGTTTACTACAATATATCATTAGCTAATGGTTACGCTTGGCAGGAGCTGGGTAACGAACCGTCTTGATGTTCTGGTGTCTCGTTTGTTTCTCAAGAGTCGACCCGCATTGGTGGGTTTAGCTTCACGCTAACCACTGCCTCTGAGGTAAAACGACATGCTAAGATGCGAAAGACGTAGACTGGAAGCGATGCAGTATGCACAAGAGTGAGAAGGGTTGTTAAAAGGGGGACCTTGAAGCGTTCAACTGCGGCAAAGTAAAAAGCGGTGATGTGGCTAGTCAGGAATGGAGCGAGATGAATTGAACCCACTCACAGACAGGCCGCAACGAGATAACCTGGATTCCCTGTTAAAATGGCACCAGAGTCCAGGAATAAAGTGAGACGAAGTGGGAGATGACCTGGCTGTATCTGCTTTTAAAGGTTGTTACTATCCAAAGTTCTGTGGTGGTAGAGGTCCAAGTCTCGCTGGTGGGTTAATGATTAGTCCCGTAGGTGCGTCTGACCAAGTACTGTTTGATGTAGGCGAAATGAATGATGAGAAATAGATAAGTATTGGTTCATTGAGACTATGAGGCAGGAAAGAAAGCAATATGGACGTGACAAAGCCCAGCCCGCCACTGTCCAACGACACCAAAATCAAACTCCGGGTTGATGGTAGCTGTTTGATATCAAAGGCAAGCATTGGCCAAGGGAAGGAATAACGTATGACAGTGGAAATCAGGAACAGAGCTGCGTTATCAACGGGCGGAATCATGAGATAGATCAAGTGTAAATGCGAGTGTTAAATGTGGCCTTGGTCGGCGCAAACAGAGCCTGGCACTTGTTGGAGTGACAAGTGCCGCCACCATGTCAAGAAAGTGAAGAAAAGAAAAGACAAAACTTTTGTGTGTAAATTGAGTTCAACAAGACAGAAGGGGCAGTTTATAGTATGAAAGAACCAGGTGAGCAAATGGCAGCATTCTGCAACTAGCTGAGCCGGACAGCCTTCCCTAGTCGCATTGGACCAAAGGACCGACTGCTCCGAAACTGGCAGGAGTCAATACCGGCAGTTTGAGAATTTGATCTTTGGTCTGCGTGCTGAGGGCGAGGGAGCATGAGCAGGGCATCTGTAAGGCGTAGGTTTATCGGTTGCTTTTGCCAACGGCTGAATGATAAGAGTTCTGATGGCCTTCATCTCTTTCCAAGTTTCTGAAGATCCTTGGCCTGACAAGAGTGATGGAATGTGCCGATGAGCCGTGAATGTTTGGTTACAAGTAACAAAGGCCATGTAGAACCTTAGCTCTGCGCTTGTCCGCCTTCGACACGCGTCGACATTTGTATCAAAGGCCATCGACGCTTCATTCCCCCTCTTGGCTGAAGCTGGCATGACAGAAGATCTTGAGTGATACAAAACGCTTTTCTTGAGATCAAGAGGACGGAAATTGGGCTCCAAGGCCGACCAAATCATCCTCCATGTTTCGTCGGAAACGGACAAAACGAGGCAATTGGTTGAGTATGACTCGAACGACAAAGGCTCGCACAAGACTTTCTTCGTGAATAACATAGGCAGAGAATGGATCGTAGCGGGTAGGAGTATTCAAGTAGCGGGCCAACATGAAAGGGACTTCGATCGGAGGGAAAGGGGTTCGGTCGGCCTGGGCGTTGATACCGTGGTCTCCGCTGCTATGAATGGTATGGTTAGCCAGAGGCCAGCAGAGGTAAGTAGATATGTGCAGGAAAGGGAATGGTGTTGAGATGAATGCATGCTCTGCTCTGGACTGTACCTTGTCACTGACAGCCAAAGGCTCTGCTGTTGTCTGCTATCCTGGGAACTCATTTCGATGTGTTGGACAAGCGCTTCTTGCTTGAAGAATCGTACCGTGTCGCGTGGAGAACTGAGTCGTGTTCTGGGCGAGGAGGAGAGTTCAACGTGCGCTTGATGAGCCTTGATGAAGAATGGGCGCTTGATGAGCCTTGATGAAGAATGGGAACATTAAGGCAAACGCTGCTCAGTTTCTCTGCCCCCTTTAAGTAGCCCCGAGAAGCTGTAAGATCTCTCGACTTGCTGGCCGCTGCCCATCCCCTCGCCGTGAACCTGGAGCCATGGTAAGCTGGCGATGTCTCACTCCGCTCATCCTTCGTGATATTCCAGAGGCCGCAATGCAAGGGAGACGGGAATTAGCTGGGGGGGACGGCGTCGGCTCGTCCCTTAGGCTGCAGTAGCGTGTAGTCTTGGGAAGCGGGATGGAGTCGGTCGTGTGTTTAGTCGTCGACAGGCTACGCAATTATGATCAGTCGATGTCTTGGACAAGAAGCAAAGCTTACAAGAATCAAGAGACGGGAAGAATGGGGGGGTCAAGGCAGATAGAAGGGGGCTCACTCGAGCTTCAACATGTCCATGGACGTAGCGAAAAAGTGACAGATCACTGGATGGGCTTGGTGGTCAGACAGACTTGGCGCATATCGGTCTGTGATGGCGCTCGAGCGGGATATGCCCAAAGGAGGCGAGGGAAGGGGACACAAAGAAGAGGACTCCGAGTCCTCGTTGCGATGAATTGTTTGATGCGTTGGAGTGCGATGACCGTTGGCTTTGACTGATTGGCTGTGATGAGAGAAAGACAGAGATGCAGGGGCTAATTCTTGTTGAGAATAATGTGATTGTGACTGCGTCGAGCTGCCCGGACCGGGGGAAGAACACCCCGAACAGAACCCAGTGGATGTCACAACCGGGCTACCTACCTACCCCCTCTCTCCCCGGGCCGCTTTTCTCTAGGAAGGTACCGTACGGCCTCCCCCCAGGTAATCTCGCAAGTGAGGGGGAGGGAGGGGGATCGTCACAGCCTTGTCTTGCTTTCGCCTACCTCGTATGGTGTTTTTTTTGGCTTGGCCTTGTCGAGTTAGGGCGTTGTGCAACGTCAAGTCGGCTGGGGAGGAGCATGAGTGTCTCACATCCATCACCAAATACCCGGTCGAAGTAGAAAGAAGATAGCCGGTCTTGTCTCAAATGAAATAGCGCATTTTCCGCAACCGTCAATTGCTCTCTTCGTGCTCTTGCCTGATGCGGGTCGTGATGGTGTTGCATGGAAACAACTCGACGACTACCTACCTAATTAGAAGCGGTCTCGGCCAGTGGATAGCCGGGCATCGGAGCCATCTCGATTTCTTAGGTCCCGTCTCCACTGACTTCATCCCCCATGTTGAACTCCCCATGTTGAGATGCCGACCGCTCATTGAGGCACATCGCCATGTCCGTTTTTGGTACCGCAAAGACTCAACACATTCGGATTCGAAGGTGGACTCAGCTAAGGGGTTTAATTGGTCATAAGCCCAGACACGGCCCAATCGGCACTGTGGAAGCGAGGGGAGACGCCTCCACTATAAGAACTGAATGTGTGAAGTCGGAAAACCCCGTTCACTTCGTTCGTGGCCCGTGCGAGGCTGGGAAGCAATCCATGAAGCAAAACTGGATTTATGCGGCCCTGATGAGGCCAGCACAATCACTAATAGTACGTACACGTACCTGCAGCGGGCGGGGGAATGCGTCGATTGGAGGCCGCCGGACGAGAGTTATGCATACCGCTATCCGTCTATTTCCCATCCTCCATCCTCCATCTAGACGCCGGATCCGGTTGAGCCAAGCAGGCTGAGGGTTGTCGCACCATTTGTACGATTTGCAGTATTTACCTATTCATACGCAGTGATGTCGTCTGTGCAGGTATCAGTCAGACTCTTCACCATGAATTCCCAAGTGCATAGCATAAGAGCCTTGTTCTCAACACCATCCATTAATGACCAAGAAAGCCATGTCTCTTGCTAATCATCCATATTTCTTTTTTTTTTCCCCTGGCCGCACTGTGCCCACCTTGTAAGAATCACACCCCAAGGCCCCCCCACCACCACCGCTACTGCGCTTTCCTTTCTTTTTTCCATTTCGCTCGCTTCCCCATGACAATGACAGCAATCAGGTAGGAGGGTGTCGATAAAACACGCATCCATGACCCATGCACTGGGTTTTAGAGGCTGGTCTTTTTACGCTTATGTGACCCATCAAAACGGCGCGGAATGGGATTGGATCGCCGTAGGGCTTCGTACGAAAAAATAGTCATCTATTTTGACGACATCTTGTCTCGTCCCGAGGTTTGCTGTGATTTCCCTCTACGTCAAGCCTTTATTTAATTCAACAGTGAGTAGTCTTGCGAGTTTTGGATGTCAATATGTGTTGGCCTTGACGCTCTGCCTAGCGACAGTTCATCCATTTCGAGCCGCGGTAAGGCACACTGAGTGTCGACCATCATAACACTCATTGATGCCGCGACCGTTTGGTTCGAGAACTGGATCAAACCCGTTGGAATTTCCATGGTATGGTGGGCTGAGCGACCAAAAACAGCCTGGTGCAGATCGGCGATGATGGAGCCCCCTGCATTCGGTGTGAGATGAATCAACTTGCTTTGTGCCCGTTGGGTGAGAGCTGCGGAAGGCGAGACGATGCACAGATGCGACCAAGCAAAGTGGCATCTCAGCTTGGTCTTTTTCTTTCCAGTTTTTGGGCCAATGCTATTCTGCCCATCCAATATACGAAATGCTCAGCATCGCGGCCATTGACGAGGTGAATCACTCTGTTTGAGGTACAGTTCCCAGTTCACGGGAGGGAAAAAACAGCGACCGCCTGTGCAAGCCTCAAGTAAAGCCTTGGCTGTGCCAGCCCGGCGAGTCATGAACCTCAGCCACACCACCGTTCTTCTCCCTCGTGAGCTGCTTGAGAAAAGGACCAGTTCTCATTGGCCCCGTGTGCCCATGCTGGCCGTCATGATGAGAGGGAAGAGACAACAAGACTCGAGATGGGTCGATGGATTCGCCCTGATGGACCAGGCGCAACCGACCCGGGAAGTATAACGCCTCAAACTCTTTCAGGATCGCTTCGGGAAGCGTCTGCTAGCATTGTTCTCTCCCCTCGGAGATTAGAGGGAACAAACTCAGAGCTGAATTAAGGATGAGGCCATGATGATTGCGATGACTGACTCGCCATGAAGTACACCGAACAGAAAAGGGGCGTGTGATCGCGGGGCGCCTTGCCTCTCCTCCCATCTCTCCAGCTTGGCCGCTATTTCTTCCACGCGGGAAACCGTACTCGAGCTAAATTAGGGGCCGATAGTGGGTAGTGACCTCTGAGTGCCGCTTCCGGCCTCTCCTTCAGCGCAAGTGCGCTCCGTGTCCCCGCTGGCGATCACCGCTTCCGAAGACGGCAGGATACTCTTCGCCGAGTCTGCCGCTCCGAGGCCGCTTTCAGGTGATTTGGCGGTGTGATGGCCAAGTTGGTGATGACCTTGGGCGCCGATATCTTCAGCTAGGGCGGGCTGTTGGGCGGAGTTAGCAGGCTCTGCACAGGCCCTGCGAATGTCTCTTGTGCATTTCTTGCCCGAGACAACGAAAAATCAGCTTCTCGCAGAATCTGGATCATCTTACCCGCCGCGTGGAAAAGGTGTTGGCTGGAACATGGCCCCTGAAGCGGCGGCTGCCCTCTTCGGGGTCCATTGGGAACGGTCTCCCGCCAGACGCACGCCTCGTCTGAGATGTACCATCACCGCATGGGAAGGACAAGCGTTGGTCGGCAGTTGTAAGGAGAGGCTGGAGTTTACGGGGCCCCAGGGCTTCTGTCAATTTCTCAGCGCGGGCTGGCTGTTGGCTCCCCGGGTGTGAAACCTGAGCGCCAACTTGAGCGCTCCGCCACTGCTGCCTACCACTGCGTACCACTGAGCCCTACAGTGATTTCTGCACCATTCCCAGCTCCGTCCGCCTCACTTGAGAGCATCTCGGGTCGAGTCCTCCTCCTGAACTCCATTGTTTGTGCATCACGGCCCTAGCATCCAAACCACCCCCACGTCTTTCTGGGACCTGATTCTCTCGCCCCGAGGACCTGGGATACTACGTCTCGCCTAATGTACTTGAGCGGAGCTCCGGATGTCCATCCGTCTGCGCTATTGCGCAAGCTCTGCATGATGCTCGTTTATCTTGTTTGTTGTTTGACGGACGGGTGTCATTGATTCCTCCCCCTTTTCCAGGGCACCATGTTGTTGTCTCAATTGATGAAAAATTTGCACAGGAACCTACGTGTTGTTTTGGCCCCTTCCCGGTAGACGTCTGAGAAACCTCCCGCGTGCTCTTCGCGTTACCGAAGGCACCAACGGGCTGGAGGCTGAGCCTGGAGGGAATCCACACCCCCCTAAAGTCCGTCGCAGGCCTAGCTTTTAGTGGCATCTAGCATCTTCGGCAGCACGCCCTGCCAAGTGGAACTTGGAGCTGAAAAAGTCTGGGGGGAAACGGGTCTCAAAAAGGATGTTCCGGATGCCCTGCTATATTAATATCGTCATCAATGTGTAGGTCAGCGACGACGCTGTTGAAAGTTTTGAAGGCTGAATGCAAAGAGAACCGCGTTTGAGCGGTGCCCCGACCGCAGAAAGGGGGTGCTGCAACTCGGAGAACAAGGCGTTGCTGTGGTGGTGCCAGCCGGGGAAAGATGGGGGCGTGGTGATGTGGCTGGTTCGGCCGTGAGGACAAAGTGGTGGAGTGCCTGAATCCCGTTCTTGTCATGGAGATGGAACAGAAGCGAAGACAGATACCCATGCAAGCCTTGGTCGAGAGTGAGTAAGAGTGCTCTTATTTGGAGCATGGTTAGGTACTGAAGCTGTGATCCCGTCGCAATGAAGATCGATCGAGTTCTGGGATGAGCGTACCGCCACCGCCATGCCATGAGCAGTCCCTAGCGTCCGCCGGCTACTGGTGTGGCCTATGGAACAGGATGCCGGCAGCAGTGCCGGCGGCTGTTTCGAGTCCCGCTTGCAGGGAGATTGCGAGGAAAGAGAAAGAATGTAATGGATCGACGCGGGAAGGGGTCTTGGAAGGGACATTGTCATCATCTGGGACCTGATCATCTCAACAACTTTCGGGACGAGCAAGGCCCGTCCCGAGGGCGTGATAGAGACCTCGTTGGCCTGTGTGCTATGACATGAAGCTGGACAGAGCATGGTACGGGCCTGTCGGGTGTCAATTCCGTTGGTACTTAGCTTGATGTCTCTTCTTCATGGTGGATCCCCGAGCATTCACGGCTGCATCCGCGGTAGATGGTCCAATCCCACCACTTCTTTGCCCCTGGACCCTGTAGACGAAGGGATCTAGACAGGAGCACAGTCCAGTTAGGACCTACCAAGACAGAGTTCCCGCCGTTGCCCCTGTAAGAGTTTCGAGCGCAACACATACATAGGTCTCACCTACGAATCACGGCGGTAGAGATCGTCTAATGCTAGTCAATATAAAAATTGAAGGAGGGTATTTTGCGCAGTCACCTTTTATGTAACAGGGGACAACCTGGCCTGACAAAAGCAGTAGCTGCATCACCTGTTCACGCTATGGTTTCCAGACGCACGGGGTGGTTGGGAACTGGGGGCCAAAGTGCAATTGGAAAAGGCGAGACTCCGAGCTGCCAAATCAGATCATCTCTCCCTACCAATGGAAGCTTCTGGCACACTTCAGCTTTACGCTATCATTATTGGTCGGCCGAGCTGGGTAGAGTTCCAAGGTCTCTTGGCCAAGCGTGACCAGAGCCCAAGCACAGCCTGGCCGGGAAGGGGAAACGCCGAGACCAGGATGACAAGGCTCTACTTTTTGTGGTTCGACATGTTATTCCATACTGCGACTGTTCTTAATGATAAAAAAGAAACTGATAGAGCAGGCTGGAGACTCTGTCACGGGCTCTCAGGGCTATCAGACAGACGCTGCTCTGGGATACGAGCATCAAGTCTGTGTCGAGCTTGTCGAGAATGATCCTGGACCCTAACAGCGCGCCATTCCTGGGAAAAGGGGCTCTATTTCTTCTCTTACTCTGAGGAATGGCCGATCACATTGGAAGTTGATCGAAGCAAACTTGATGGACGAGGCATCATGCAAAGAAATGTCTGAAAAAATCCCTCGACCAGATAAAGAAGAGAGAGCTTTAAGAGTGACTCGAAACAAAGATCATGACAAGTAGACCGTCCTATATCAGATCTTTTACGTACCTAAGAGGCACCATGGAGGAGAGGAAGAGGTGCAAGCTTCGCTGTAGTTAGGCTGGAGAAACAACTGGGCTCCAGCGCTGTCATTTTGCATCATGCTGGCTAATCGGCCTAACTACTTTTCTGATACTCCAACACTCTATGTATACTTCAATTTGCTTCAACTATGAGTAGTTTGACTTGAGAATGTGAACAATGGCCATACCTGACCTACGGAGGGCTGGCATCTTGGCCTTATCTTATCATGTCTTATCTGCCTATTTCGGAAAGGCTGATGCTGATTGGTCTAGATAGATTATTATGGGACCCATAGCCAGTCAGGCTTCTCGACCAATCAGGTACAACGGCTTCAAGTGAGATAACCGAATCGTGACCCATGATGGAATCGGAAACCTCACTGGGCTGAGAGGATTGATCTCTTTACTATGGGGAACATTGAGGAGGAAATAGGTTTATCTTGGACGGTCTAAATGTGTTGCTGGTGTAGTAGGGTATGACTTATGATGGTGGGCGCGACGGACGGAGTAGGGAGAAAGGAATGGAATGTTGATTATTATGTCCTGTAAAGACAGTACTAAGAGAATTAACTAGAGATGAAGGGGAAAAAAGAATTTGGGATATTAAAAACATGGTTTGCAGGTTTCCAGAGAAGCTGAAGCATGTGTGAAGACGCGCTTAGCAAGATGCGTTCAACCATGGTAAAGCCTCCGGCAGAGAACAGTAAAAGAGAGAAGAGAAGTATCAGAATGGTTTTATGGGAAGAGAACCTAGCAAATGTAGTGGCTCATGTCTCTCCCACTCGAGGATAGAAACCTCGACGAGAACCATTCACAGGGTTGGAGCCAAGAGGCGGTTGAAGAAGGCATGATATCATCTGGCCATACACCGCAGCGTCATCGACTAACCCGAGCATTGGTAGTAAGGGCTGATGAATATGACGACCTGGAAGAGCCATTGTGGGTTGACCTTCCGAAACTTCGTCTTGGAGGCCGAGATGGGACCCGATGCTGTAGTATTCAAGACCGATGGTCCCCAGACTTCGGTGGTTGTTGGGTATGCTCGGTAGGGTCGGGGGCCACCAGATCTTCGAATCAAGGAGTATCGAGTAAGCACAGGCGCAAATCTAGCTCGATGGTGTCTGAACCCGACAAGATCCAAACCCAGAGCAAACGGGAATTCCGGTAACGCGACATCACCACGAAGCGGTAGTTGCGAGAAGGGTCGGAATATCGGGGATTGAACGCTGAAAACGGGTCGTCGTAGGATCGAAGGTAGCGATTCATGATCGTCTCGGTCGGCGAAGGCGTCGGCATGCTTGATAGCTCGTCGTCGTAATGGCTTCGAAGAGTACTGGTCGTCAGTCTGAGACTCCTTTCAGACGTAAACTCGTCAAGGGGTCTTGCAAGGTAAGGCTCAAGGGAACAAGAACCTGGATGAAGGGACCAAGACTCACATTGGCATGGGAACTTTGAGGCGGTTGTTGGCCTTGTTGTCGAAGGACGACTCTGCAGAGGCTTGCTTGTGAAGTCTAACGTCGATGGTCGCGATGAAGACTCTGAGACTCTGGTCATATCAGTAGCGATAGTATAAGCCAGCCTTTTAATAGTCCGTCGTTCAATCAACAAGGAAGAGGCTTCCATAGAGACATGACGATCGTCTCGACCCTGGGACGCCATGTGGACGACTAGGGCACATCTTGACAGCTTGACACCTCATGGCGAGGTAAGGGGGGGGGGTCCAAGGAGGGATAAAATCGAGAGCTGCAGTAGCGTGTCGGTTGGCGAGGGACTAGACGGAGTCAACAAGGAAGCACCAGCAACAACAGAGAGGCTACTTACCTAGCCGATTACTCGCATGAGTGTACTACATGGCAGAAGAAGCAAAGAGTAGTTGAGAAAAGAGAGAACCGGATGGGAAGGGAGGTAGGTATGCAACGAGTGGTGGAAGGGATGAGAGAAGGGGAAACAATCGAGAGTAGGTCGGCCTCCGCGCGAGGCGAGGAGAGTGTAGGGACTGGGTAGGTAATGTTGGAAAACGCCACAGCGCCGGAAGACAGCCGGACCGCAACACCCCGGGGAATCTCTTGCAGTCTACAGGGGTGGCTACCTATTGCCGAATCCGATGACTTGTAACAGTGCGTCTTGATGTGCTGGCTTTTCGTCAGTTCATGCAGAGGAGAGGGTCGATCTTGGCTCGGCCAAGTGTTCGTGGATCGACTCGACCCATTCATGTTGGCTTTGTTTGGTCTGGGTCCTGGAGGCAAGCCTCAGAGGTGCGTCGGACGTGGGGACTGGCCGATTCCCCCGGGGGGGGGGGGGACAAATGCCGGAGGCGAGCAGGTTACAGAGCCTCATAGTGGAGCCATGGCATTGCTGGTTGCCAGAAACATTACCAGTCACAGTACACATCTGACTCACCTGATGCCCCATTCGAGTCTTGTGAAACATGAGATCACCAGCATCATTCCCGGAGAGGGAACGCCTGCATTCCAGAGGCAGCCCATCTCCTTGGTTGGGATTCAGTTACCGACAAATGCCATGGTGGATTCTAAAACCCCGCCCTCCGAGGTCGGTGGGCTCCAGTCCTCGTTCGACATTGCCAGGCGGATTCAGCTCCGCGTGGAGTTGTGACCGATGAGGTTCGTGCAGCGCATCACAGCCGAGACATTCATCACCAGCGCCGTGTTCTCGGAGTCGTAGAAATCATGGCTTTCGGGTGGACCTGCATTCTTACACGTCATAAAGAAATTGTTATCTAGCACTCGGCCTGGGCGTTCGAGTCTCTTTGACCGCTATTTACCTAGTCAGATGTTGCTCTGTAAGATACGGGGATGCAAAATGAGTGTCGCCCGGCCCGCACACACACACAGTTCGGCAAAGAAGCAAACATCAACAAAAAGTGGCGAGGCTGGTTATTACACTTGTGCCAGAGGTGTATTTTTCGGTGAAGGAGGGATGTTTGAGAGGGCCTTGTCCCTGTGTTGTTTGTTGGTTTTGGGAAGTCTAGTAGCCTTGGCTCCCTTCTCACTGCTCCCACGCCCCTTGGAACAAGCCGTACACGGGGATCTTGCCCCCGACTGGTGGATTCCTCAAACTGATGCAATCCGCAGGTACCTAGACTGAGCTTGAAAAGGACTTGGCATGCAGTGGGCGCGCCCGGTTCTCATTTCCGCTCGTTTGCCTTATTTCCAAACCCACAAGGCAACCTTCCTACCTGGTCATTTTGATGTGACCTAAGTATCCATTCTCGATTGAGGGCAGGGCCTGGCCCTTCACTGTCACCCACACGACGCGACCTCTCAGTTAGCTGATTTTTGGGGTATTCTCCAGTGGTTAAAATATGGTCTTCAGGGTTGGCACGACCCGAGGGTTGAGCACGGACGACCTAAGATAGAAGCCAGATTGATGACCTTCTCAACTGACACAAACCTTGCAAGAATTGCTTTGCTGTCACTTTTTGACAGCTAGAGTCTTGTCTAGGAAGCCTTGTCTAAGAAGGTCGCAGTCGCGTAGACAGAAGTTACCCTTCTACCCGAAAACGAATGGGAAAGAAAAAGCTTGGACGAGAACAAGGGCCACGAGGCTGTAAAAAAAGTGCAATCACTGATAAGATGAGGCTCAAATGACCGGTTCGCATGGTTCGCTTTGGTTGCCTTGGTTGCCTTAAAGCACGTTGCCTGCCCACAACCGGCGCGTAAAAAACAACACGTTGTTGTCTTAGGTAGTGCGCTGCCTGCTTGGAAAAATCTGTCGCCATTGAGAGTTCTTGTTTGTAGTTGATAAGGCATCACTGACTGGTTTCGAGTTTAGGGGCGAGTCTTCGACGGTGGAAACTCAAGAAGAGGTAGCGGAATCTTTCTGACGAATAACTCCCTTGAGCACAATGTGGCTGTCCCAAAATAGCACTTCTATTATGGACAGACACTGTCGAAGTACCATACCGGGCACGATGGCCACTGTAACACACCTGGGACCATGGGTATCGCGGCACGTCTCCAAACAGGCCGGCAAACCCGCCCTTGCTGGCCATTTTCCTTGCCGCCGGCACGAACGAAGACCCCTGGTCCTAGAGCCTAGTAGACGTTGGGAGTTCTCGTCTCTCAACAACCTCCAGCTATCAACTCAACAGTTACAGCAGCATAGTATGGGTCCATTCGAAACCTGGGATTATGTGTGGGGAGACAGGGAAGAGTATCAGCGAGAGGCCTATATGTGAAACGCTGGTCTATGCTCTCGGCTTGATCTGGGAGGTGTCAAAGGACAGAGCTGGCTGACTTGTCACGAGCTAGGTCACATGTATCCCATTCATTCATCTCTCCTGGCTGCAGTATCAGGGATTGTGGCTCGTGCTTTCATTGCTAGGACCAACTGTTGATCATGGCCACGGCTTCTGCTTTGAGAGGGTGTGTGTGCTGTGCCACGCTCGTTATGAAAAACTCTTCAAGACAAATCCGTCATGTTTGATGAACAACAGCACGGGATTACGGGCTGGCGTGACCCGTTTTGGCATGCTACATCAATTGTGAGACAAGTTCCTGCATAATATCAATATTAATTTGCTGCTCTTACAAACCGGGCGTGTTAGTGATCTGTCATGATCTACTGCGGTCCTGGGTCCCCGCAACTCGCCCCTTTCGGACCCGCGGCAGCGGAAGGATGCCGGCGAACGGCTTGTTTACCGTGGCCCCGGGATTACATCTGTCTCGGCCTCGGGAGCTTTTAGGCTGCTCCTAGCGGGATCTCGTCAAGACGGTACGATCGTCGCTAGAGTCGTTCTACTTCGTAGGGCTGGGAATTTTGAATCCAGTACTATGTACCTGCGGTGAGACGAGAACTTGCTTTACTTGACCCCTAAATGATCACAACTTCTCTCGAAACCCATCATTCTTCCCCTTTTTACAGTTTTTTTTTAATGGGGGGCCCTGCTGCCTGCAGTCTGTTCCTTATTCGCTTTCGTGCATTGCAATGCGCGGCCACTTCTGCGGCCTTTCTGCGGCCTTCAGGGGTTTACATACATCGAAAATGGTAGCCTCACTTTATTCAGTCTCCTTCACCCTCCAACTTGAAATATGCACAGACAGTCCCAAAAATTGGGTAGGATTAATTAAAATTGACAGCCGTCAAGACCAGGTAATCAGATTACGCCGTCACCAAGGATGGCGGCTTCGCCGAAGCAGTGTGTGTGGGTGCTGTAATAACCAGTGATGTGAGATAAAAATAATTGGACTGGTGAGACCAACACACTGACATGAGATTGGCATCTGAAACAGCATGTAGAGAAGTCACGGAGAGAATGATATTGTTCACGGTGGATTTGGTGACAAAATAATAGACATGGTTAATGCGGTATAGTCGTTACGAATCTGGTGGTGATATTTTCGTCAGCCTGAGCACGTGAGGATGGGGTTGGTGAGGTGAGCGAGCTTCAAACAAGGCAAGCTGCTGTCTTTCTTGCTACCAACCTCTCTCTTTGGCCAAGCGCACGCTCTGCGTTCGACCCTGGAATAGCGCGCACGAAGATCTGCCAGTTCATTTTCTCAGTCTGAAATCTTTCTCTGGAAGATGACGTTTGCCGAACCCCCCTGATGCACCTCCTCTACACTCCCTCTCAGTACCAGTATGCGAACACGCCTCGATACCAGTCACGTCGACCAAAGCAGACCGAGCTTCACGATGGGAGATTGTGGCTTGTCGATGTCGGAGGCATCGTCGGGATCACAGAAAGAAATAGTGTAACTTCGCTGGACAACAGCAGAAAGGTAAAGGCCCATGACAAATATTATGCTTTGACAAAGCTAACGTTAAACCTCAAGCAAGACTCCGTTCCCGTTTTCTATAAGAAATCAATGCAAAGACAAATGCGACCTTCCTCCGTTCCGACCTCGAGCTTTTTTACCACAGACCAACCAGGACACCGGCGACGACTGCAAACATCAAGCTTCCAGCCTCAGCCTTGATACCCAAGCTGACGGGAGTAGGGCAAGCTGATCCAGTGCATCCAGACTGATCATCTTGACCTCCCTGTCCTGAAGAGCCCTGGTCTGAACCTCCAGAGCCACCCGCGCTGCTACCACTGTCGGTTCCGTCGCTTCCTTGACCTTGACCGGCACCGTCCTGGCCAGAACCGTCTTGTCCTCCGGTGGCATCGCTACCAGATTGGCTGTCAGAACCTCCACTACCTGAATCACCACCATTTCCTGAGCTGCCACTGTCGCTCTGGCCTCCTTGAGATCCATTGCCCGAGTCCTGTCCATCACCATTTCCTCCCGCACCTCCGTTGTTGTCACCTCCCTGGCCGCCATTGTCGCCATTTCCTCCATTACCACCTTGGTTTCCCTGTCCGTTTTGATCTCCTCCACCAGGAGTAGGGTTTTGGCCAGGAGGGCAGCCGCCAGGGGGGCATCCAGGAGCAGTCCAGTTCTTTCCGCCGCTGGGGGGACTACATCCATTGCAAGGCTGAGGGATAGGCTTGGAACCACCACAGTTGCCTCCTGGACATTGCGTGCGATAGGGGCAGTCAGTGACACCTGGAGGGCAGTCGTGAAAGACGTCGCCGGGCTTGTGTCCTGGGTCGTTGGGGACTGGGGCGGGCGTCTGTCCAGGGGCTACAGGAGTAGCAACGTCGCCTGGGAATGGTACAAAGACGACCCTGGCATCATTCCTCTTGTAGAGGTCATAAACCGGCCAACCGCGGACGGTAGCACCTCCACAGGTTCCCTTAGACTTGTCGGCTGGGTCGCACCATTGGTTACAGAGCGAGTTGTCAACCTTGGTTACTTGGTAGGGGATCGGCTTCGGGGAGAGATCGAGGCGATCACAAGAGCACGATTTCCCGTGGAAGGCGATGATGTTGCCGTTGGTTGAGCAGGATGATGTACACCCGGCTTGACCCAAGTCAAACTGTCGAGGAAAGGTTCCAGGCTTGATGGCGACGCAACCCAGATGCTGGAACTCGCCACCCTTGATGAGACTGGGGTCAGGAGTTGACTGAGCGTAAACTCCAGCAACCATGAGGCTGGCAAGAAGAAGAGACTTGGACATCTTGACGAGAAATTCTTGACAAAGAACAAAGAAAAAGAGAAGGAATGACTTGAATAAAGAGAAAGAAAAAGAAAGACGAGGTGAAGGTTGATTGCTTAAGACAACTTGGGAGTCGGATGAGAAGAGTGTTCTTGTCTGGCGTTTAAGTAGCTCGTGGTGGAATCTGGTCGTCGATATCATTCCTCTTGCTGGCACTCAGGGGCAAACTGGGTTTTTATGGAATGAGGGCTGAACTCTACGATGGTTTCGCCTGGCCTACACCTTCGAGATTCCGACAACGTTCCAGTCAAACGTTACCAAGGTGGCCGGTTTCAGCCCCCCTCACAGCAACAGCTGAGACAGAATCCAGGCACGGCTGCGGTATGAACGAATGATCCACCAAGAGGAGAGACATGGTACCCGCACTTGACAGAAAGCATCTGGTGGAATGAAACGGATTCGCCGCTCTAGGCCGAGACCACCGGTTGCAAGGCCAAGTGGTTTCACGTCGATCTGCCTTGAAAGGCATCCCGGGGGTTCTGGGGACAGCTATAAGCTTAATGCGTCTCTCAGCAGATGTGTCTCGGCTATAGCGGTTCGAATTCCTGCAAAGGGAGCCTTGATAGTGTGCCCGGCACGCGTTTATTGGCATCCCTTAGCAACATCGCCTCGAAGCGGCAAGACAAGTCGTAAGGCTTAGATGCGAGGATCTCTGACGTTTTCATTTGGCACGCACCCGTGAAGATGCTTAAAGAGATGTCTGGGGTAGCGTACGACCCAAAGCGTCTAGCTGAGACATCTGCAAATCTGCGAGCGTTGGCTGTTCACCCGCCGAAATCCCTGCGATGGCTTCAGCTCTCGATTCAAGGCATCGCAGACGCCTTGAAATGCAGTGAAGCCGGCCTGTCACATGATACCTGACTCGGGAAGACACAGTGGTCCGCCAGGGCTGAGTTGCCTTTTCGGATCGGCTTTGTTGCCTTGTCGCGAAAAGTGCAACGAGACGCGTCAGACAAAGACGAGCCCCATGACGCACTCTGATCGGACTGCAAAGCCTTCTTGATGCTCTACTTTCGTGGGGTTGACGAAATTCAAACATATTAGCCTCCTGCTCATCCTCTCACGAACGATAATTCAACAAAAAGAACTACCGATGTTCCTACGACGAAGACCCCGACCGACACGAACACGAGCGATTATAATATTGGGGGCTGAATATGGATCTTTCAGTCCATTCTGTTGTTCCGTGGCTGAATTGAACAAGGCATTGTTGGCATTGTTGGGTGTTGAAGATGAGCACTGAGTACACACAAACGCCATGAACAATTCTCGCATCTCACCAGAAGCCAGCAAAGTCCAGGTTGCCGGGCCTCCCTTTAAAAAGGCTTCCGTGTTGCCGCGCCAAGTTCCAGCTCCTGCTGAACTGGCTGAGACATCACCACCCCAACCGACAGTTGGCACTTTCACGGTCTTGTACGCTTGGAACATATCGAGAATCGCGTTGACCAAAGAACTCACAACCATCAAATTCCCTCGCCATGGAGGGCTCAGAAACGTTAGTCTGGAAGGTCGCATTCTCTCTTGCCCTGGCCCTTGCAGGTGCCTTGGCTTTGATTTGCGGTTGTTTGGTGGGTGGAAGACACTCCAAAGGCGAGTCCAGGCAGAATGCCGAAAGATTTGCCCAAGTCCTAAAAACACCAGGCGGAGCTCTGGAAAGAGGAGCGTGAGAAACGGGAAAAGGAGTACGAGTTACGGCTTGAGGAGCAGCGACGCAAGAATGTCGCCTGGGAGCAGAACTCGGAACTTCGGGATGACATGAACGATGTGATGGAGGAGAACAGGCTTCTTGGCGAGCAGAAGGATGAGCTCACACGCCGCAGTGAGCGGCTACAGCTGGAGGTTAATCGCCTGAAGATGGCGAATGACGGGCTGGCGGTGCAGATTGCCCAAGCCAGGCGGGCAGAGCCGGAGACGATGGTGGAACAGGAGACAGAGCGACCGCGCGGTCAGGTGCGTTTCTCGCCGACGCTGATCGGCTCCGGGCTACCTCCAGGTTCGACCTGCAGCTTGGAGGATGCTATCAAGAGAGGCCCGTACAGGGAATTTGAGCCGGAGACGGGGCTGGAGACGGTGGTGGAACACGAGACGGCGGTAGAGCCGGAGACAGAGCGGCCGTGCAGTAAGGGGCGTTTCTCGCCGACGCTGATCGGCTCTGGGCTACCCCCAGGCTCGACCTGTAGCTTGGAGGATGCTATCAAGAGTGGCCTGGACAGCGACAGCACTCAGTCTGATAGCTCGTACCCCTCGTTCCCCTCGATGTCGTCAGACTCAGAAGCGGACACTCCTTCGCGCACAGCGCTGCCTCTATCACCCCTCGACAACGATCAGCTTTCGAGTACATCCAGATCCACGAACAGTATGATGACGATGGGTGGCATCCTGCCAGGCCCTAGCCAGCGCCAAACATGGACTGAGCAGCCGGTACCTCCTCTCCCTGAGAATGACATCTGGAAGCCTGCGTCCCCTGGCCAGCAGCACCGTTCGAGTTTTAGCTGATGGGATCTACAAACGAAGTAGAAGATGAGTTAACGGCCTCCTTTTTTTTTTCCCTTTCCCTTTCTTTCTGACCCCCTTTACGCTATAGACGGGTCGAGTCAAGTGACTGTTCCTCCCTTATCCTTGGTGGTTCGAATATAGACTAGTTGTAGTGCAACTAGGTAAACGTGTTTGTTTAATAGAAGCCTTTTGAGGCCCAATCAATTATCATCTGCTTCTCATGACACTGTATGCAAGTGCTGCAATGTCCATCTTGCCCAAACACAATGAAGTCCATGTGGTATCTATCAACAACAGTCCTGGAATAAACCCATCAACAACATTCCCAACATTTTCTTAGAAAAATTTGCTCTTGAGCCCTCCCAGTACCACGTTTCTCTTTTGCTTGTTGAGGTATTTGTTCACGTCATTTGCCCATCCCGCGCTCTGCTCTTGGAGATTCTCCATGTTGTCCCCCATAATGTTTAGCTTCTCTGTCCTCTCGTTCAACTGCCTCGTCAGGTAGTTTCCCCATCCTTCTTGGGGATTTGAGCCTGATGCCGAAGGTTCCCCGGTTCTAGCGGCACGTTGCTCAGCGGCAGCTGCGTCCAGCATCCGCTGGCTTGGTGGTCGATCAGGGCCACCAACCAGTAGATCTAGATCCATTGGGGAAATATATTGGGTCCCCGAGATCCATTGGAGGTTGGAGATAGTCGGGCGAGGAGGACATTCCAGCTTTGGGTTAATCATGGTATCGGGCGATTGTTGAGGTCCTTTGCCTGTGCCCCAGACATGAATAACGGCCAATTCGCTGGGCCCAGACCAGGCAAAGATGTCTCCCGTCTGTGTCACGATCGATGCTGTGCTCCGGCTTACATCCATCATGGGCAGGTCGGCTTTGCCTATCTCTTTCAGACCCGGAATAGAGAATGCCCTCGCTGTTCTATCACCGAAGACACCTACCACGGCGAAACCTTGCAACTCGAGCTCCGCTACACAGGCCGCGTCGCATAGGATGTTGTCAAACTCCTTGGATGCGCCCTTTGAGTTGGCTGGTCTGAAGATGCGAATCTCGGTTTGTGTAACTGGGACTTGTTAGTCGTGAATCACTATGCTGTCTGCTGAGACTAACCTGCTACCACCACGCCATTGACTTGGCGTCCTTCTCTGAGACCTGCGACTATTGGCCCAGTGGCAAAGGCTGGCTTGCCAGTATCAGCCTCGATGGGACTGAGTGAGATGATCTTGCCGTCGAATGAGACGACTCCCGCTGGCTGGGCGGTGTAGGCTCCATCCTGGCCCGGGAGCAGCTTAAAGGTGACCACCTTGCCCAGATTCGTTCCAACAAAGCAGCAAATGCTGGAGTACTTGTCCTCATCCAACGTCATGACGCCAAACTCGATCACGACGGGCCACTCCTTTGGTGGCTCCGAGGCCGAGTGGTGGTGGCCCTTCAAGAAGCTAGAGCGCTTGTCTTGCTTTGCAAAGTCCGTCATGGGAGCCTGGAAAATGATGGAAGGTCCTCTGAGGTCGATGATTGTCAAGAATCCCAGTTCTGAACCAACGGCCACGAAGCCAACGTTGGACACTTGCACAGCCGTGATGGGTCCTGACACCATTTCGTATAAAATGGCAGGCTGAAGTCCTTCCTTGAGTCCCGGTTCGGCTCTCGAACTGATGTCGGTTAGCCCCTTGGGATTTGGATCAAGTTGTGGTGGCTTGTCTTGGCCGAGGAAGCGGTTACCGCCCCAGCGGAAGATGATAGCCTCGCCTGTTCGTGTTCCTACTACAAACTCTCCTGTGCTAGGTGCCATGTTCATGCATGTGATATCGATATCATCAAATCGGTCCAGTGCTCGAGCCACGTCCACCTGTAGTTGAGTCCCGTTCTCAATGTCGTCGGCGTGACCAGAGTCCCATATTCTAATGGTGCTATCGGCATGGGCAGCTTGGATGATGGTGCGCTCTTCGTATCTCTTTCGAGGTCTTTGGGCTTCAGCACCTCCCTTCACCAGCGGCTCTCCCTGGTTGCGCTTTTCAAACATGGATAGCCATCTAGGCCTTTCTAAGCACGACACATTGACTTTTGTGACAAAGGGATGGACAAAAGAGACAGAGGGGTGGAGTTGATTGGTAGGACTGATTGGGTATCCAGAGGGAAAGCTCATGGTGATGAGCTCACCAGACGATAGAAGAGTGATGACGGCGATAGGATCTTGGGCACCAGCGAAATGGGGCGAGAAGCGAGGGATGAGGAGGAAATCGACAGCCTGGGCACCAGCGGGGAGAGGAAGGGGAGTCTGCCGTTTTCCACGGGTGTAGTTTGCAAGAACTTGCCATGTTGAGGTGGCATAAACTGGTGTCTGTCCAAGATCGATAAAGGTCAGGCCTTTGGGCGATGCGTCGGGCTTTTGTCCGCCCGCAATCAGCAGACCACTGTCGTCACAGTTTTCCTTGCAGCACCAGGCAATCTTGGTGATGGGCTCGTTCAGGGAAGGAGATACGTCGGGTGATGGCTGGTTGACATTGAACTCGGTAAGTGTCCTGGCCATAATGACCTTTTCCTCCTTGGGATCCCAGAAAACCAGACTTCCATCTTCGTGAGCGGTCAAAATGAAGGTGCCTGAGGGATGCCACAAAGCGTGTGTGACTCTGGGCTTTCGGACTGTGTCGGCAGCCACACCGTTGCCGCCCGGAGCACCCGCTGGAAGAACGTATTCGTAGAATTGCACAGCCCGGTTCTGTTTGAACGAGTAGGAGACGGCTCCGTTGGTGTAGGCCAAAAGCAGCTTCCCAACGTCCCGAGGGTGAAGCGACATGGACACAAGGTTGGAGATCTTTGCGCTGGGGTCCTTCTCCTTCCAGAAATTAGGCAGGCGAAAAAGATCGAGCCAGGCTTCCTCTGTCAAGGTCGAAAGCCATCACGTCACCATTCTGCAAGCCAATAAATGCCCAATCCAGCATGGGATCTGTCAGGAGACACGCAACCTGACCGGCGACGACCATGGCGGAAACTCGGTCGCCCGTATCGAGATCCCATACTCCCAACTCATTTTTGGCATCGACACTGACGAGGCGGTTCGCGCAGAACTGGAGGGTTCGGAAGGAGGTGTTTCGCGGAGGCTGGAGTATCTTTTGGACACGGCGCTGGCCAAAGACGTATATCTTTCCGGGGCCGAACTTTGTCTCGCTGGTTCCGATGGCTAGGAGGGACTGAACGGGATCGTATGCGTAGCAGCTGGTCCAGAGTCAGAGAAAGGTCCTGTCTGAGAGAAGGGAGAACTAGAAAGCTGGCTGGCTGGCGGGGGTTGGGTTGGAATGCATTGGGGTTACCTTATTTGGGAATTGATGCCGTATCGAGCTTGGTCATCAGGCAGGAATAGCTCGGGTCTGATGCTCGCGGACAAGTCATTTTGCATGCCCGTCTGCTTGCCTCGCAGGAAAGCAGCCATCTTTGGGAGATGATGCTTGCTCAGCTGCGGTGGTGGTTGTGGTTGTTGTTGAAGTTACCTCTTGTCGCAGAGCTTCGAGTGGGAGCTCCCGGACCCCGAGTGTTTTTAGTGGGGGAGGAGCCTGAGCCCAGACAGAGCCAGAGCTTCCGAGAGTGCCCAGACTTGCAACGTCATCATGGTCCGTGCAGTGAGACAGTGGGAAGGGCACTGCTATGCACTGTGATACACATAGCACCTGATATTAATGCCCAGGACAGTCTCTCTACCACTAAACTTACATATCTTCCACCTCCTGCTTTCAACTATAGCCGATATCCATTTCCAACTTGTTCTTTTTTCTTTCAACTCTTCAAATATCACACAATTCCATCAATAAAACCCTTTCTCTACCCGCTCCACAACGTCTCATCTTTCATCAACCACGGCCCTTGACTCTTGGCTGCACAGCCCCAAAACCCAGAACTGGCATTGGAACAAAGCCAGTCAGTGCTCTTCTCCCATTTTTTTTTCAGCGTGATTAATCCCAAGATTTGACCAATGCTTTCAAGCCGAGACGGAACACCGGCAGACCCGGAAGCTTGGCGTGGCCAGATTCTCGAAAAAAAAAATGTTGAGAATGGCGACCGATAGTTCACATGCAGGACAGACACATATATCGGCCGTTGCGACTAGTTGCCTAGTGGCTTTGGTTAGTCTGTGCGTTCGAGCTACGCTTTGATAGTGAGTTGCATAGGTAGATAGATAGATCTCTAGTGGTTCACATCTCACCGCTGGTTGGTTTGGCCAAGTGCAAGTGCAAGTGCAGGTGCCAATGTGAGGCGAGGATCCATGTCGTTCCTTAATTGCCGATGAACTATGATCGCCGAGATGCATTACTTCAAAGTGTATATAATTATATATGTAGTCTGTGCGGGTTCTTGTCCTCTTCAACTGGGCGGATCTCGCCTGTAAACTTGTAGCTAGGTTACGCCGATCTCTGTGATGGCGCTGAAGACTTGTGTAGTTTTAACTTTTAATAGTATTTCTTTGCAACTGGATAGTAACTTATCAAGTCCAACTAGAGCTTGAATATAGTTGCATAAGGTTTCAAAAAAATTACCTGTTGTCTCTTTGTAGGCGAGCTGTAGAAAACTGCACTCATCGGATGATCAAACTCCAGAAACTCGATGACAGTTGTCAACAACTCCAGAATGACAACGATGGCCTATCCGCATCGGGTCATGTTTTCTCTTTTCTCGATCTATGCTTATTTCGTCTGAAATCATTCGTCAGTATATCCACTCCTTCGTGAGGCGTTCTGGAAGTGTGTCGTCAAAACGGCAGCTATTTCATACCTGCAAGTTCCTATCCAACCAAACCCAGACCTCACCCGTCTCAAACAATCCTCAAACCCTAATCCATGTCCGTGACATGAACTAAATCACACGCATTAGTGTCCGACACCTGTCGTGCTACGACGTTTAGGCTGAGGAGCAGAAACCATTCCCGTGACAGCCCTTTTGACAACTCACTAAACCTAACAAGTTAAAAACAGGGCGGGTTTTTTTTTTTTTCGAGCTGAGAGTGAAAAATGAGCCATTAATATCCCCCCGCCGCGGCAGATTAATAAACCCTGAACCAAGCTCTCGAGGCTTGCCGGTGATCGAGTTGGTGGGCTTCAATTTGACACCAAGGCGACAACCCTCAGGGTCCTCCTCCGAGCAGCAGCGCGTCCACGTGTAACAAAGAGGAGCCCTGTGATGCATATAAGGCTGTAACGGATCCCATACTTGTCCACGTCGGTGCCCAGTCATGTCCCAGTGACGCTTCGCCTCGCCTGCACAGGATAAGATCTATGTGTTGGGCCCTAAAAAAGCTGAACGCCGCGGCGGGAAGAGAAGGGATGGGAAGGGAAAAATGCAAGGCATTCATTCCCGCATGGGGTCAGCGAGCCCACCACCAGTCGGTTACCCCTTGGCCAGATCTCGCCGGCTCATGTCGTCATCCGGTGTTTGATAGAGGAGGGGGGTGTAAAAGTCCAGAATTGCAAACGTCTAATCAATCGAGACGACGTGTCGTTGGGCACCCATCGATACTTCTCAACTTGCAGCAAACCCCGTGCCCCTCACCTGGTCTCTGACGTGGGCCTCTTAAGGACGCCCTGCAACTCTCTTTGGCTGCAACTACTTGCTAGGATTCTTCCAATAATAAGCAGGTCATTTCTGTAGGCCGCGAAAAACGGCCAGCTGGGCCGCTGTGCTTCGCTGTCATTCAGGCTTCCACCCATACCCATACCCATACCCATACCTACACCACGCAGGTACCTACCGCTGCCCGGGCTTCGTGGTCACATTGTTGACGGCTCAATGCCAGAGCCTTATTCTTTTTGCCTTGAGCATAGTTGAGAGTCTGGAGGCCCAATGCGATCGCAGGGCCAACGTATCGTTAGGCCCGGTCCGCTGGGCAGCCTTAGGCCTGGCTGGGGTTTAAACTGTCTCTTTAATTGCTGGTGCCAACCCTCTTATGGATACCGAAGCAATAGATAGCATCGATCGACAATACCTTCAACACCAACACTACCACACAACACATCCACCCATCCACAATCTTCCTCACATCACATACTTCCCGACATGAGCTACAACCCGATTAGCGAGGTATCCGCGGATCAATATCGCCACCCGGATCCCAACACTCGCTACCAGCAATGGCCATCCTCATCCTCATCCTCTGGCTACTACCAAGACCAGCAACCCTCTGACCCTCGCTCCTATGCCTACAGCAACCACTACGCCAACCAATCACACTCTGGATCCCAGTTCACCTACACCCAGCAGGTAGAGGATCAACAGATGTGGCAACCTCAGGAGTACGGCGGTGCATCCTCGTCTGTCGCCACCTCAAGTCCCCCAAACGCCTCGGATGAGACCTACACCTGGGCGGGTTCTGCAGAGGGCAGTGACCGTAATCTGTGCCAATGTGGCAAGGCATTTCGACGTCCCTCTGATCTTGCGTAAGTTTCAAAGTATCGCAAATCTCTCCAGAGACTAACACATAAACAGCAAGCACCAAAAGTACCACATCAAGTACTTCTCGTGTCTCTTCTCAGGCTGCGACAAGGCTTTCGCCACACAGAAGGACCTGACAAGGCACATGAGAACGCACCGAAAGGGCGAGGGCTACCAATGCAAAGTAGAAGGCTGCCGTAAGGCCATGTCTGGACACGTCTACAGTCGCAAAGACAACTTTGATCGGCATATGCGAACTGCGCATCCGGAGCATCCACACATCTGAGAGAGAGGCGAACAGTGACTCTCCCCATGTTGAACGACAGAAAGAAAACGACACAGACGACGTGTCACAACAGAAAGCCCCCAACAACAACAACCCACAGACAGGAATATAGTTGTCAGACGACATTTTTTGAAACGGCCAATACGACATGAGAAACGCCCGGAGCAAATCAAGACACGGGATGTCTTTTGCTAAATGTATTTGTTTATTGGAGGGGCGTATGCTTGGAGTTTATGTGTCTCAAATAGAGAGGATTTGCCGAGGTTTCGCTCATACTTTTTACTCTTCTTGTAAAGACTTTTTTTCCTTCTCTTTCAACCTTTAGATGAGATATGAAGTCCACTTGGCAGACCTGGGGTTATTGGTCCGTTATATTTTCTCTTTGATTTTTCTTTTTTTTCTTCTTTCACATATACATAGTTTGAAAAGCCAATGTGTTGAAGAACGAACTAGATATTGCGCCTCCTTCAATTCCCCCAAACTTTACTTTCATCGACAGACAAACAGCAAGTTTCAAGGCTTGGGAAATGGTTTCTGAAGGTGAGTGCGGCCATTTCACAACATGTCTGTGTTACTTGAGCCGCATGTTAATACCCAACTGAACGACTTGACCCAGAATCACTGCCACGACGAAACCGAGCCGTTTATCCGTACTAGATCTTCGGTTCATCAGGTTGGCAAGATTCCTTTAGTTCATAGATTTCTCTTGGACATTGCCTTCTCTCATCTTCCGCTCTAACCCAGTTATTCCAAAGTACCTACTTCATATCCTTCCGGGGTACCCTGGCTTTAGCGCTCCGCCTCAAACACGGATGGATGTTTCATCCACCACCAACAACCAACAATGGCGTGTCACTTTACTGAGGTTACTTGAGCCGTGGTTTTGACAAAGCCGGTCTTAAGAGCAGCAATCTGAGTAATATTTGCCTTTACTAGATATTATCGTAAGAGCCTCTTCCCTATCTTCCAAAGCTTCTCAAAGCGTCATATCTCTCCATGAATTGATTTAGGAGGTGCTTAGACCATTTGATCTTTGCAACCCCTGCTACGAGGAAAGCACCATTGCTCGCAATGCTTACTTTTCTTGTACAAATACACAGACTCCCTCGGATCACAAAAGAAGGCACACATCCTCCTTTCATTTCTCACCTTCAACAAACCCTCTCACCATCAGACGACACCATTTTCCTCTCGAAAATATCTTCAGAAATTCCCTTGACCATGGAAAAGGTATTTGATGGCATTGTATCCGATCTCAGGATCCTACAAGAGGCGCATCGGAAATATGGGGATGATGTGCCGTTGGAGTTTTTCCACCTCGTAGGAAACTCCAAGCGCTCCAGACCATCACCTCCAGCTTCATCTTCACAAACGGCTCCTTTACCACCGGCAATTCCTGGGTTTGATAAGTTCTGGCAGTCCAACAAGAAACTCTTTGCCAGCAAGATCCGACAAGATCTACAGAATGGCGTCGACATGAATATCACCTGGGATCCAAGCGAGATGCAACCCCCTTTGCTGGGGGATCCTTCATACGGGTGCTGTAGCAAGCTACCTCCTCTGCCGCCGGGCCCTATTTGGTTCTTTCGCAACACGCCGCTCCATCAGGCTCTAGTTCACAAGGACTTTGAAACGGCAGAGTTAATTCTCGAAGCAGGAGCAAACCCAGACATATACAACTCCCATGGCCTGACACCACTTCACGAGGCCCTCTTTGATGATCGTCAGGATGCAATCTCCTTCTTGCTCAACCATGGATCTGACGCAAACGCTCCCACCATTCACAACAAGCTCCGCCTTGATAACGGGATCAGAGCTGATGGCCCTGCAGGCATTTTACCAATCCATATAGCCATGTGGGACAGAAACTTTTCCATGATGCGTTTGCTTCTGGAAAATGGAGCAGACTGCTCTTGGCTTTCCTCGGATGGATGGAATCTCCTGGATCTGGCTCTACTGGCCGGAGACTCGCGAGCAATGGCCCTTCTAATGTCTTGTGGTTTTCAACTATCCCCATCACCTGCAACAATATCGTCATTGCCTGATGAGAGGATCTCTTCAAGGAAACTCTTTGCGGTTTCAACCAGCAGACTGCTTGTCCCGCCAACTGACCTATATCCGGTGTACTGTCATATCGTGTCTCAGATGGACTATCCACAAAAATAACAGTTCAGCGCCTTCAGAAATGATTCTCCAAACAGCTGAGAGTCTGATTGAAAAATACCTCGCCTGTCTTCACAGAATCGCTCCACCAAAGAGCCAGGAAAGCATGAGAAACCTTTGCAATCGATGCTCCAAGGTTCAGTCACTGCTACACCACCACTCGATCAAGGACAGCTACAGGCCAAGATTTGACTTTCAAGTTCATGAGAACTGGCAACAACTAGAAGCGTCTGCATCCAACGGTTGCCCCCTCTGCAATCTCATGGCAGACACTCTGGATCATGCGCGAACGCAATTGAAGCCAGTTGAAGGGAACTCTCCCCAGGCCGAGACGACCAGAAATTTCCACACAGAGACCAAGACTCAGGAAACTAGCAGCTCTATCCTCCTCCACGTGTCTGATGACATAGAAGTTCAATGCGGACAGTTATATGATCGGTTCCAGCTCTTGGAACAGGATGAAGATCTGATCTCTAATATTAAAGTTACCCCTGATGAAGAGCTTCTCGGAACTGGCTCGGAACAAGCCTTCTTTACGGCAAGAGCCTGGCTTGGCAATTGCAGGTATTCCCCGCAACATTCAGTTTGTCGGCAATATCCAATGAATCTCCAGATCGCTGAGAAAGGATACCCGTTGAGATTAGTCCGAGTCGGAGATGGCTTGGATCACATCGTCCTCATTGAAGGCGTGGCTGACTTGAAGCCATATGCTGCGCTATCTTACTGTAGGGAGTCGTCGGGCATCACAACTCAAACGACACAGGCCAACCTTGAGAAGCATATGAAAGAGATTCCGTTCGAGAAACTTCCAACGTTTTTCCAAGAGGCTATCCTGGCAACCAGAGGTCTAGGGATAGAGTACATCTGGATTGAGGCCCTCTGCATTATTCAGGATGACAGTCGAGACTGGAGTTGTCATGTTCAAAGAATCCCCGAGATATTCTCCCAGGCCGAGTTGACCATATCCAGCTTGGTTGCAAACAGTACCTCGGATAGATTATTTCACCCTCGACCTACTCGGTCACTATCATTGGTACCTATTGAAGTATGGAGATGTAAGAAGGGCCGTGGATGGTTCAAGGCTGGTATAAATCGATGCTATACCTTGTCACGAAGGTGGTATGCCGAACAGTCTTTTGCTACATCGGGCCCGGTTCACTCACAAGTCTGGGCTTTCCAGGAGCATCTATTCAGCCGCAGGATCTTACATTTTGGAGATGGCATGTTGCACTGGGAGTGTCCTTGCAGATACGCAACAGAGGCAGATCCTACCCCAGTGTTCAGCGTGAACTCGAAGAATCCGCTGAATATAAGTGGGCGGAAAGAAGCAAGAAATACGCTGCTCCAAGGGGGTTCCTCTGGCTTGTCTATTTTCTGGATGAAGCAGATCGAAAGATACTCCAAGCTGACACTATCCAAACCTTCTGACCGTCTGCCAGCCTTCCTGGGATTCTCGAGATATATGGAGAAGCGGCTCCAAAGCACGTGTCTAGGAGAGATCATGATGGGAGAGAACTTGCTTCAGAATCTCTGTTGGGATGTCAAACCATCTGAGGTGGAAGAAGTCGTTTTGCCCACGTGGACGTGGGTGTCTCAACCAACTGGCGTGTCGTTTTACTTCGCCCCCAAGCCAGAGACGCACGAAGGCATAATTCCACTCGCAGCACTAGTCTCCACTGACGCCAAGGTGGACGAGAACTCGTTGCAAGTCTCGGGCTCTCTCACGCTCAAGGGATCTCTATATCCCTCACACCTTCTCAAGGACTTTTCCATTAAGGGAGGCAAGGGACCTCTGTCACTACATCCTTACTGGGACCGGAAGAGTTATGAATCACGACACGACTATTACGCCTTTGATTTATTAGGATATAACTGCGAGAAGAATCAAGCTTGGAGTAGTTTCTATCTGAAAAAGTCAAAGCCCGCCAAAGTGCTCCTGATGTTGGAACCAACTGATGAGACTCTCACTCGGTTTCGTCGGCTGGGGCTAGGACTCTTGGCGTGGAATGGATTTTATCCTTCGTCTGAGTTGATACCTTTCAGACCGATGTGGATCGATGACGAGAGTCGGTTTGAGCATACCATCACCCTTATCTGAGGGGTCACGTTGCGTCAGTTCTTTTTCGTATAGAATGGTTTCTTTCTCTGGGATATCAACTTTAAATCTCCAAAGTTTAATACCTGAACAATATATCGGTGGCAGATGAACTGAGAGAAAGCGTATTGTTGCCGTTCAAGTCCATCCCCTCGAAATCAAAAGCAATAGAAGCGTGTCTTGTATCTTCTAATCCTCCAATGCCATCCTAAAACATGACTTCTCTCATTTCTCCGAGCGGCTACCTTTTGACGAGGCATAATATCTTGAAAATCAAGTTTAGATACAGTCAGTGAGAGTCAGCGTGATGTTTGCAAGAAGGATGATGAGATGTCAAAGGCTGAGCCTATCCTCACGGCTGATGGGTTTAATATCCGGGGACTGGGCTTCCAGTACCAAGTAATGATTATGCGAGGCAGAGCTGGATTGTGTAAGCTTCATGTTACATAACCCCTCGCCTCACCATATGCTGGACCTCTAACTATATAGCTCAGGTTTAAACCAGAAGACTACTGCCGCTACACCCCAAGCACGCCTTGTTATCGTCCACGGACTTACAATTGATCATCACTACTTTGTCCATCTCAGAGTTACTGCCCGTATCAGGACATGATCTGTTCCCGTTCTGTGTGGATAACCTCGGCCATGAGATCAAGGCTTAACACCCACGGAACGGGGGACACGGGGGAAGCGGGATGATGGGAAGATAAGGACAAGGGACTAGACAAGGTGTTGCCCCAGGCTATCGCTTCCTTGGTTGCCTGTTATCAACATGATATCAAGCTCTATAAGCTCTTCTAAAATCAAACGATAGCCCACAAGATGGAGGATCCGCTTGACAGTAGCTTGGAGAGGAGCAACAGCTATGAGTTGACAAAGGCTTTACTTACGCAACCCACCCTCGACGCGACAGGTCCCTCGTTGGTCTCTCAATAAAAATAAAGTTCTCAGCGGCGGTTTAATAAAAAGGTTTCTTATAATGAGAGGTCGCCGGTTCAGGAAAAGTCGAGCCGTTCAAGTTACAACGAGGCAGAAAAACATTTCCCTTTACCATTAACCCAATATTATTAGCCTTGTCGAAATGCACTCCTTTAAGATTAAGCACAATCTTATCATCAGACATGAGAAAGAACGAAAAATAAAAAGGCTTGTCTCTCTGTCTGTCTCTCTATCTATGCGTACTTCACGCAAAATAGGTGCTTTGGATGATGGGACGGCAAAAAGAAAATCTCTCCGGTACAGGGAATCGAACCCTGGGCTCCGCGGATAAGGATCTCTCAACTGAGTTGATGAGAGCGCGAAATGTTAGCCACTACACCATACCGGATTGTAATTGGTTGAAAGCAAGCTTTGCAAAGAATGATCATCAGTCACAATACTACCAACCGGCTAGTAATTTCAAAGAGAACATCCATATCATGTTCCATATTCCATATTCCATATTCAGATCCAAATACAAGTCCCAAGTGATAGCTCAATTATAGAAGGTTGAGCTCATAGAAGTATAGATCCAATTCAAACGCATAGAACTTGGGACGGTCTCTAGCATTCAAAACGGGAGCTGTTTAGGGAGTCATATACTCAACAGCATCCTACTGAAGAAGACTATATGTTTGTCCATGGTGGTTTTAATGGGATCCAACTGTCGCGACTGCCAACACTACTCAGTGAATGTGACAATATCATCATAAGATTGATAAGTGTACTCCATAACTTCATATTGTTTGATAAACAATTCCAGGGCCTGTAAGTGATAAAGAGGGTGTGTGTTCAAGGTCCTGTGAGTGATCCAAGCAAAACACCAAAGCCCAGCCCAGTTCAAGACTGAGATACCATGGGATCAGTTCAGGAAGACACAACGTCCAAAAACTTTTTCTGACGGCGCAGGCCCTTAGTAATGCCTTGTCCAAGATGGGCATAGCCACCAGGGCAATCTATGCCGATGACCCCTCAAGCCCTCCTCGTGCCATTGAACCCCCTATGCAAGTCGCAGCCAACTATCGATACCACCGAGACCCTGTGTGTTAGTGCCGATGCAGAGCAAGAACATGAATCGACATATTAATTCTGTTCCTTCGTAGCTCAGCTGACTGATAGTAGCCGAATCCACCAGTTGACTCCCACATCTACTCACGTTACACTCCCCCAACTCAGCCCACTTCGGGACAGTCTTGCACAATCTCTTTGGAGGCGCTGTAGTTGTGACTTGCTCGAGAGGTCCACGTTATCTTGGCCCTCTTGACTCCCAAGTGCATCTTCATCGGCGAGGGCTACCACGGCGTTCACCGAAGCATCAAACCCCAGCATCAAGTGGCAGGTGTTGAGAAGCTGACTCTAGAGGATCTGGATCAGCTCGGGCATGGGGACCTTCTGCACATTAAGACGCCACTCAACCCAACTGGGGAAGCCCGAAACCTGGGATACTATGTCGCAAAGGCCCGTCAGGCTGGTGCTTACATCTCTGTTGATGCGACCTTGGCACCTCCGCAATTGAAGGATCCTCTCCAGTTTGGTGTCGACATCGTCATGCATAGTGGAACCAGGTACATTGGGTGTCATTCCGATATGCCTTGCGGCGTCCTGTTCGTGCATCAGGATTGAAAGGTGTGGGTTGAGACCCTATATCAGGATCGCAGAGTGATGGGGTCAATCGTGGGTAGCTTCGAGAGCTGGCTCGGTATCCTATCGTTGCGAACTCTTCACCTTCGTGTGGTCAAACAGTCCCAAACTGCCGAGAAGTTCGTGTCTCGGCTCCACGAAGAGGTCCAGAAACCCGGCTCTCTAGTCGTAAGGATGATCGACAAGGTACAGCATGCATTTCTGCAAGAATCTGACCTTAAGGATGGATGGGTGGCTTCCGTATGGATGAACAAGGAGAAGCATGCGCGGAGATTTCCGAGCAGGCTGTACATCTTACAACATGCGGCGAGTCTTGGTGGTGTCGAGAGCCTGATTGAGTGGCGTGCCATGAGTGATGAGGGAAGGGACACCAGGCTGACCCAGGTCAGCTGTGGCGTGGGGGATGCTGAAGACATGAAGTCAGACATGCTGAAGACCTTTGAGTCGCTCCTGTGGGACTTTCCACAAGCAAGATACATCAATTGAGTATCGAATATAGAAAATAGATTTATCCCAAGATTGAAGAGTGATTGTAGCAGAGAGAGTGGATGGACCCCCGCCCGTGTTGGAGTGCATGACAGAACTCAGCCTTGGTAGGCGCCATCGTTCCAAATTCGGAAGGTAGCTACTCGCAGGTCTAGCAACGACGGGCCTCAAAGACCTGCATAGTAAACAAGGACTTTGGGAAAAGCAATTGGACACTGACTTGCGTAGTCAGTGCGGCTGGTGTCAGCAGACATAGGTACTCTTTCATGTACAACCTGATGCGTCCGCTACCGAAGTCGCATTTCCAGAGACGCAATTATGCGGGCGCGCGAGGGACCCAGCCACTCGGTGTTGTGCAACCGGACTCGACCTTGAGGATGAGAGCTCGCAGCTCAGCTTGCCAGCCGGCATGGAACAACGCACAGAACCTTTGCCGGGTTCAGGGGTGCAGCAGATCACACTGTTCCATACATCTTCTCGAACGTCAGCGCTCTGCCCCTCAACCTGCAGGATGCGCCCGTCCATACCGCTCTTGAGAATCCATAGAAGGGACATGTTATAGCTCAGCGGTCTAGGGACTAATGCAAGGTGGTCAGAGAAGCGTTGGTTCCGTCCTGTATCCGTCGTCATCCTTTCATCGGCACCGTGTGATACGAGTCAACCCCTTATACTGACCCAGGATTAATGCTATCTGTCAAGTTTCAACGCCCCTCTGCCTCGTGCACGGCCCATTGTCACATCGCTCTCTCCGGTTCCGTTGGAGATAGAGTAATCACACGTGCCGAGAGGTAGCATGGCTTAAAAAAGGTTGGCAGGGGGTTCAAGGTTGCGGAAGAGGTGAGATTGTAGATCTGGATGGCAGCGGAAGTGGGACAACAGGGCAGTACCAAGTTCTTATCCATCAGTAAAAGTACAGGGCATTCGACCATCACCTTAGAACGATTGTTACGTTCTTATGTATAGTACAATGTCCGAGTGATCCGCTCCTCACCTCTATCTATCGTTGACGGGCGCGAAAGGTACATGTGCTGCATCAAGGGGCAGGGCATTTGAGCACAGATCGACAAGTCCTACGGCAAGCACAGCTCGCATAATGGACCCCGCGATTCTGGAGGGGTAAAGCGGCCTCTAGTCGTTCAAACCATTCCGTTTCGAAGGGCCAGCTAGCCAGCTAGCCAGCTTATCCCAGCAACGGATCCCTGATGCCTGTCACTCGCGTGGCAGCAGGGTTAGTCCGCTCCTGTGCCGCAGTAGAGTTCTCCACATGGATCACACGCTAGGGGGGGTTGCTCTGGTTTGAGTGTCGAGCTCCCGGGGGGGTTCATCTGCGACGCGGCGGGAAGACTGGCTCATCTGCCCGCCCACTCGATCTGCACCTCTTCCAAGCTGTTGTTCCTTCAACATTGGCTAGCACTAGCGGTATTCGTGTTGAAGGGACCCATGCATCTTGGCTCTTACCGGAAGCAGCATAAATAAGTGATCGGATTCCCCTCGATCGCAGACAATCCCACCTTCCCCAAGCAATTAATTCTCCCCATTCGGCTCTTTCTCTCTCTGCCCCTTAAGATTGTCATTGTATCTCCCTAGGCAGTTTCCAAGGTTGTCTTCAAGTTCCTTTGAGAGACTGACCATCCCCATCTCCATACTACTTACGTCCACCTCCACTACAAACACACACAGCAGCGAATCCATCATGGCCAGATCCTCTGTCGATGCGGTCCATGGCTCAAACCCATCTATAAATGGGAAGCACAGCGAGTACGTCGTGGTCTTGGTTAATGACGAGACCTTGAGGCTGACACTGATCAATAGCAGCCAACAAGACGGCATCGGCCAACGCCTGCTTCAAAATGGAGCAGCAACAAGATCGTCGCTCCATCTCCACGATCCCACGGAACCTATCAACGCCCGGCTCCAGAACCCCCTCCATGTAACGCAGCCCGCCCGAGACGCCGTTTCACCGCATCCGATAACGGGCGCAGCCCCTAGCGTCATTGTGCCGAAAGACACCATCTCAGCCAAGGATCTAGCCGGTATTGGTGATCAGTTCTCGGCCGACTGACTTATCGGCCGAGAGTTCGGCGAGAGATGATGAAAGCTCCGTCCCTCGAGTCCTCCACGAATCTAGAGACGGATAACTACCTAGCGCATTTGTCTATATTTATCTATTTCTTCTTCTTTCTTCTACTTTTTATTTTCGGCATTTCTCTCAACGCTGGATGGATGACTTGGAGAGCTGTTTGCAAGAAACCGGTGGCTGCTCCACCGTTGCCGATGTGTGCAAGAGCTCAGGATAGAGGATTGGCAAAGATAAGCCACCGACACAACCAAGAAAGGCCGGGCTGGTAGTCAATTGGCACCTCTGATTGGAACCAACCAGCAGAAGCAAGGAAGGAAACCTCTACCCTGCCAAAGGGCACGACGAAGCAGAGGCGGGGATGGAAGATCTGAGTAACCCATCGGAAATAACACGGACACCCGTGACACAGCAAGAACTTACTTAAGTCGCTTTCATGGCACGCAATCACAAAAATAACTAAGGCTTGTACGTTCCCTAAGCTGATTGGCGATATCCACCCCAAGCATTCATCGTCGATGTAAGGTAGCCAATCGCAATCCTCTACTTCGGCCCAATGCGTCGGGGGGAGAGTGAGCTTGTGGGGTACTAATGAGCGGCTACCAGGCTAGCGCACAGCGCACAGGTGTGCGATGCATCATCCAGTCTCCCTTCTCCCTCCAACTCAAACCCGATGTGAAAAAGAGTTATAAAGCCCAGCTTCTCGCCCATTACAACCTGCTTAGTACAATGACTCCTATGCTAACAGAAACCAATACACTCTTCATCAAATACCTCTGCACGTCCTCGTACCTTTTGCCATTCTCTTTTCCTTACCCTTAGATACACTCCTGTACTGTGAAACTTACACTTGCGCATGCATCACCCTCTGCCCAAATCTACCGTTCTTTTTACCTCTCCGAGCTTTGTCAAGAGCTTCACTCCTATATAGAAACACCATCAGCCTCACAAATTTCCAACAACAATGTCTGCCACTTCATTCAATGCGGACCACGGCTCGGTCGAGTCCAACAGCCCAGGCCAGTCGCACATCGTGTAAGCCAGCTGCCCCACTCTCTCACCTCAATTCGTGGAGCCGACTAACACAGGCTAGCTCCCAGCAGCGCGCCACAACGGGCCCGGGCAAATCCCACCAAATACTTCGGTACCTCAATGACACATGCAGCGAGAGCGGAAGACCTGTCACTGAAACGCTCCAAGACCCCTCCCACGTCCCTGGTGCGCGGTGCCGGATCAACCTCGACAACCCTATGTACAACGCCCTCTCACACGACAAGAAATCTGCACCTCCACAGAAGAGCCTCTTGGCCGAGATCGGAGCCCAGTTTTCGAATTACCACCAAGGCTCGGTCCGCCCCGCAAATTCGGACCTCGTTGATGCTACATTTACATCTTCTTCTTAGGTAGTAAGGTAGTGTGTGGCACGTCCATCACATGACGGAGTTTCTACAGTTTACGGCATTACTTTGGCCAATTCTTGGTGTGTAGCGTCGCTGAGACGCATTACTGTCTTTACCTCTTTTCCGCTTTCCTTTCCTTGTTTTGTCATATTAGAAGCATGTCCAGTAGCGAGCGACACGTTGCGTCACATTAGGTAGCTTCAATTATCGAATAGCTTCTGGCAATCATTAAACCCGGATACCATAAATGGAGGTGACACTGAAAAGCTTCGACGTGGTCAGCATTCTTCTCTACACCTTCTTTGCAGTAGGCGCCTTAGCGGCAGCCCGGACCGGCAGCCCAGTGCAGCATTCGCTCCACTCCACGTCATCAGAACCTGCACGTATTTACTTCCCCGTCTCAAATGTGAAGAACCGGGACACGTCGTAAGACTTCCGCCGACTGCTTACCTACTTCTTCAGCTTCCGCACCGAATGGAAGCCCTAGATTGACGCCGGGGAAGATTCCTCGCATGCCCGGCGCATGTAATTGCAGCAAGTGTCTGTTGCACAATGGAAACAAGCGCGCCCTTCCATCTTCCGGTCGCCGCGGTGAGCAAGCGAGACGGCTGCACTTGGGTGTCGCTGATTTGTCGTCCCAACCTCATAACGCTCACCCTTGCCGGACGGCCTGCGGTAATTCTTACCCTCGCTATGCTATGTTGAGCCGCAAGTACATACCTGGGTCCTCAGAGAGCGCAGTGTGCCCCGGCATTCGTGACGCTTCGACCACCCGGCTCGGTGAAGCCGGTCGGCTCTGGAGCTCCTATGGCAGCCAAGGAAAGCAATAATGATACCACAATGTGCCAAAAGAGAGGTAGAGGAGGGTGTGCAAGCAGTGACGGGAGGCCTTAGACTCATCGATCCGATTGAATGCTGTGAGCTTGGTGAGGTTGGCTGTCCGGGGAAGCGTCCGGAGTTCAGGGAGGATCGAAGCGGAAGCGTCCCGGAAGCGATCTAAGGTTGAATGTTGAGTGACAGCACACATATTCCATGCAGAGAGCAAAAATAGGGTGAGTGTTCTATAGGATCCTGGTTGCTTCTCTACTGATTGAGGCCATACTACTGAAGGTCACAGATGAACGCTGCCAGGGAACGGATAACAAGACAACACAACACATACGAAGAACACTCCATCTGAGCAAGACGCGCCGCTGGTAGTCTGTACTTTCTGTGACTTAAGAAGGAGGAAAGGCTAGCACAGGCATAACTGTTTGGGCGGTGTCAGGCTGCCAATCGAGGTCTACCCATTGTGGCTACGTCGAACTGCGGCAACACTGAGCAGGCTGGCAAAAAAATAAAACAAGACACAAAAAACATACAACAGCGGGGATTCGCTGGTCGTCACCGACCCAACTACTAATCCGCCCCTCACTGGCTTGTCTATGGGAGAGCGGACGGGATCCCGAATTTTCCAGTGGGTATGGTCGTATGTGACAGCTTCCAGACGCAGCCATCTCATGAAGGGCTCGGGAGGACACCGGAGCTCCCACAGTTCACTATCCCCTTTCTTTAGATGTATGGAGCTTGATTGATTAGACTTGTACATGCTCAGGAAACCAATAAGCTCCTTTCTTTTTAGTACTTTTATCTACTTAGTATCCATAATAATACCTCTCTAAGCACTTACTCTGTGGTCCCCTAAGAGAGCTACATCACGAAAGAAATCTATATCATCTCCTAGCCCTGGTAAAGTAGGAGGGGGGGCATCTAGGATATCCTCTCAGTATTGAACAGCCAGCAAGCCATCCGCAACACGGCAGAGTTCCCCGTCAAGCTGCTCAACCCAAGCTTCACTTCCGACACACTTCTTACACCAAAAGACACCGTGGGGGTCGTGAGAGCCTAAAGAAGAGACAGTCAGCAAGTTACGACACTACTAAGCTCTCCCATTTTTCGCACTTGGTTAAAGTATGTTCCAGAGTCAGGGGCTAGACTGCACAGAGCGGCGCCCTTGACGTTTGTCATGTCATCTAGGGCTGCGTTGGCCTGAGTGTACGGAAAAGAGTCCTTCCACGATTCCTTGGCGATGAGGTGAACCACGGTCTCTCTCCAGGCAGGGTTCAGGGCGTTGTCGACTGCCACTGAGCTGGCGGTCATGCTACCCGCGATGCTTGGGTTGGATACACCGGCCTGGAACAGTTAGAAACATTAGTAGCTTGGTGCCCGAATACATACCTTGGAAGCTTCTTCACTAGGAACGATGAGCTCCAGAACCCGCGCCAACTTTTTCAACGTCTTCAGTCAAGGCCGACTCGGGGAGGAGTCTGGACGCAGAGGCGGCCCCACCACCACCGGCAGAGCCCTCAGAGGGCAGCGTGTCAAAGACGCTGATCCAGGACGGTGCCCAGGCAACCTGCGATGTGGTTTTGGCCGTGTCGTTGGCACCATGGAGCAGCTCGAGAAGGGGCTCTGTGATTGTCTCCATAGTACCGTTGGGCTTGTTATAGAGGAAGAAGACGCCGTAAAAGGTGACGGCTGGGAAAGGTGGAATGCTCCCAATGGTGTAGTAGCCCTGGAGACCCTAGGCTTCAGGTCCGGGAGAAGTGCGTGAAGCTCGGCCATGAGATCCCACCAGCACAACGTGCAGTTGGTCTTCTTTTCGATGTTAAGTAGCAGTGTGGTTGCCTGTGGCATAGTGTGAGCCTTGACGGTCAGCTCGGTGATGACTCCAAAGGTGCCGCCACCGCCGCCACGGATGGCCCAGAGGAGGTCAGCGTTCTGGCACTCGTTGGCTGTCACTATGTCGCTGTTGGCAGTAACCACTGCCGCCTGGATGATGCTATCGGCGCCCATTCCAAACTCGCTCGTCAGATAGCCGTGACCGCCTCCTGTAGCCCAGCCAACAAGACCAACGTCCTGTTTCAGTGTCAGAAAAGCCATTCTGTTGCAAGATAGAGTAGAACAGAGGGTCTACTGACGCTGTTCGTTCCTCCGACTACCGCCATGTCATACTTAGCAGCTGCATGGAAGATCTCCTCATCTTGCAGACCGGCGCCAACAGTGAAGGCAATTTAGGGTAGGGATATCTGACAAGTGGACTGAAGTCTTTATGGAACTCTACTTTCTTCATGTAATGCGTCCAGATCCTGAATCAATCGACATTAGCCAAGACCATGTGAAGTGTAAAGGTTTGTGTACGCACGAGAGACTGCCGTATAAAGCCGTCTTGCTGCTGTGGCCAGTACTCTTGATACTGACCCTAAGGTTCTACTTATTGACAAACTTGAGAACCGCCTGGACATGAGCAGCTTCGGTGGCATTGACGACATAAGGGGGGTAAACTCCGAGACTGCATCCACGCTCGCCAGCCAGAGTGTCACCGGCGGCGACGCTTGTGCCCTTCTTAAAGATTGGGTTGCAGCTGTTGTTGGCCAGCGTGCCGGTGAGTGAATACTAGTGAGGTTTCCATCTCAATTGACAACTTGAATCAGTCAATCCATGTTCACCGAACTTACTATGCCTCCTTTTTACACTCCTGACACCAATTGCGTGATTTCTTGTGCCGGCGTCAAAGCATTGCAGCAAGGAAAAAGCCGAATACTCGTATTGCGTCAAGATGTCTGAGCGTCTATTCGTTGAGAGATGGGTAGTTTAAATAAACTTAACAGAAGATCCTAGCTCGCCCGATTAGCTAACACTCGTATTACGGATAGATTGCCAGCCGCTAGTAAGACAGCCCTATCAGAGTTGGTCTCAGCGTTGAGAAACAGGGGGGGTCGTTGTCTACGGGAGCTCGGCAACATGACTCGGAGGTAACTTGCGTCATCAGGGGGACTTTTTGGCTGAGATGGAGATGAAAGATTGGTCTGTTTCTAACTGAGATCGCGTATACAGTTAGGCTGACTTCTAAAGTATGCCTTGCGATTGCGGGTAGACGGAGGTCGTGCAGGGGAATCTATCTCGTTCCCATCGCGAGTCAAGGTCCACGTACGTGGCGCATGTCTGTTTCCATCCCCGGTCAGGTTCATGCATAATGCCAAAAAGCTTAGCTTTCTTTAGTCTGGACGTTTAGAACGGTATTCATCTTAATACTGGCCGAGTACTTGTTTGTGTTGTTTTTGTTCTCTGTTCGCCATCTCGACACTGAATCACTCTCCACTCTTCGACTCTTCACTCCACCAGCTGTGAATCACTGTCATAACCATCAGAATCAGGCCAAAACTCTCAGAATATGGCTGGTCTTCCCACGAAAATGCATCCACAACAAACAAACAGGAATCGCGAGCTCACGGTGCCACAACAAAGGCACGAGAGTTACGGTCCTCCTCCCTACAGCCACTACTCCCAAGATCCCAGTGCTCTTGAGCAACTTGACCTAGATTCAGCTCTCGGTGCCAGCGTCTCAAGTAAGTCTTTTCCGTTCTTTCATCCCAGCTCGTAACGTGTGTGACTTAGTGCTCATTGCGGTTATTGCAGACGACGGTCGAGTCAAGATGACTCCTAACAAGAGAACAAGCTACATCGCCGACATGATCGCGCCGACACTAAACCAACAACACATTCCTCATCCCGACACGAGTCCTCGACCTCCTCCTCCTCCTCCGCCGAAACCAGGTTTCAGCCATGGCCAGGGACCCCCACCCATGAGCATCGTGATCCAGATCGTCGGATCCAGAGGCGACGTGCAGCCGTTCGTGGCACTGGGCAAGACCCTCTCGACGTACGGCCACCGCGTCAGAATAGCCACTCACCCGACATTTGCAACGTTTGTCCGCGAAAACAACCTCGAGTTCTTTAGCATCGGGGGCGATCCTGCCGAACTCATGGCCTTTATGGTTAAGAATCCAGGACTCATGCCTAAGACTGATGCCTTGGCTACTGGTGAGGTGAGCAAGCGGCGTCGCGGCATTGAGGAGATGATGTTGGGTTGCTGGAGATCATGCATTGAGGCGGGCGACGGTTTGGAAGTCCCGACCCAAGATGAGAAGCCGTTTGTGGCCGACGCCATCATCGCCAACCCGCCCAGTTTTGCCCACATTCACATCGCCGAGAGACTGGGTATCCCTCTACATCTCATGTTCACGATGCCGTGGTCACCAACAACCTCCTTTCCTCACCCACTGGCCAACATTCAGAACGCAGCCAACGGAGCTTCATCGAATTACATGTCGTACGCCATGGTCGAGGTCATGACCTGGCAGGGACTCGGGGATGTTGTCAACAGGTTCAGAACAAAGGTTCTCGGACTAGATCCCATCTCGCTCATGTGGGCACCTGGCTTGCTGGAGAGACTGCGTGTTCCATACACGTACTGCTGGTCCCCGGCCCTGATCCCCAAGCCTGGAGACTGGGGTGACAACATTGACATCTCAGGTTTCTTCTTTCTGGACCTCGCTTCATCTTTCACGCCGCCGCCTGATCTAGATGCGTTCCTTCGTGCCGGTCCACCACCCGTCTACATTGGGTTTGGGTCTATTGTTGTCGACGATCCCGGAAAGCTCACCAAGACCATCTTCGAGGCGGTGCGACTAGCTGGGGTTCGAGCTCTTGTTTCCAAAGGCTGGGGTGGCATCGGAGGAGATGATCAAGTGCCCGAGGGAGTCTTCATGCTCGGAAACGTACCCCACGACTGGCTGTTTAGTCGTGTCTCAGCTGTATGTCATCACGGCGGCGCAGGCACTTGCTCTGCGGGCATCAAAGCTGGTCGTCCAACTGCTGTGGTTCCCTTCTTTGGCGACCAACCTTTCTGGGGCGCAATGGTGAACCGAGCCGGCGCCGGTCCCGAGCCGATCCCACATGCTGACTTGACAGCTGAGAAGCTCGCTGCAGCGATCCGCTACTGTCTGTTGCCCGAGACACAGACCAGAGCCCAAGAGCTGGGCGCCAGGATCCGAGAGGAGTCCGGGACGGCTGAAGGTTGCATGAGCTTCCACCGCCATCTCCAGGGTCGCAAAATTGCATGCGATGCCACCCCGGGGAGATGTGCGGCGTGGAGGGTTAGAAAGACGACTGTAAAGCTGAGCCCCTTTGCTGCGGCGGTACTTGTCAGAGCTGGAGAGCTGGAGTACTCAGACCTGAAGCTGTAAGCAGAAACCTCCCTACCCCTGTCCATAGCATGCCCTCTCCCTAGCGAGTTTCCTCCGACTGACATGAAAACAGATACAGGTCGATTGAATACAGCACTGAGGAACAGCCGTGGGATCCCTTCTCGGCTACTACAGCTGCCCTCATAGGAGACATGAGCAGCATCACCGCTGGGATCGCCACCATCCCTCATAATGTGATCAAGGGAATCCGAGCGAGCGACAAGAGAGGAAAATCACCATCCCCTAGACCATCAACTGCCCAGGAACCTCTCAATACCCCCGGTTCCTCTCAGATGCACGCCTCGCAGCAACCCCAGGACAACAACCAGGTCGAGCAGCAGGACTCGGGCAGCAGTCATGCAGCCGAAGTCGCCAAGAAAGCAGCTATCCAGGTGGGCGAGGGCGTCGGCGGCATCGTCGGGGCAGCCGTCAAGTCCCCCATGAACTTCACCGTCGGCATGGCCAAGGGGCTAAAGTACGCGCCACGCCTCTACCACGACGAGATGATCCGGCAGCCGGACAAGATTGACAGCTTCTCCAGCGGTCTCAAAGTTGCAGGCAAGGAGTTCGCTCTGGGCTTTTACGATGGAGTCGCGGGTTTGGCGGTGCAGCCGTGGAAGGGCGCCGTTAAAGAAGGGCCCAAGGGTTTGATCAAGGGTTTTGGAAAGGGTATTGGTGGCCTAATTCTCAAGCCTGCAGCTGGTAAGATCCATCTCCCCCCGTTTCCGTTTCTTCTGGCTAACTATTTTGTTCCAGGAATCTTTGGTATCCCGGCCTACTCGATGCAGGGCGTTCACGCTCACGTCCGGGCCATGTTCTCAAGCGGCACGCCTGACTATATCATTGCGTCGCGCATCCAGCAAGGCGAAGACGACTTCAAAGCTGCGTCAGAGCATGAGCGACAGGCTGTTCTGGGGAGATGGTGGAGGATTCAGCCCAACTTAAAGAAGCGGCATCATCTGAAGGACAAGGACAAGGAGGATGACCCCTATTTGTAAAGTGGTGACTGATCGGGGTGGTATATAAGAAACGGCTCCTATCTGCCGCTTAATCAAGCGTAGAACTTGTACCTAATCCTAAGCTAGTGTCAGATACTAGACTATAAAAAGTGTCAAGATGGATTCTTTTTCGTTAATCGTTGTGATTTAAACTGCGTCTCTGGGAATGAGAGGGTGTCTTGGTGATACACAGCACTTTAATATGGCGTACATCTGAAATTTTCTGCTTCTAACAAGACCTATTACGCACACAGCCCTTTGACTATACTCACAGGATATTTGAGTATATTTAGAGGAGATTTGAGTCTATTCTATGCTCTTACGAGCCCTTGTCTTGCGTAATACGCGCGTTGATGCGTTCGAGACCAAGGCTCAATCGGCATCCAAGGACCCTTTTGTTCACCAAATCTAATACACTTCCGTCTTTTCCGTGGTATGAACATACAAAGCATACTTAATCTATTTAACCTATCAAAAAAAAGCCGATTATGTTCCATCTGTTGATTGAGATGGGATACAAACCTCTAAATGGCCCGTGGCAACAAAGCGGAAGTGCCGTTTCTGAGCCCTTACCTTACAAATCCAAAAGCCTTCTAGGTTAGCTCAAGAAAAGAATAAAAAAAATAGGGCAGAGTATGGGCATGAAGAAAGGGTCTTGCGCTGAAACACGCGTATTACGAAGATGATGGTGAGGCTCAGCGGGGAACGGGCCTTTTTTTTCTAGTATGCCTTGAGGAAGATATCGAAAGAGTCGGGAATCTCCGAGAGGAATGCGATAACGAGAGAGAGCTAGCATTTTCAATACGAAAATATCTAGAGTTGTACTTAAAAAGGGCATGATCACTCCGAAGCCAGCAGTTGAGAAGGTCAAGATTTCGACCACTGTCCTCGACAACACTCCAGGGTTTCTGCCCACTCCTTTTTATACTTGAACCTATATTCGTTTTTTTCTCCTCTAGTAGATATATATCTACCCTCAAATTCCCTCAATATCCCTTAATGCCTACGATACACCCCAACTTCTCACCAACCCGTCAACCCACCAGCATCCAACTTTATGAGGATACAGCCGCTCAGGCTCACTTCCATACCAGGCATCCGCTTGCTAGCCACCTGGGTTCACCCTAGACTTCTCTCCTAGTTCTTCTATACGAGAGGGTGCCGGCTTATTCGCATACCCATGATGGTTTGTCTCGTCTCCTCCCTCGGTTTTGGAAGACCCCTCCACAGTCATAGGAACAGGGTTAAGCAAGATGTATGCATCTGCATCAGCCAGCAACTCAAACAGCAAGTTGATGCATTCGCCAAGTCCCCGACTCAGAGATAAAAAGGCCCTTTTATCCTTTCTGTGCCATCTCGTCATGCTGCTGATTCTCAAACTCATCGACGGAGGCTCGAGACGGTGTCCCAAGTCCGGTCTCTTGTGCCTTCTGGAAAGTGGCATAAGCGGTGCGACAGATTTGACAATGTCATCGAGAAAGTTGAATGCACCTTGGGTAAGTCGAGGGACCATGAGGCGAGGGTCGAGAGGACCATGGTCGTCGGGATCAAGCATCTGTGGGAAACCAAGTTGCCTTGCCCAATCCTTCAGACGATCCTGTTGCGTCCAGATACCAAGTCTAACCTCTGAATAGTCGGAAGTGATGGGATCACCAAGGGTTAATCTTGAGAGCATATTGTCGCAGTCCCTCCAGGCGTTGGCGAGCGCTATCGCGTTGTTGTCTTGCATCTGTGCTGGGAGCCATTGCTGCTCGAATCTGCGGAGCGTTTCTGCCACGAAGGCGTCGTCCTTGGCTGCTTGTGTCTCTGGGGTTGGTGTATCACTCATTGCAACTGCCTACTCAGACTTTAATCTTCGAGGTTGAATCCTTTAAAGAGAGTCCTTGGGATGGCGAAGGGGGCTGAGCAAGCTAAGCCCGTCCTTGGACGCCACATTGTTGACCTCGACTAGCCATGATGATCCATGATGAAGTTAACAGATCGGAGTCAACAGTAGGCCAGCATTTTTGAGAGAGCATGGTTTGCTTGCCTTATTTACCCTGATACAGGCCGAGGAAATCTCAGATCCCTACCGATTGAGTCCTTCGCCGTTGAACCTGGCCTAGCTATCAGCAAGGCTAAAGAAGCTCACTTCGGACTTTAATGCACGCAATTGTCTCCTTCAGTCTAACAAAAGATACCAACGCAGTCTTCTTAGCAGGCCATTAACTTAGTAGTCCTTTAAGCCTAGAATGAAGTAGACTTTAAAGACTTCAAACAATACTACACAGTAGGTAGCTAGTGAAACTGTTTCATATAAGGACAAGACGCCGGTCAAGAAATAAATAAGACAGCAGAACAGCAGAGAGCACAAACTAACTCATCATAAATTTAATAAATGATTCTATATAGATACCATAAAATAACGTAAAAATACAATAAAAATACTAATATTTTATGACTATTTTTATTTATCCTTTATCCAGGTGCACAGCTGGATAACTAATTTCAGTAACCACTACGACGTCAAGGGCAAAACATAACATGGCATATCCTCTCAGTTAAACAACTCCATAGCTACCGGTCAAAGAGACGACCAGGTAACGTTAGACACCAAGCGCCGAGGTTCGGAGTCCGCGGACATCAACCCCGGCCAACTATTAATCCAACCACATCCTTACCCCTCGACAGCGGATAAATAAGACAGGGGGTATTATCCCACCCGAATTCCACAAACGTCTCCCTCTTTACCAAGACCTGACTTTTTACACATCCTCGTCGCTCCAGCATTACCCCGGACCATCTCATTGCCAATTGCGCAGCCAGAACAACCCACAGAAATGACGCCTTCGGGTACAGACTCGGGGCCCGCGAGTACCCAGGCCGTCACTCGGTCAAGGCCGTACATTGGTCGGCGGGGACAGTTCAAACGGTCGCGGAACGGATGCCTTACATGTCGATCCCGGAGAAAGAAATGTGACGAGAAGAGACCACGGTGCATAGGTTGCAGACGTAACCATCTTGATTGCAAATGGCCATTGGAACAAAACCATGGGACAACACCACCAAGCTCACACCAGCAAGATCCCAACCAGAATGGCCTTGCTTTGCACAATCAAGACTCTTCGACCTCTTCTTCTAGCGAAACTATCTCACGAGCTACAGAAGTTGACAAACCAACGGGAGACAGCATATGGACCATACCTTTTGGATCTTTCACGCATCTCGCTCGATCTTGCACACTCACTCCCGAATCCCCTCTCCTGCTTCAATACTACGTCACCACAACCGCAACCATGCTCCCAATGCCAGCCAAGGAAAACGCATTCATCACCGAGATTATTCCCGCTGCTTCTGTGGATGATCTTCTCATGCATAGTATCCTAGCCGTTAGCGGAGCGCATCTGAACTTTGACGACGATGCCGACGGAACCGCCCAGAAAGCGACTTTGTGTCACTATAGTAGTCTTATTAGGCTTCTAAGGGCTGAGTTGATAGAACTCAAAGACTCGGATGTCAGTAAACTTGTTCGGTTACTCCTGATTCTGGTCATTTTGTCTCACTTTGAGGTTAGTAACAATCCCTACCAGCTGTTAGTCCTTCCATGTCAATGTCAAATTCGTCATATAGGTAATCTCGGGTGTAAATGGAGAAGCCTTATTTCGCCATCTCCGCGCCAGTCGAGAAATAATCCTCAAAATCTTGAAGCACCAGGCGAATGCTCCCTTAGGACACGACCTCACGACACATTTCGGACTCGGTCTCGAACTGTACTCGTACCTTATTGTCACCAATTGCCTAACTCCATATGGTCCCTTGAGTGAGCGCATGTTTTCTATGGATCATTTCATCACTTCACTCAACAGTCTCAGTCCGTATCCAACGTTTGGCATCATGTTTGCTGGCTTCCACGGTCTTTTTGAGTTGATACCACAGACATCTCTCCTTTTTGCTAAGAGACTGGATGAACAAGAAGCCGGTGTGATCGATCCTTCACCTAGTTGCATAGAGCTGCATGATAGGATCCAGAACCGCCTTCACAATTGGAACGACGCACAAGCTGCAACTCACAAATTCTATGACAAAGGCTCTACAACATACGTCTCCAAAGCTCTACGACACAGCCTAGAAATCTATCTAAGAGCAGCGATGCAAGGTTCATCCATCCCAAGCCCCGAAACCATCTCCCAGATTCAGAGCCACGTTGACATCATCTTGGACTCGGGTCACAAGTTGGACGACTCTCAGTGGACGGCAATTCTGATGTGGCCATGTCTCATTGCCTGCTCTGGCACCACCCAGAAAGATATGCAAGAATTGCTTTCCCGGGGCCTGCGCAGCTCGAGATACCGGATGAAGCACAGTATCAGGGCGTCGAATTTACTTCAGAGGCTTTGGGATGACCCGGATCCGCGCATGTATGGGCCTTATGGGCTGTACCTGGCCATCTCCAAATATGACACTACATTCGCGACTCTATAAGTGCAGCCATACTGCTCACAGTCAGGATCTGGTTACGCTGGTGTTGAGGCAAATACCTCTTTAAAGTTGCCTTTACAAGGAGGAGAGATGAACTTGACAGTAACGGCACTGTTTACCAGATCCATGATCCTAAATAAAACGAAAAACTACCGAACCAAGGACACAGGTTCTAGAACGGGCCATTGAAAGCAACTGAAAGAAGCCTTGGAGAAACAGGTGCATACAATCTTCTCGAACCCTCATATCTGCGGTCACCAACGAAATCATTCCTCATACTTAATCTCGATGGTATGTTTAGGGTCATAATGCAGAGCCCAATACCCATCCCAGATCAACTTGGTAATGGGACCAATCTCCCCGTTGCCCACGGGGCTCCCCTCGAGCTTCGTTATAGGCATGACACCGCCTGCAGTGGTACACATGAATATCTCCTCTGCTTCAAACGCCAAACTTGTCGGCACATCGTCAACATGAACAGGAATATTGTTCGCCTCGGCGACATCAAAGACAGTTCGTCGGGTAACACCCTCCAAGACACCTTTCCTAGCCGTATACAAGGCACCATCCTTAACAAAGACGATGTTATATCCGGCTCCCTCGGTGATGTTGGCGTCCCCGTCAGTCAGGAAGGGATACTGCGATCCCCGATCCTGGGCCTCGAGGAGACCCCTGATCAAGTCTCCCCACTGGAGGTTCTTAACCGTGGGGTCAATGGCACCAGGTGGGATGCGCCGGACTGTGCGCGCGACGATGGCTTCCCCGCCAATCTGTTGCAACTGCGGGGGCATGATCCAGATGTACGGCATCACCAGGATGTAGATAAAGTTGCTGTCGGGCGTGTCGCTAGACGCGGGCTCACGAACAAATCGGAACCCGCGCGTGACGATGAGTTGAACGTAGGCATCGCGAATGCCACTTTTCGCAATTAGATCAATGGTCGCTTGCTTAATCTCATCCCGCGACATGGGAGGCTTAAGGCGCAGCTTCTTACAGCTCGCCTCAAGGCGATCCAAGTGATCGTCGAAACGGAATAGCTTTCCATCCCACACAGCCGGCACGTCGTAGGTGAGATCGCTGTGGAGGAAGCCCTGGTCGAGGATGGGGATTCGGGCCTCGTACAGTGAGGAGATCTTGCCTTCAATGAGGGCTGCACCGTGGGAGAGAGGGTTTTCGGACTGCTCAAGTCTTGCTTGGCGCTCTTGGAAGCTGTCGAAAATCTTTTGCATGGTTGACATTTTGGAGGTGTGAAAGAGGTTGGCGGGAAGGTGTGTATGGATGGATGTGTAGGCAATTGCTTCAGAGTTGATGCTGAGGAGCAATCAAGATTTGAGATTAAAGAACATGATGGGCAATATATACCCAAACTCCATTGTATACATGATAGTCCGCAAGACATCTACGGCGCCCGAGGAGCCCGTGATACTCATCAGTGTCGTCATCTGGGTTGATGAATCTGGCAGAAGACCCTGGTGTAAGTCTTATCTATCCGCGGCGGGTCCTTATCTACGCGCTATCGATAAGACTCTGCAATGCAAGACATCGACAGTCAGCAAAACCGCCCAAAGCCTGGTTTCAACATTCACAGCCACAATAATTCTCACAGACGGGCCGTTTCAATCGAGGCGTCCCATCGCAAATGCGATGGAACGTTGCAAAAGGCAGTTCAGGATCCGTTGCGGAGCCGCGTCCGTCACGTAGTAGGTATATAGAACGAGCCTCTGCCCTGCAGAAAGCTTGCTTGGTCTTTCAATTTACGGCTCCCGCTCCTCGAACCAAATCCCACGCCTAGGAACACGTCCGATGCCCAAGAAACACGCACCACTTTCGCACCGAATCCCGACCAAATAGAAACATGGCCCGGCCGAGAAGGGGAACGGATACCTGGTCGCCCGCCCCGCACGATGCTGTCTCCTGAATACTCTCTTTATCTTCAGGGTTCCAATATTGGATCCTACAGGCGACTTTGTCCTCGTGATCTGGTCAATGCTCTGGTCGCTCGTCGCGGCGATTCCGTGCCCGCGGCCGTCCAAACGGTCGTCAGTGGCGTCTTCTTCCAGACAGACGATGAGTCAAAAAGTCCTACCTGGCCTACGCGTCCGCCCACCAAGAAAAAAAAAAGGTAGGTGCTGCTTATTTCCCCTCCCTGTGGGGGGTCATGGCCAGGGAAACACCACCGAAACGCAACATGCCACCTGATTGGGCTTTTTATTGAGCGTCCAGCTCGCGGTAAGAGCTCTTTGCGATGTTGCTGTCGGATGGAAGTCGGAGGGGGAGGTTTGAGGGGACGGGGGGGGGGGGGCGTGTGCTTAAACAAGCCAACGTAACAGCGGAGGAGCATTGACCATACGTGATCGACAGCCGTCAAAGTAGAAAAACTGTCGGACGGGGGGCGGGAGAAACATGCCAGGTTAATTTTTCTTCCCTCTCTACGAGGTCTGTTTCTTCCTTTTAGGCCGAACCAGCACTCCCCTTCGGCTGGGCTCACGCCGTGTTTTGACGGACGGAGCATCCGGGGGAAGCCCGGGGCCAAATGACCCGACTTGTCCGGTCTTCGGCCCCATCCGGCCCCGCTCAGACTGGGTCCGTCCCGGCGCCTTGTTTACGATGGGCGGCCCATCTTGCGGCTCTGCAAGGAAGAGCCCCAAATTTTTGGGGGAGGACGCGATCCCCCCAGCTTGTGACCCTCATGAATCCACTCTCGCCTAGTCGCGAATCTGATGTCTCCTGCCCAGCTGTAAAATTCGATGATGCCACGATCATCTGCCATCGGCCTCAAACTATCCGATCGGTGAACTAGCCCAGTAATATAATGAGCACCCATCTCTCGACGAAGCAGATCCGCATCATCACCTCTCTTCCCAAGAGTTCAAACATGTCCCAAGAGCACCAGGCGGGTCAAGTCTGCTCTTAGTACAATCCCTTAGGTTCCGTCATCTTGTCAACCAAGAAGGGATACTCCCATCATCACCCAGCCCATGCAACGCCAGAAAAACAGGATCACCAAAAGCATACAGCGCCGATAAATTAACAGTGATACTAAAAGCACGCTGCTTGGGGTAAAGGTAGTCGGAAAGCCGTCCCGGAAAGGATCTGTGCTAGAACCGAGCATGCGCCAAGACAGGATCGCACGCTCATCATACGTGCAGCCAGCGCCTGGGTCATCGTCATCCTTGTGACAAAGAGCTGTTGCTGGCACGGGCTAGCTCGGTGTGCCTGTCATGAAGGCGAAAGATTACGGGGCCATTCGCCCTACAGAAATTATGTGTGAGGGCTGGCCCTGCCCGTTTTCTTTGACGGGCTGTGTACCTGTTTAGTGGCGAGCTGAAGACAGCACCAGCGCCCGTCTCAGGACTTCTAGTTCCCGAGCTAGAAGTTTGGCTCCCTGCTCCATCCACCACACGCAAAAACAGGCCAACGGCAGAGTCTCCCCCGTCCACACCCAAGCTTTCCCACCCCTGCCTGAGGGACGGGAAGGTGGAAGGTACCTGCGTCACGAGCTAGGAGCGCCTCGCGATCATCTGAAAGCTCCCCTGCCACACCGCTTGGTGTTTTGCCTCCCTCATGACTATTCGTAGTGTTGCAGCGACAGAAACTCAAACAGTTAACCAATTTGGCGTGAGTCTACGTTGTCGGATAATTCCTATTCACAAATTCGGACAAGTGCCATCGCCGTATTCGTTTCCGTGTGGCTCGTCCTGTCCATAAACCGAGAGACATCTTACTTAGAGTCGGTGTCATCTGGAATGCCAACCTTTTCCATACCGCCATCGCCAGTCCCCGTGGGGGGACGCCGTCACCAAGACGGGGGCTCGGAAATTGGCAAAAAGATGACGACTGACGTGGCCATCAAGATAATATGAGGCTGCCTCAGGTCGGCCGCAAAGGGGGTTGCTGGTTGGCCGCGGTGGACCGGTTCGTTCTCCTGTGATGAATGATGGATGGATGGCGTGTGTGTGTGTGTGTCTGCTGTCTGTCTTCTGCGTGCCCGTGTGGAAGGGCGCCACTTGTGGTCCAACTCCAGCAAGAAAAAGAAAATAATGGAAAAAACAGCTTGGCAACGATTGAGGCTAGAGCAGCGTCATGTCGGCCGGGGACAGACACTCGCTAGGTTGCCGAGACCGTTGTTTTTCGCAGCCAGAAGGACAGCCCTGTGCCCTGGCCTGGTCTTTGATTCCCCCGGACCCCCCTCAACGGCCCTGGCCCCTCGACGCCGGACGGCAAAGCACAGCCCCCCTGCCAGACCCCGGTCACCTTCACCATCGTGCCGGCTTCGATGACCCTCGCAGGTTGCTCTGCAGTGGCACTCGACCGCCTGCGTTTTGGCGCCAACCCCTGTTCTTCTAGAAAAACAAATGGATGTCTCGTCCGTCTCACACGTCCACCTCCAAATCCAAGGACCCTCCCTAGGTGTGTGCCGAGAGAAAGGACCCAAGCCTCACTTGCCTCGCCTCGTCGCGTCGCGTCCGTGAAAAACTCCCTTAAATGTTACCCAACCTGGGCTCGGCTAGGTTGTGAATGTGTTGCTGGATGGACACTGGCCCTCAAGCTCCCCGTACCCCGGGAGCACACACACGCCAGAGCGGCGCTAAAGTAACGGCGGGATCTCCATTGCTGGGGCCGGTGGTAGCGCGGTTACCCCCAGGCCTTATTTTTGGTACAGGCAGAGGCCGGCTTTCCTTTTTCTTGAAAGCGACAGAATTCCCGGCCGACAGCGAGGATGCATGAGGGAGACGTCATGGCTTGTTGTCGAGATCTCGCGTCACAACAATCTTGTCCTGTGGTTTCGCGGGGATGCGGGCTTTCGGCTGCTTGGCATCCATTCTGCCTTGACAGTCTCGCCGAGGACGAGCGTTGTTCTTACTCGGCCGGCCTCATCAACGGCGAGAAATCCACCGTCTCGGCTTTGTCATCCTCCTTCGGCGGCCCGGACGCGCTCTAGTCATCGCATGTACGAGAGGACGCCTCCCAAGCGGCATGCCCCAGGCAGTCGGATCGCCAAATGGAAGCGCAGAAAGCACCGAGCAATGGGGCCCGGAAGTCATCCCCGGCAACTCTTGCAGATGGGAATCCGCAATAGGAAATCCCAGAAAGAAGCAATCAATATCCAAGTCCAGTGAAGGTGAACAAGAGGGCGGGCGCACACAGCATGGCAGTTGTTCCCTGCTCCCGTGGGTTGGGTGCAACCTGTCTCATGGGCCCTGAACACCCTTCGGCCAAAGCTTCATCCTGGTCCTACCACACAAGTGTGGTCGGCATGATGCATTCGCGAATCCTCGCCACGACTCCTTGTAGGATCCCTTTCTGGTCCCAAACATCACTCTAGGGGGTTGGCTATTTGGCCAGGTGACATGCGTGGTTCGTCAGGTTGCCTTTCCAGAAGGCCGTGGGCAGTTTGGGATTACCACGCAGGCAAAGGAGGCTCTGCGAAAGGTCTTTTGAGGCCACGTCTCTCTATCATGTTGAGCCCCAGGCCAGGCCTCGAGTCTCGCACCGACTTCTTGGCCATGACCGAACCATGGATCGTGTGCCGTTTATTCGACGTTAGCCACAGCAACTCCAGGGTCGAAGCCAATGAGGCGTTGGAGTCGCGGCCGAGCGCACGATCGAGCCTTTGCATGGTCAACTGGGCGGATGCTTCATCGGATCCATCAGATGAAAGCCCCCGCCGCCGTCACCGATACCGAACCCGTGCGTTCCAACCAGAGTCTTGAGTTCGTGTGCAATATGCGTAGCCGTTAAGCTGGCTGAGGCACAAAGTCGCACCACATCCCTGTAATGTTTGGTGAGACGAGGCCAAGCTCATACCGAGCACAGCGCCCCCGAGAACCACGCTGCATGACAGCAATTCATCCATCCTTCTCATGGCCATTCACACCTCTTAGGCGCCCCCAATGCACGTTTACAAGACCCTTCTTACACGCCGGGAACTTGTTTTTCTTTTGCGCGATGGCATTTTGCTGATGGTTGCCCCTCAGCCCGATCAATGGATCCATGGCGCTGTAGAACGCCACAGGGCCCTACCGGGCAGCGCCAGCTCTAGCTGGAGCGGAAGCTCAAGCTCTGGCCGGTCATGCCGACGTGCTCAACAGACCCCTGTACAACAACCGGAGTCATAGTACAAGGATTGAAAGGGCCATGCGTTTCGTTTCTCAGACATGCGCGATCTTTTTTCCTCTCCACGGGGCCGACGGGTGCAATGTCAGGTTTATGTTGCTCGGCCTTGTGGTGCGTGTCAAGGAGCCACAGGGCATTAGGTCACTGTCTCACATTATTAGTATCAACAGGCACAAGCTCTGTCTCTCCATGATCAAGGAGATTTGCGTGCATGGGATTGAGACAAAGTCAGGCCTGGTGTTGAGTAGCATGGCTGTAGAAGCCTCCAGCGCGCGAAGATCTCACCATGTCATTGCAGATAGACCGTCTCGCAGCTGTCAAGCCGAAAGAGCCTCCTCTACCTCAACTGTGAGCCGCCCCGCTCTCTCGCGAAGCCGTCCGGGGCGCCTTTTGACGCCCAGCAGTCGGAGCGGCGAAAGGACGTCGAAGGAGGGGCGTGAAGGAACCGACCAAAAAAGCGTCTTCCACACGCGCTGCTTCTCTGCGTGGAATGCCCATTTGTGAATCTACCAAAACACTTTAGTCACCTCGATCCAAGACTGGATCTAAGTCTGGCTTGGGCAGGCAGGGGAATGTGACCGTGGGTGTGGAGGATGGTAGGGAGCGTGTGAGTAGAAGCTGGCTCGGCTCACCTCACAAAGCCTCGGATGGGCTGCTATCCAACAAGCAACGGCCTCTACTCCGTACTCCGTACTCAAGGTGGCAGGCTAGGGTCATGATCCAACACCCGAGCTGGGGTTGAAGCCGCAGATGTTCTGAGACCGAAGCGCGGCGATACTGAGAGATGGAAGAAACGACGCTAACGAGGCATCTTGGCATGGATCCAGGATGGATTCAGGGCCTGATGCAGAGCTGCACTCTAGATAACCGGGATTTTAGCTCGAGATATCATAACGCATAAAATTAGCGGGCCTATTATCTTATACTTAAACCCTATTAAGCTTAAGGCTATGCCGCTTATCTTATTACTTTCCCCCGTAATTATTAAGGTTATTATAATATTAAACCTTAAGCTATAATATTATTACTTTTTAATACTTAAAATAAAGCCTAAGAGATATTAAAATTACTAAGATATTTTTATATTCTTAGCTCTTATTATAAAAATTTAATAATATATATAAAGTTATTAGCTAAAGAGTTTATAATATTATTTAATTAGTTATTTAAATTAATATTTATTATAAGTAAGAAATTTAAAAAATAAAGGGATTATTAACCTTAAGATATTATTAATAACTTTATAAGCTAATATTAATCTAAGGATTAAAAATAATATTTTTTTATAAAATTATTAAAAGCTTATT